>JARYHS010012519.1:67593491-67851420 GCA_031002005.1 Vandiemenella viatica | reverse complement strand
TTTGGATGCTGTGGAAGTGTCTACCTGATTGATATCCATAGGTGCGCCGCTCAACCTGTCTTGGTAAGACCCTGGGCGGCGAGAGCCGGGATTGGCATTGGTGGTGTTGGTGCGGCAGACGGACGCCAGGTGTCCTTCCTTGCCGCAACGTGAGCATTCAGCCCAACGATCCGGACAATTTTCCCTCTCATGTGCTGAATAACAGGCGGGGCAGGAGGGTAGGCGGAGCGGGCTGCGGCGTCGGCGCTGCGGGATCCGCTGCTGCTGCTGCCGAGACTTGGTGCCCCTGCCGGAACGGGCCGGTTCGATGTCCTTCTGAGGAAGCGGTCCCCGGTTGTGGTGTCGGGAGGAGCGCGACTGGGAGCTCTGGATGGCGGCGACGTCCTGTGTGTCCTCTACGTCGGTTCGGATTGCGGCCACATCCGCCCAGGACTCCAGGCGGCGATCTGCGGCCGTAGATATTTCGAATTTGTAGGCAAGTTCGATGACCTGCTCCAGGGATGGGTCCTCTAACTTGAGGGCGTCATGCCGGAGTGCGGCATCTGGTGCAGCCTGTATGATGTGATCACGCACCATGTCGTCGGCGTAGGATTCGTGGGAACAACGAGTTTGAAACTTACATTTTTCTGCTAAGGCCTTGGAGTTCGGCCGCCCACTGGCGATACGTCTGATCGGGCTTCTTCCGGCATTGATAGAATTCGACGCGGGCCGCGACGACATGGTACCGGCGTCTGTAGTATGCATTCAGTGTCGTACAGATGGTCGTGAAGGTGAGGGTGTCGGGGTCTTGTGGCTGAAGTTTGGTGAGCAAGACATACATCTTTGATTGGTTCCAGGAAAGGAAATATGCACGCTGGTCTTCTTCTTTGGATATGTGATGAATTGCGAAGTGTTGTTTTATGCGCTTCTCGTAGGTCTCCCATTCTTCGACGTCGTCGTTGAATGCTGGGAACGGAGGCGGGGCCGTGGGTTGGCGGAGATTCCTGACTTCCGCAATCAGTTGTCTCTGAGATTCGAAGAACTGATGTAGAAGTCCTTGGAGGAACTGTTGCCATTCCGTAGGTGCTGCTGGCGTAGCCATGATGGTCGAGAGTTCTTATCCCAACCTTGTCGCCACTGAAGTGAACTACACTTAAAGGTTCCTTGAGGTTTATTACTATGTACACAAAACACTGGTAAACAATAACAAATGTGGTACAGTTAGCGGATGACCGTCGAGAAATTTAGCCTGGTCCTGATCCGGGGTAGAGAGACGGCTTCTACTTCTCGCGAACTTCCGGTGGTCTTCTGAAGCTGGTTCCGCGGTCAGGCCGGAACTGGCGGTGGAGCGGCCGGCTACGCTTATATAGGCGGCCTGGCGCAGGAATTCCGTTGTGTGGTAGTACGGCGACCTCTGTAAGAAATAGTCCCACTTAGCTTCTAGATGATTCTATTTGTTTTCCTGGTTTGTTTTGCGCCTGTTTGGAGTCGTATATGTATCCCGGCGTGCAGGCGCGTTGTGTGTGAGGTCTGCCTGGCAGGGGCCTTTACTGGCAGACTGAACAATGTTGCTATAAATTTCATTTATGAACATTTTATTCGCCAAATTTTCGCACGTTTCATAGCTCTCTTTGTAAAAAAAAAAAAAAAAATAAATTGGTAGCATCATATATTTTAATAGAAAAAAGTTTATAACGAAAATGATGTTTATTCTCGAATTAACATGACTGGTGGAAAATTTGGCGATTTTCAAGCCTTTTAAGCATCATTGATAATACTGATGGGTCATGAAATAATGATTCAAAGCTATATCAATTCGAGCAAAGGCACAAAAATTACATTCGTCAGTTATCTAAAATGAAGTAGAATAAGTACAAATAAAAGAAGAAAGCAAGAAGACAGTACTTCACGTACTGTCTTAATCAGGCGATAAAGTCTGATTTAAGACTTATCGGCACAGGGTCTATAGTATGAATGGCGGATAATCTATTGTAGATGATAAACTGGGAACAAAAATGACACGGGGAGAGGGTCGTCGTAAAATGAGAAATAATATTCCGTGGTACAACTTAGTGCAAGGCAAGGTAGGGTAGAATCAAATATGACGGAAATAATAAAGAAATTTCACAATCTAAAAATAAAAATGACGTTTGATTTTACAATTGTAAGTCTGCGTTATCGGTAAAACATCAGAAAAACCTGATTAAATTTGACATTGGGAGACCATGATATTCTCCATGCCACGTCATCGGATTTTAAAAAGAAAATCAGTTAGATTTTATGAGACAAAATTTCAGCTTAAGTCCGGATTTACTAACAAGACGCGAATACGTCGTAAGCTGATTTAACTGACAGCAAACGACCGTGGCACATACGTAGGCATGTTGATAAAATTGAAACTTGGCACCAACATTCGCTTTAGTAGTATAAATGTTACCTTCAACCAATACAAAGTAAGGCATAGAAATATTTCCAAAAACTCCAACGACACATAAATCCTGTAAATATAATTTAAAAAAAAAAATAAAGAAAGAAAGATCAATTGCAAAAATAAGAAACACGAGACTGCGTTATTAGACGCAGGCAGTTTGTCAAAACATCTGAATAGCTGTTTTTAATTAAGGCTGATTACTCCAGCATTCATCTGTGGTGATTTTTTGAA
Source organism: Vandiemenella viatica (assembly GCA_031002005.1). Classification (NCBI taxonomy): domain Eukaryota; kingdom Metazoa; phylum Arthropoda; class Insecta; order Orthoptera; family Morabidae; genus Vandiemenella; species Vandiemenella viatica. The sequence goes on along the minus strand of JARYHS010012519.1, from coordinate 67,848,779 downwards.
ACCATAGAAAAAGTTTTTAAGAACTGTCAGAATCCTGACGACTGAGCTACTAAGAAGTCAGGGAGTTATATAACTGGTGTACTATGTGCCTACCCTCTCGTATTCTGCTGAAACCTGAGCAGTGAAGAAGCAAGATTTCAGTAAAATTCAAGAAAGTGAAATTAAATCTTGTCAGAAGCAAAATGTGGGTTAAGAGACTGGATAACATAAGGGTTGAGAAAGTTAGGGACACAATGAATAAGGAACCACAGCGGGAAATGATAGTGAAGCCAAAACTAATACTGTATGAACTTGCTAAGATAATGGAGCAGCATCGAATACCAAGTAAAGCACATTAAATGGACAAACACGGTAAAGGGCAAGGAGGAAGAACAAGCGACAAATGGCTGAAAGGAGTGTGAACTGAAAAGAGGAAAGGATTAGACAAGGTGCTAAGAAGATGGAAGAAAAACTTTAGATGATGATGACCTAAGGCTTTCAATCAAGTCCTTTCAGACTCGCTGTTTAATTTATTGTTCCATAACTGTGCGTACAATTTTTTTGAATGGGGATTATCTTCAGGATTGGTGGCTAGGAAAGAAAAGGTAATTTACGATGGTGTTTCTGAAGGTAACATGTCGGCATTTTCCTTGAGTGATTTCGGAAAATTTCAAGAAATCTTGATGTCGAAGGCATTTTCTTCTGAAAGCTTATACGACCAAATATTACCCATCAGGATCGATGCACGCATCGTTTCTGGTGGTGGAATTTCCGTCAGAAGATTTCTATGATGTTATGTTCAATATGTTTCTACAGCTTTCCGATAACAGATTTCCAGCTAAACTGATATACGTATAATGAAATGGGGGATGACAATTGTTTTCCTTCATCATTTAAATGCGTGCGAAGATTTCTGATTATTGACGATTGTGTCCATATAGCCTGAACAAGCACAGCAGGATCGTATATTTGATTCTGACATTCCCTTCTCATTTAATATTTCTGTAAGCTGCGCGCCTCATCTTGAATCATATATGTAAGTCACCCTCTCGTTTTACACGGCAAAAATTCGTTAGTCACACCTCAAAAAGCTCGTGAGCAGTTTAACTGTCCCCGTCTCCAATCAAGTTTCGATCTTCCACATATAACCAGGTAATTGAATAACATGCCCCCCCTTACCACTACAGAAAATTAATACCAACAGTGCAGAATGTAGCATCCAGTTTTTCCTACAAATAACGATCAAAATCCGCAAAATGGATTCTGTAAATGTTTGCCTTATATGACAATGTGCTACTGCATACAAATTTTATCTCTTTCAGCACACACCAGACATAGAAGGAGAACGTGGATTGTTTCAAGAATTAATTCCTACTAAAACTGTGGTTTTGGATTGGATGGGATAAGCAGATGACAAAGATAAGAAAGTGATCATCTATAATCACTGAGGACTATGGGGACAGAATGCATCAGTTTGTAATGTCAGCAAGAGAAGGGTGACAACAGCATAGGGCAGGTTTTCATTCATTGGATGCTGACACCTTTGACAGAAGTTAACAAGGCAATGAGAATACATCTGTCCATGAAACTTCTAGCCCTTCTTGAACCAAATCCATCACATTTTGTTAAGCAATCTTTGCATATTAGATCCGGCACATTACTTTACCCCTGAATGAAAGCACAATCAGTACACTTGAAGCACGCCAGCTCTTCGCTACCAGTGGAGGGGAAGACAGCTCATTTTGCAGAGAAAGGAATGGTGTCTGTTTATATATATGTACTGCGGGTGTACTGCTTCTAGACTTCCAGAAACGGGGAGAAATCATTACGCAGGAATCTTTTGATAACACTGTGAAGCAAGTGAATAAATGGGTAAGTTGTCAAAAAACGGTTCTATGGGTAAGTTGTCAAAAAACGGTTCTATGGGTAAGTTGTCAAAAAACGGTTCTGTTCCATCGGTAAAATGTTTCCAGTCACAAGTTTCTCTTTGACATGGCCGAAATTCAGAAAGTGTTGTTAATACTATAATTTCCTAATCCATCCCATCCGGCCTCAAACACACTTACACTTATTCCCTATCCTTAAGATTTTTCTGCCTCCAATTAATTTCAAGTGGTATGACGATGTCATGATATTTCATTGTTTAACATCCTTTTATTCAGATGCATGAAAATGTTGGATGGTAGTTGGAACTAAGGTGAGGATACAGAGGAAGTTATATTGATAGACTAACCACAAATTTTCTTCGATTCAAGTGCATAAGAATTAAACCATTAACTTACAAGTGGATCACGTATTTTCCATAAGATTACAGAAATCTCTCACAAATTTTACCTATAATAGTAGCAAAGTTTAAATCGGAAATCAATGATTTGATATTTGAACTGAGTGCTGATAATGTTTACTGCATGAAATGTGAAGTTATGTTTTTGATCGTGACGTAGTAAGCGATACAAAGTGTAATTATTCCGTACTAGAATCGGAGCAGATAATACATACACTCCTGGAAATTGAAATAAGAACACATTGACGACGGTGTGTAAAACCCACCATACTTGCTCCGGACACTACGAGAGGGCTGTACAAGCAATGATCAAACGCACGGCACAGCGGACACACCAGGAACAGCAGTGTTGGCCGTCGAAGGGCGCTAGCTACGCAGCGGTTGGGCACCGCCGCAGTCAGTGTCAGCCAGTTTGCCGTGGCATACGGAGCTCCATCTCAGTCTTTAACACTGGTAGCATGCCGCGACAGCGTGTACGTGAACCGTATGTGCAGTTGACGGACTTTGAGCGAGGGCGTATAGTGGGCATGCGGGAGGCCGGGTGGAGGTACCGCCGAATTGCTCAACATGTGGGGCGCGAGGTCTCCACAGTACATCGATGTTGTCGCCAGTGGTCGGCGGAAGGTGCACGTGCCCGTCGACCTAGGTCCGGACAGCAGCGACGCACGGACGCACGCCAAGACCGTCGCATCCTACGCAGTGCCGTAGGGGACTGCACCGCCACTTCCCGGCAAATTAGGGACACTGTTGCTCCTGGGGTATCAGAGAGGACCATTTGCAACCGTCTCCATGAAGCTGGGCTACAGTCCCGCGCACCGTTAGGTCGTCTTCCGCTCACGCCCCAACATCGTGCAGCCCGCCTCCAGTGGTGTCGCGACAAGCGTGTATGGAGGGACGAATGGAGACGTGTCGTCTTCAGTGATGAGAGTCGCTTCTGCCTTGGTGCCAATGATGGTCGTATGCGTGTTTGGCGCCGTGCAGGTGAGTTCCACAATCAGGACTGCATACGACCGAGGCACACAGGGCCAACACCCGGCGTCATGGTGTGGGGAGCGATCTCCTACACTGGCCGTACACCTCTGGTGATCGTCGAGGGGACACTGAACAGTGCACGGTACATTCAAACCGTCATCGAACCCATCGTTCTACCATTCCTAGACCGGCAAGGGAACATGCTGTTCCAACAGGACAATGCACGTCCACATGTATCCCGTGCCACCCAACGTGCTCTAGAAGGTGTAAATCAACTACCCTGGCCAGCGAGATCTCCGGATCTGTCTCCCATTGAGCATGTTTGGGACTGGATGAAACGTCGTCTCACGCGGTCTGCACGACCAGCACGAACGCTGGTCCAGCTGAGGCGCCAGGTGGAAATGGCTTGGCATGCCGTTCCAGCACCTCTACGATCGTCTCCATGGGAGAATTGCAGCCTGCATTGCTGCGAAAGGAGGATATACACGGTACTAGTGCCGACATTGTACATGCTCTGTTGCCTGTGTCTATGTGCCTATGGTTCTGTCTGTGTGATCATGTGTTGTATCTGACCCCAGGAATGTGTATATAAAGTATCCCATTCCTGGGACAATGAATTCACGGTGTTCTTATTTCAATTTCCAGGAGTGTAAAATAAATGAGATACACTGAAGTGTAAAAAATCTTGGGATAGGAAGATGCAAATAGACAGATGGCAGTAACACCACGGAAGAAACGTATAAATGTGTAGTACAGTGGCGGGTCTTTCATTTGTGCTCTCGTGAGTCGTGTGAAAGGAATTCTCACCTGATAACGGTAACACGACATGAATTAATAGACTCTGAACGCGGAATCGTAGCGCAAGACGCATGAGGGAATTCCATTTCGGAATTTATTTGTCAATCCAACATTCATCAATCCACAGATCAACTATGTCAAGAGTGTGCCGTGAGTATGTAATTTCCGGCATTACCTCCAGCCATAGACAACGCAGTGGCCGACCACGTATACTTAATGACCAGAGACTTGCGGTGTCTGCGTCTTGGTATCATTCTTCAGACATGCAACACTACGTCAAAGAACAGCAACTATCTATGTGGGACGTCCGACAGAGGTGTCCGTCCAGACAATGCAGCGAAGTTTGGTATTGACAGGATATGGCAGCAGAAGAGTGATGCGAGAGCTTCTCTGCTAACAAAATTTTTATTTTAATTTTATTTTCTACTTATGGTTTTACGCCTCGTCGACATCGAGATCATTAGAGGCGGGATGGGACTGAGGACAAGGAACGGGAAGGAATTCGCCCATTGCCTTTTGAAGGAAGCATCCCAACATTAGGATCTCTGGACAAATTGAATCCACCATTGGGCTAGATACCGTGACATTTGTTACCACCCCATTTTTTTAAATTTTTTACTCGGTAATTATTATTATTGCTGTGTTGTCATTGTAATTCTAATTGTAAATTGTGTAAATGTTTGTAGTCAGATATATCTTTGCGGGTTTTCACGGATTAAAGGTTTGTGTCATAGCATTCGAGGAAGTATTAGTGTAGTCTGTAAGAATGTATATAGAGTATCCTCGGTCTGGCACAGTCAGCCAGTTGTGTTCGCGTGGTATAGGTCGCTCGCCGTGCGAGCGAGGAAAATGTTATTGTCAGACTGCGCAAGTAATAATAATTTACCAGAGTAGTGGTTAAAGCAGATGTGTAACGTCGTGGTTGAATGAAGGAAGTATTAAATTGAACATGAGATCAGAACAGCGTTTTTTATTTGCTGATATATTAACAATACTTTCCGATACTATAGTAATTATAAAACTTAACGAACTGTTGGCTCACGAGTGTTAGAGGTGGTTGTAACCAAAGCACGCCGTACCGTTGTTTAATGTCGAGTCAAATTACGTTAATAATGCCATTAGTTTACGACGGGCGTATTAATGCACTATATAAGTGAGGACAGTCGCAGTTGACTCAGTCTACCAGGATCCACATTTAAACGGGGGCAGTTCACTATACCTGGATACCATTTGCAACCTTTCATGGCCTCGATGTTCCCCAACAACGATGGACGTTTCCAGGACGATAATGTGCCACCTCTTATTCTTCTTCTCGTGTCGATGACAGCATCAAATATGAGATAGTTTTAACGCCAATGCGATGGCTTTGTCAGTAGCTGATTGGAGGTCAAATTGTGATACAGTCATTCCGCTTTGTGGATATGACAACAGACGAACCATAGTTTCTCTCTCCCCGCGCGAACATGTGGTATCTGGCTGATCTCCCAGGTATCCCCATGAAACAAGAATATCTTTGGAACGTCCAACTCCAACTCGAAACGTATTTAGTGACGTCCATATGGGCCATGGTTGTTCAGACCCAGGTGGTAGACCCTCTTTTGGCTTGATCCACTCGATATCATGTTGCACGCTCTACTCTCAAGACAAAATATTCTTTCATTGCTTGGTGCTCCATTTAGTTACTTTGAAGTCCGTAAGAAGCTTGATAGGACCTAAGTATCGATGACGCTGGTGAGTGGTTTATAGCCTTGTGGAGCGTCTTCGTTCACTCTAAGCTTTGCCGCGATAGTAGCAACTTCCCGGCATATATCTCCAGGGGCGATGCCAGCTAGTAACTCCATTTTCCACCCAGGTGATGGTCTGAGGCAACCTGCGATGAGCCGACATGGTGGAGAGCATCGTATACTGTCTTAGCATGACTTGATTTTTGCCACACAGGACATTCATACTCTGCTGCGGAGTAGCATAATGCTAAGGCAGAGTTGCGGATGACGCTCGGGTTAGCTCCCCAGATAGATCCGGTCAACTTCCTTAAGATATTGTTGCGTGATGTTACTTTCATCTTGACGTTCCGACAGTGGCTTTTAAAAGTGAGACCTCTGTCAAGAGTTACGCCGAGGTATTTTGGGTTTACACTGTGCAGCAGCAGAGTGGATCCATTCCATGTGACCAGGCACTATTGGCTTGAGGACCATTTTGGATAGTTCTAGCGAATGATTTGGCTAACTCTAAGTGGATAACCAGATATGAATCCAGTCAAACATATCTGTAACATGATCGGAAGGTTAGTTAGTGACCAAATATTTCTGTAGAGAATTTCCGATGACTTGTTGAGTCAATGCCGCATCAGGTTGCTGCGCTTCGCCGAGTAAAAGAGGGATCCACACGGTTTTAGAGGTTTATTTATTGGACTCGTTTCCAAACCTTGTCTACGTTAATTTGGGAGATATACTATCAATAAAATCAGTAGCAGGTTACACTTAGAGCAGTCTATTACAAACAATTTATATTTATTAGAAAATACACTTTTCATTATAGCACAATTAAATATCACCCAGAATACTGCCCAACTCACCTTACAACTACTTATACACTCGCAAAAGTTCTCTTGTTCATGAAATTTTAGTTTATGCACGTATGAGAGAGAGAGATGGAGAAAAAATGTTCAACTCACTAGTCACATCTTGCCGGCCACCACGTTGTGCACTCACGCACAAGTCAGGTCATTTCAACTGCTGCCAACCTAAAGATGGAACCTTTGTTGTGGAGGGGTGTTTTATCAGATCAAAACTAACGGGTTATGGCTCTCAAAGTACTAACCCTTGAATCTTAACCTGAAATATTCAGAAACAATATCTGTGGCTTATGGGAGTTTCTGTAAACAGGTAAGCAATAACCCTTGAGTCTATCAGCTAGTCGCCCTGTTTTTCGTTGTCTGCATTTGGCTGACGTCACAGACGCCTTCAAGCCAACTATCTGAGCCTTGTCCAAGGAAACAAGCAAGGTATCTGCCTACTTATATCCTCTCTCAGCTCTTTAATTTTAAATGTTCCTACATTAAAATTATAAGTAAATTACTACACTAAAATTACCACTATACAATTTTAACATTGCCAGTATACAGTTTAAAATTACCAATAAACAATTGTTACATGCAGTGGCATGTTACAAACACGAAGATGATATGAAAGCCGTACAGCATGGTAAAGGTATGCCTATACACGGACTCAAAACAAGTTGAAAATTAAATTTATATGGAAGCTTTGGTATCAGTCTATCGTTAGTTCAGATATACAAATGCAACTATTAAAGTATTTTATTTCTTTTTCAAACGGTTATTGACAAAAAAGCCTAGAGTTACTTTATAATTTATGTTCTTAATTTCAATGATGTGCCTTTTTTATAATGTTCCTCTAAAATTTCCAATTATTAAAAGATGAACACAATACCTAATTAATACAACCCTAGCACTTCCGTTCCTAGCTATATTGATCTCTTTTTAAGTTTTAATTGTGTTTTAGAGATGTTATTCTAGTCGTTGTATACAGCGTAACAGCCCTCAAACCAAAAATTATAATGGAATGGTATTTTATGAAGCACTTATAGTAAGCTAGAGTTTGGTTAATCTGGTAGATTTGTTTTGCAATTTCCTATAAATCAATGTATATAGAGTTTTCTTTTATGAAAAGAAATTATTTAGAGGATATTTAATATGTTTAAGGACAGAATTATGCAAGAGAATTGCTTAAATGTTTGTAATTCCAAGTTTACTATGTCTAACGGACAATTTACTACAGTTTAAAATGATTTCTGTAAATAATTTTGTGTTTAAGTATCTTTAATTTCCATTTCTGACCATTTTGTATTGATTGTATATGATTACGTATTAATTCTGATTGTTTTCAAAATGTTTCAATTGTTTAAGTATTGTTAATGTTCGAGAAATATCTGTCGGAATCTTTTGAAGTGTTCTAGAAATTTCGGTGGAGTTTATATAAAGCGATCATCCGAGACAGAGAAACAGTTTTCACCGACTCAATTTACGACGACCAAGAACTATATTATCTGTGGAAGAAGTGTTGTATACAATCGCTGGATTGTATGTATTCATGAAAACTGTATCGCTGACGTGGTGTTTTATTAAAATAAACGAAAATTTAAACTGTACTATATCGTGGACTGATTATTTATCATATCAATGAAACCACCAACAATCTTATAACAGGGAAATCAACGTCACATATTTTTTTAGTGGAATATTATAAAAATCGACGTGCAGAATAAGAGAAGCGATTTTTTTTTTGGTTCAGTTTCTGTGGGAGTTGTGTATATTTGCTCCCAATGTTTCCACAGCAAGCGTGTTTCTTGGTAATTATTGGCTGGTGTTTCGTGTCGCCAGAGGAAGGTAGTGGGTGTTCTAATGAAGCGTCGGCACTAATTACGTCGTCCTGGCCGTGGCGCGTCGTTTTTAAATACAGCAGCGCTGTGCCGCGCAGCCAGCTTGCCCCAGCGCCACCCCCGCACTGGGGGAGCAGCTTATCTGCCGTAGCCAGGGCGACGGCCAATCAAGCGGAAGTAACCGCCCGCGCTCTGATAAGTTTGCATCCAATCAGAGCTCCGCTGGCCGGCGGCCGCGTGTGGCGCCTGTAATAAAATCACGCGATTGGCGGAGCGTGCCTAATGAAAGGGAAGACGCGACGCGTCACGACGCCCGGTGGAGGGGGAGGCGTCGCACCTGCAGGCGTCTACCGGCTGTCTGACGCGCTTCCGGCTCCCAGAACACAGCGGGTATATTTCCTCCGCGCAAAATTTTCGACTTTAATTGCACTGTCATAGGCAATAAACATAGGGAACATGGGATGAAGATATATGCAAAGAAGAGTCAGCTTTTCAGATACACGGATAAAAAACTAAAAGTTGGTTATGATTATTAGGTGGGGAAAGAATTACTTGTTGAAGACTCGAAATGGAAATATCTTGGAATAACATTTGATAACAAGCTTAAATGGGCAGCACACATTGGAAAAGTACGGTAGTAGGAGAAGGTATCAAAATCCTTTACTTATTGGAGAGAGTGATAAGAGGATGTACGAGAGGAGCAAACTAATTGGATTACAAAACTTTGATATGGTAGTGTAGTATGAAACCCACATTTTGGGTATCAAACACAGGACTTGGAGAGGGTGCAGAAAAGGGCTGCTAGATTTGTTTCTGGAAATTACCGCACAACACAATCAGTAACCGATATCATAATAGAGCTGGAATGAGATTCAATGGAAGACAAGAGGAGGGTGCAGAGGGTCATAAGGGTGTACAAGGCGTATATTGGTGATGAGACGTGGAAAGATATTGGTGAAAGAATTAAGGCATGGAAGCGAAGAGATGACCACGAGCTGTGAATCGATTTCAGACACAAGGATGTAGGAAGATTTTTTTTTTTAACTGATTTACGTCTCTCAACATCGAGGTCTTTATAGACGGAAAGGATGGGGTGCAGGGATGGGGTCAAGGAATGGGAAGGAATTCGGCCATCCCGGCATTTGCCTGGAGTGATTTGGGAAACCATGGAAAACCCAAATCTGGATGCCCGGACGGGGATTCGAACCGCCGTCCTCCCGAATGCGAGGCGAGAACGCTAACCGTTACACCACCACGCTAGGTATGTAGGAAGAATTTCTTTCGTAGGTAAGGAGTCAGGGATTGGAGTAAGTTAAGAAGAGAATTGATGAATAATTTACCAAAAACGGTTAAACAATTTATAGTTGAAATTTCTGGGTGGTCAAAAGTTGGTGGGTACAGGAAATGGGGATAAATGGGTGTATAGGGAAATTGCCACCGGAGCGTACGCTCAATCGCAATTAAAATTTTTTTTAAAAAAATTAATAGATCTTCCTGCGTGGTGTTAACCTCAGGACTTCAATAAAGAAGCAAATGCTTCGTGATATATCCCTAGTCATTCCTGTGTAGTTCCATTTCACCATTACCTAAGTACTGTATTTTGACAATATTGTTCTTGAGCGGTTTATAATGACATATGACATTTGAGTACCACATTTCAATTACATTGCGCTTAAACCCTGGCAACCTGATGCATTGAAATTCTCATAATGACGTACCACCGACTAAAATCCGTGTTTCAAGTGGCATAGATCTTCGAGAAAAATATTTCGTTCTTCTAAGTTGAGCATTACTTATTCAGAAGTAGTAAAACCAAAGTTTACCCTTAGTTATCTGCTTCTTCTTCTTCTCCATCGTATTTTCCGAACATTTTTGGAATCGGCTGCCTTCGATGAGTTTTTATTCATCGTTGGCATGGTCAAATTTGGAGCCATGGTTTCTTTAGGAAACACGTTCAAAGCTCCGTATGGTTCGGTTCCAGGAGAATGCTCGATGCTTCCTTCAATAGTGCATGGACGAATTTGTTGCCATTCCTTGTCCGCATTCGTCTCTCGCCATTAATCATCTTTCAGTCTGCGAGTTTTAAAACACCAAAAAAGGTTGTACAGAGTCATTGAGATACAATTTAACAAATGTGATGTGAGAATATTAATCCTGCACCGTGTGCTATATACTGTCCTGCTGGATAGCTAAGTTTTCAACCCCAATGGTTTCCAGATATTTAATTCTGAAACATGTAACGTATGTAATTGTAATCTAGTGTCTTCCTTGTAATGGAGAATATCATCTGTGTAGTGCTGGTAACTTTCGGCTACATTTCTATCATGATGATAATAATAATAGTAATAATTCCGTGTGATGGAAATGACCTGCTGACAGGGTTTCCATTGGCTGCGTATTTCGCCCCTCTCGTAGCTAACTTAACCAGATCCTGTAGTCCTACGGGGTAGATGAGGCCTACAGTTTAACGTGGAATCCGATCCAATAATTTCGTGTGATCGAAATGACCTGCTGACAGGGTTTCCATTGGCTGCGCATTTCGCCTCTCTGGTAGTTGACTTAACCAGACCCGGTAGTCGTACGGGGTAGAGGAGGCCTACACTTTAACGTGGAATCCGATCCACCGACGAGTTCTCGTGTACTTCACATTACACAGCAATCTGTGCCAGAGGTGAAGGTTGGCCTAAGGGCCTATAAAAATTTCCCCTGATACAAGGATTCAAACCGAGCACCTTTCGTTCCAATCAGACACCTTAACTACTTAGCCACCAGACCGTTAGTACATGTCGTTCAGGAAATATAGTTGTCGATACACCAATATCACTCCATCACATTTATTTTTTTTAGATACATCGCGCATTAGTTCACTACAGATATTTGTTAACTTGCCACATATGAAACGATGGTTAACTGTAGAAGTGAGTAATAAAATTACCTTCAACAGAGGAGGTATTATTTGGAACTAAGACTCAATAATACTAAATAATAGTGCTCGTACAAGAATGAATGTTGTTTCTATATACCTATGATGAGAAACAATGTATACAAACAATGACTATGAAATGCTGGCGTATTTGATGCAGTAACATTATCTACTACATTAATCGCACACGAAGATCATGTTGGAACTTCTATGATATGTGTCTTGTTCTGGGAATATTGCATCATAAAAATATATGTAAACCCATGAATTGGCTGTTAGTAACCGTTTTCTAGGCATCAATATCTTTGGAAACAGTTGGTAATACGTGGGGTCTTGACCGCCTTACGCTATTATTAAAGAAGAAATCTATCAAATTGCGGAGAATGTTGTTTCGCAAGAATGTCGGATTTTTTTTTTTTGTATTTCACGTTTCGTTAACATTGAGGTCATAGTTTTTGCAGCAATGAGAATGACACCCTGTACAATAAAAACCCTTCGACCTCCACGTCATATTGCAACTACCCAGTTAGAAATCTGTTTTGGTATTACTTGCAATCAGGTCTTGATTTATAGGGGATTGTGATCAATGTAGTCTTAGAAATCAAGAAAACAGCATCAAGTAATGTTCCAGCATTGCTGCGAATTTAACATCACTAATACAACAGATTACAAAAGAAGTCCGTATAGCTGCAAACACTCTCTCAATCGCATATTAAGTGTTCTTTATGCTCATGTTTACAAACAGACCATTGAAGGGCTTGGTGGAAACAGGGATTTCTTTCATTTAAAAAAAAAATAGTTTTCTGTCTAATATGTAAGTTTGCACCATCTATCATACGTCTAATTAACTTTCAGAGTGTAGGAAAGAACCAGTTTTTATTCTATTGAAAATAAAATAAGATCTCTTATAGAGTTCGGTGGACTAGCGCATTCTGGAGGACAGGAGTTCGAATCCCCATCCAGTCATACAGATTTTATTTTCCACGGTTTCTCGAAATCATTACAGTCGAATGGCAGAATGGTTCCTTCAAAACATAATGGTCGAGTTCCTTCCTGTTTCTGGAATTGTTCCGCCCCTCCCCCCTCCCCCTCCCCCTCCCATACTCTCCCGGCTCTAACGATCTCAATGTCGAAGAGGTGTAAATCCCGAAGGAAAAAAGGGTTTCTCAAGGAGACTTAGAATGTTTGGTGGAATAAGCAGATTATCCCCGATGCTGTTTAAACGTTTATTCTGATGGATGTTATAAAAACTTTGCAATCATGAGATTATGGAACTTCATTATTAAAATGGACTGTCTTGAGGAAATAGATCACCGATTCTTGGTTCATATACATCCATGCTTGTCTCGCGATGCTGATTTTGTCACTACGAAAATCTGAAACGAAAGACGCTGTATGTATGGGCAGATCTGACAAGAAATCCCAGTAAACAGAACCCAATCGCAGTATATGAAATGCAAACGGAAGATTTTTTTAATACTTGATTCCTTCGAAAAGCAAATTAACAGAAATGAAAAAAACTCGTTCAGCAATGCAACTGTACTTCAGAAAAACGAACAGTTTGAGGTTCCAGGGATGGCATACACGTTCAATGATGTCATTCCGTATGAGACAGTATGCTTCCAGCACAGTATCAACTAGCCACCATGTTTATCAATAACAGTTAGAACCCCATTCAAACCATTCTATCATTACTGCCTTTTTGTGACTTTTATTTAAATCCAATCACAGTGCAAGTGATAAAAGATACGTTGATTACGGTATATGCTGTTTTTAGGTGCCTAATGTTATGATTCATATATGCAAATATTGCTATTTTTTTGACAACGTAACTTTATTTGCATGCAATCAGTAATTTGCAAAAATGAAATAAGTTTAATGAGACAAATATTTGTAAAAAGTTGCTTCTTTCTTTCTTCGAATACCCTTTTAGGCCTAATTGTCTTCAATCGTCTTTCTGCCCATACTTCTTTCTTCCTCTGTAAGTGACTTTCCTTCTCTTCCGATGTTTACTTTCTTCCACTAGTTATTTTTCTTTTTTCATGAAAAGCTGTTTTTTGAGTTTCCACTCTAAAACGTGTTCAAGCATTTAATGAGTCTGTGCTGATTCGAACATGTTGAATAGCTTCTTCTATTTCCTGATACCATGTGGGTTTGAATTTGTAACTATTATCATTCAAGTACCTGTTTGGATAAACTTTCGCTATTAAATGTGCACGTGCCCATAGTACTGTAGTCTTCTTTTTCTCATTAAATCTGTAAGTTTAAAAAAAATTATACTTCATTGTTTGATCTTAAGTTGTGTTCTGATTAACTATTAATTTTGGGCCCTCGCATGTTTCTCAAAAATTTTCTTTAAATTTTTCCAGTGTTTTAATTATCCAATTCTCTTTGTTTTAATTGTTTCTGTTGTATAAATTACTTCAAGTTTAACTATTCTTTGTTAGTGCTTTAGTTTTATATTCCATGATGGTGATTTTTTTGTTTGTTTATATGTTTCTTGCTAACTGAAATTCTTTCTTCACTTTTTGAACTCTATTTTTCATTGCTTTTTACTGTTCGGTATTCACGCTGAAAGATATTTAAAGCAATCTCTTTTAGATTCTGTGTTGTTATTTATTTTAAGATTTTGCAGTGCGATGATATTTGAGAAATTGTGTATGTTTTTTTTAATAGATGTTTACAATATTACTTTAGCTGCTTTATTTTATAATTCTTTGATTTGTTCTAAAGCATTTTCAAGTTTGTCTGTGATTAATGCCATGTTGTCTGCAAAATCTATTCTGCAGTGATCTAATTTGGTTTTGCTAGTATATGTGTTCCCTTAATATTTATGGTTTTTCTTCAATACATCACTAAGATATTACCATAATTGTTTCAAATTCTAATTTGCAGTCCATCTCAGAAAACATGGCTGTGAAGGATACCTTCCTCCCTCCTCCTGTGTCTACCTAGCCTTTAAATCGTCTAGTATAAAATCGAATGTTTTTTGTAGTTTCATTAATATTATATGAATTCTGTGATGCTGTGCCTAAACTTCGACCACGCCGGGAGATCATCCCCGTAGATAGCACAAGGGGGGGGGGGGGGACGCACGAGCTGCGAGAGGGAAACACCATTCCCCCTCCCCTTCTCGGTACGTGCTAAAGGGCCGCCGACTTATCGACGTTAATATGCGGATCAACATTTATGTATTCATAGGCCGTGCCCTGCCCATTAGGCACCCCCGCAAAACACCGCCTCAGCCACCCACAGCGTCAAAAACACCGGCGGCAGGGGACACGGGCGTCTTTCGACTTCATTATCTCACCTGCTATCCCCGCTCCTTACCCATACAGCTCGTGTCAGTAGTGGGATAATTCCATGCAACAAGTCCTTCATGAGTTACTTTAGTTTGTAGTCCTGCGTTATCCTACAGGGGTTTGAAAGTAGGGGTATTAATATAGCTTCTTGCGATCAACGCATTACATTTCCTTGTATTAGATTTGGTATGTGTTTAAAATGTTATGGCTTAATAAATTAATTAAAAAAAAACAATGCACTATACTCCGCAGAAAACTGATCCAGTTTTCAAGACTGTGTGAAGCAAATAGAACTTCCAGTGATATATATAAAATATTGCAAAAAAATTATAGTAAATACTGTTTCAACTCGTTATATAAGACAAAATTACAAAAAGAACGAAGTTACATTACTAAGGTACCATATCTGTACTTTCTACTTTGCTGCCATCTACAATGGAATTCAATTAATAAAAGATAGTCACACTTTGTACTGCGGTGAGCTGGAAAAGAAATATTTTTTTGAAGGTACTTTCTGATAGTTTGGTAATATTATTCTGATTTTTACTAGTTACTTCACTTATAAACATTACTATTTTTGGCAATACCTTTCTTTTACAGCTGCTGACGGTATCCAACCATTCCTTTCGCGTAACTTCTAGTCTTATAGAATATTCTGAGCTTTCTTTTTCCCCTTCCATGCTTATTACTTCACCGAAATAAATCATTACCTTCTGAAATTATGTCCAGACCAGCTTATTCTTTTCTTTTTGACCTAACCTTGAACTTTCTTCGCTTACTCGCATCATTTTGTTCCACATCTATTTCAATCACCTTTTTCCAGAACGAAATATGCAATGCTTCTAGTTCTAGTTCATATCACTTAGTTAAAGTCCACGTTACAGCTTCATACAATACAAGAACCTTCGAAAATATCTCTTCAGTCGTTTATTTTTAGGGTTTTACTCAGAATTTTTATTTTCCCATTGAATTAACTTCTCCGATAAACCATTTTTTAAGATCCTCTTAGCTTTAATAATGATAACTACTGTAACGTTGGCTCAATTTTCGTTTGAACACGGATCGGTGGTTAATATTACATCACCTATAGCAAGTACTGCGTATAGTTCACATATTCGGTTTGTCGATTTGCAGAGGTACTGGTACTATGATTTATGAGATGGTGTGAGTTCGTCTATTTCATCAGACTGGGATTCTACGGTCTGAAGTACATTCTTTGAGTGGAAACCTCTGTGATTAAAAAATTTTAAATAAAACTAACGAACTATACCACGCAGAAAATTGATCCAGTTTTGAAGACGGTGTGAAGCAAATAGAACTTCCTGTGATTTATAGAAAATTTGCAAAAAAAAGTGTAATAAATACTGTTTCAACTTTTTATATGAGACAAAATTACTGAGAGTTGATTCAGTGTCCAGAACCTTTGATCGGAATCCCACTTGCGTGGTAATAGACAACGATATAAAGTTTGCTCAGTCGCTGGACAAGATTTGTTTCTATATATAATCGTTAAAGCAAGTGTGGAAACTAATGCAGAATATTTGTTTAACCTTTTCGGATGTTAAAGGGAAACAGTGATACAAAATTCGTAGCCAGTTTTAATACTTTATACCCTTTGAGTCAACGATCATATCAGTTGCGTGATTTGGATTCAATATAGTCATTACTTGAATGAAGCATTTTTTTAATGGCTTTTGGCATCTTAGGCCATACAGCCAGCCTGATGAGCTTTTCCAGATAATTAGACACACCACAGGACGGACATGACATTCACAGACGCAACACTTAACACCCATGCCCGCGGCCGGACTCGAACAGGTGACCTTCGGCACGCGGAGCTAGCACTCTAGCCCCTATGCTACCGAGGACGGCTGAATGAAGCATTGTTATTCGTTTAGAACACTCAATAAACTTATTTGTTATCCCAGTGAATCGAGTCACACGTGCATATGCACGTTAATTGGTTACGGACAAAAGGAAATAAGTAATATATCTCTGCGACTAATTAGAATTACTGATGTGTCAAACGCTTGACCATCCTAGCGTTAAAATAAATATTATCAAATTCTGCAGGAAGATAGTTTCGGAGAAAAATAAAGTATTACGTTAACGATCAGAAAGAAAGCATTTGACAGAGTGGATTGATGTATTTTGATGGACGCTTTGAATAATATTGGCAGAGACTATAAGGACTAGAGTCATGCAAACGCTGCTTTGGTTCTCTCGGTTTGTCGCTGTCAGCGCGACCTCTGCCGGCCAAACGCCGGAAATAAAGTACAGAGGACCGAGCCTGGAAGTAAGCTCGAGCCTGACAGTAGGCTCGGTCTGTTATTCGCGTGCTGCGTGCTGCGTGGCGACGAAGCGATGCTGGTACTCGCTCCGTACAATCGGTACAGGCACAAACAGCATCGCAGTCTTAAAATAGTTAAATCGAAGGATACTGAAAAATTAAAAACTGGAAAGCATATGTCTTCTAGTTGTTATTTTCTGCGTGCTGTTCAGCTGTTGTGTCATTCTATAAGACTGAATACGTTTACATTCGGAAATTTCTAATACTTAAAAGACCAGACACAACGCCATGTTAATGAGAAAGTAAAAATTGGCAGATTGCTCTATATTTCAGTATTTCTGTGTCAATGTTCCGGCATTTCATAAAAGTGGAACAATTTACTCCTGAACATCGTTTGGTTACTTACAATGACGAATGAGAGTGATATCAGTTGTGTTATTAAAGTGAGTTGAATGTTGTGCATTAATAGGTACAAATCCTTATAGAGTGCCATGTTTGCTTAAAACTTCCATAAAAATCATAATACACTAAATTTGGATTCAGGGTATACTTTATTTATAGCAGTAAATATAGATAACTTACTTCTGTTATGGTATTTGTTGCACTGTGTTCTGATCTCATGGTGTGTAATACTTGCGTTATATATGATTATCAAACACATACATGTTATAGTTCATGCTTACGACGATTCAATTGAAAGAACTTATACAAAATGTTGGTAGTAATCACTGTTATACTGTAGATTCTAGAATGTCCCTGCTGTAAAATCTTGTCCTGTTTTCTATGATGTACCATCCTTGTTGCGCGGTACGGAAGACACTATGAGTTCTTCCTGCATTACCGAGCCTTCATTTGTCCACCGAGCATTCATTTACCCACCGAGCCTTCGTATGTTCGCCGAGCTTTCGTTTGTCCGCCGAGCTTTCGTTTGTCCGCCGAGCTTTCGTTTGTCCACCGAGCTTTCGTTTGTCCGCCGAGCCTTCGTTTGCCCACCGAGCTTTCGTTTGTCCGCCGAACTTTCGTTTGTCCGCCGAGCTTTCGTTTGTCCGCCGAGCTTTCGTTTTTCCGCCGAGCTTTCGTTTGTCCGCCGAGCTTTCGTTTTTCCGACGAGCTTTCGTTTGACCACCGAGCCTGGGGAAGCTCCAGCGGTCACAGCTCTCCCGGGTAGAGAGGACAGGTCAAAAGAATAACCAAGCGAGTTCGAGCGTGAATAGACAGCAATTTGCACTACACTAGTAAGGACAGAAGATACACAAGGCAGTTATACACAAGACAGAAAGTGATAAGTAAAGTACAAGAGGAATAAATAAAAGAGATGAGAATAGTAAGAGGAGGAGTGCGAGTTTTCCGTAAGTTATCAACGTTATTCAGTACATGTCCTGAAAAGTTAACTTAGAAAGTCATTGCAAAAGTAAGAGGCATTGTGATGAGTGACGGAGTAAGGACAAGAATTGCAGTATATAGTGGAGCGTATTCTAAGAAAATACAGGAATGAAAATAAACAGCTCAAGATTAATGTAGCGACAACAGTCAAGGTATATAGCATGTAAATATGGTAGACACTGGTACATGTAAATAATTCAAATACTTACAACCTTAGAAGTGAAGTTTGATGGAAGACCTTAAGATCAAAATTTATGTAGGAAAGAAAGATTTGGCAAAAGCAGCGGAAAAGACTCTGATTGAATTAAGAAAAGGATTTGCGAATGTGCAGTGTGATGTCGTATGGATCATAGACATGGGCAATCAAAATGATGAGGAAGAGTTTGAAAGTTTTGGTTGTTGGAAAATGGAGAACGTGGAATAAAGAAAGAGGAAGTAATGAGAAAAGTACAAGAAAATGTATACTATCATAAAAAAGAGAAAACCAACTTGATTGTCTACAGAGGGGATCATAGAAATTTAAGTAGGAATAAAAAGATGAAAATGAAGAATAATGCATAAGCAAACGAACGAAGATGCTAAGGACAGAAAGAAATGGAGAATATCCAGTTGATACCTGTCAAAATGTAGATCCGCTAAAGAAGAATAAAAATGCTATTGCTGAAAGTACAAGTCAATCCCACATCTATATTGATACAGAGGCATGATAACAAAAACAAAACAAAACAAAAAAACTAATTCTCTGCTGTGAAAAATTGTCTCACACTTCATACTGGAGGGCAAACTACAGTGTTTCTTTAATATTCATACACCTTTGGCATCGTATTAGCACTCTTTTATTATGTATAACATGTTAATCCTTCTATGCCGTGCTTCACTTTTTAATCGTTTGGACGTATGCTTGCACGCTCCATATTTCGGATTCCACATTAAACTATTGGCTGCACAGAGAACCGAAAATTTCACCATGTCGTAAGTGTTATGCGACAACTTAGATTTAACACGACGTAGTTCCTGATGAATAATATCCAAATGTTAGGGCAGGTGGAGTGCAAAACATAGAGTGTGCAACACAGCGTAAGTAACTTATCAGTATAGGTATGCCAGTGTTAAACATGCAGGGAGTGCTAAGCGACTTAGCAGTGAGGTCCTTGCGGTTCCCTCGGCTGGGGACGGTGATAAAGGGGCGGCTGTGGGGGCGGTATCTGCCGCTTTACGAGCAGTCACAGCGAGGTACCCTACCCTCCCTCTATCGCAACCGCCGCGCCGTGCACGCAAGGTGCTTCGCCTCGATAGCACCATGCTGGCCGTAAAAATAGGGCTACACGTACCTCGCCCCGTGTCTACGTGTGCTATCAGAGACCAGTTTACTCAGTACCTACAGCATCTCTCTTTTCTCAGGCGAGATAAACATCCCACTTACCTCGGACGACTTCCGACATTACGTTGGACGTCAATTGTGGTTGTCACGTTCATTTAAGTGGACGCAACTCTGTGTTAAAACTTATTTTCCGTATTAAAATGAGGATTTCTTTGTCTTTTTTGCTTCAAATAAACTTTTTTACTAGACCTTCGGATACACATAGAATTTACCATGGCAGAAATGACTCTCTTGTAGAGGAAAGGAAAAAATTAAAATTAAAAAATAAAACACTTGAGTTTACCTGTTTTGCGTTGTTGCCTTCACAACCTCCCCAATCGTGTATGGAAAGGTTATAATATGATTTAATACTTATTATTCTTTTTTATTTCGAATAAACAATATTCAAATTATCTCTCTGGTTATTTAACAATCATTATAAATAATTTTACAATACTATTCCTTACGCGGTCATGTTACTTATTACTTTCCGTCAGAATAGAATTACATTCTTTGCCATGTCCTTTTACTGAGACGTTCGTTCTTCCAGACATAATTCTTTATTCATCTGCTCACCATCTGCAATAAACTTGTATACTATACCTGAGATTCTTTTGCAATTCCTTCTTTTAAATGAAATCGACACAGAAAGAGATCTTTATACTGCACTCCGTATATCATTGCACTTTATACAACACTTTTCAAACTGTGAACAATTATCTTTACACGACTTTATCATCATCAAGGATTAATTTAATTGTAATGGAGCTCACACTCCGGTGGCAATTTCCCTACATACTCATCTTCCCCCTTTTCCTGCTGCCACTTGCATTTGCCCTCTACAAATTTTAACTTTAAATTCTTTCAACGTTTTCGGTAAATTATTCATCATTTCCCATGGTAACTTATTCCAATCCCTGATACCCTTACCTAAAAAAGAGAATCTTCCCACATCTTTGTGCCAGAAATCGAGTGCCAACTTGTGGTCACGGTCATCTTTTCCCTTCCATGCACTACTTTTCATACCTACTCCAATAGCTTTCCATTCCTCATCGCCAGTATACGCCTTGTACACGCCCATGACCCTCTTCATCCTCCTCCTGTCTTGCAATGAATCCCATTCCAGCTCCTTTATCATATCTGTCACTGATTGCATTCTGCGATAATTTCCAGAAACAAATCTAGCAGCCCTTTGCACCCTCTCCAAATCCTGCATTTGATATGCAAAATGTGGGTCCCATACTACACTATTCGAGCAATGGTCTGACCAAAGTTTTGTAACCCAATTCCTTTACTTCTCTCGTGCATCCCCTTATCACTCTCTCCAGCAAGTGCAGAATTTTGAAACATTTTCCTACCACCTGTCCATTGTGTCCTGCCCAGTTAAGCTTGTTATCAAATGTAATTCCAAGATATTTAAATTTCAAGTCTTCAGCAAGCAATTCTTTCCCCACCTTATATTCATAATTAACCTTTTGTTTTTTATTTGTGTATTTAATAAGCTGACTTTGGCCGCAAAAATACACATTGTTACAAAATTCAGTGTCAATTCTTAGCTTCGCAACTCCCTAGCATCACCATTTTCAGTTTCAAATCTTACCATTTTACTCAGTTCATTTTCATTCCATCAAAACCATTTTTCTTCTTAACTCGACTCCTTAATATTTAAATTCCATGACCAGACCTCGTAATTTTTCTTTGTCGTCAAAGATTCTTAACAAAAACATCTTATTAATGTCCCATAACATCGCTTCATACTTATTATGCATGAATTAAATATTATTCATGTAACTTTTTAAACATTAATCCAACAACAGGACGTATGACCATTACACATTCCATAACTGATTTGTCTCTGCTAATTTTGAGTGGTTGTGCCAGATATTCCGGAGGTTGCTGGTTCGATTCCCAAAAGGGTCATAATGATGTTTGTTTCATATAGTTTTCTTAAAACACAAGCCAGCTAACATACTGCTTCCTTCAAAAGTCCACCACAAAATTCTTCTCTTTGTTTTGGACCACAATTCTCTTCCGTATAATAATCTCATTTTCGCATAAAAAGAAAAGGAAAACTTTGTACCTTACACTAACGAAGAAACTGCATTTGTCTTATAGTATCTACAATGTGCAGGACCTTATTTTCCGAAAAAAATGTGTGTTCAGTCACGGTTTACCGTTGAAAATTTTCTTTTCAGGCTTCATTTCCGGTTGACATTGAGGTAGTTGGAGGCGGGATGAGGGCAAAGAACTGGAAGGATTTCGGCCATGGCCCCTTTGAAAGAAGCACCTGTCATTGGCATGGAGTGATTTCCGAAAACCATAATCTCGTTGACGGTATGGGGACCTGAACCAATGTGGAAGAGAATATGATCAAACGTTTATGTCTCGGACTCACAGAAAGAGAGTGTGGGGTGGGCGGTAACGCACTGGCCTCGCATTCCAGAGTACGTGGGTTCGAATCCCCGTCTGGGCATCCAGAATTGGGATTTCCATGGTTTCCCCAAATCACTCCAGAAAAATGCCAAGATGCTTTCTTTAAAATAACCACGGTGGAACTCCCCACTCCTATCCCACCTCTAATGACCTCGACGTCGACGAAGCGTAAAACAGCAAGCAAAAAAAAAAAAAAAATGTCTCATAGCATCTATTGTACTTGGGTTCCTGATGGAAATGGTGAAATTTCGTTTTGTAGCAGAAGGGTACTTGTCGAAGAACACATTGAATAGTACGGGATTGATAACAGTTCCTTCCGACTCACAAATTAGTCCCCTTTTAAAGTTTATTTCGACCACCTAAGGTAAGGTCCATCAGACTTCGTTAATTAATTAATTATCAGCCGCCACCATTGACTGGCTAGGGTACAAATCAAGAACAAATATAACTATAAGTTTCTTCAAAGAAACACCTCGAGTATGCAGACCACAAGCCAAAGATTTATTCAGAGTTTTGTGCTGCACAAATGCACCCGGCCATCAATGGAAAAATAGTAATAAACACACACACCCAAGTAAATTACTAGTAGTGACAAGATGCAAGTTCTTAAGAGTGAAAAGCAATACTCATTCAATCACTTTCACGTATCTGTTCATACCAATACAGTTCACGAACACTCCACCACGTAATATCGTAGTTTCCTTCTGTCAGTGAGACGTTTTGACGCGGTAGCCCGTAATTAGTAACTCACGGGGACCTATACACTTCAATAGAAATCATTTGTTAATTATTTTTGGCCACGACTTACCCAGAGACATGATAACCACACGACGTTCTCTTCACGACTCCACACTCTCTGATCTACTATTCGATTGTCAGTCTCGCCAGTCACCGATGCACATAGCATTCGATACTCGGCATAGAATAAATATAATCATTAAAATAAGTTAACTACCGATGGGGGCAAGCCTACTGTAATGTGACATACTGAAGGTGAAGTGAATGTCAGCAACGGATATGATAAAGGAGTTTGAATGGGATTCTCTGGAGTGTGAAGAGAGTGTACAAGGCGTATATTTGTGATAAGACGTGGGAAGATATTGCTAGAAACATTGAAGAAATGCATGGAAGAAAGAGATGACCTAGCCCAAAACCAGGCACTCGATTCCATGCATAAGGATGTGGAGAATTTTTTTCCGTAGGTAAGGGAATCACGGATTGGAATAAGGTACTAATGGAAGTGATGAATAACTTAGAAAACATGCTGAAATGATTTAAAACTATCATTAGTAGATGGAAAAAGTAGACGGGTGCAAGAAAGGGGAAAAATGAATGTGTACGGAAATTTTCACTGGTGCTCGCACTCTATCACAGTTGAATTAAATTAAATCTCCCGGTACTTGAACCGCGCCCTAGTATCTATTAGAGTAAGAAAATATAGTTGAGAAGCACACAGTTCATATAACCCGGAAGTTATAATAATAATGGTAACCAAAGTACATTGCCAGACTCTGAATTCATATTTCTTGTGTAGTTTTTGCACTCGTCGAACATAAATAGTTATTGATTAAGACTCTATTAATGTAATGACTGTCTAGGAATATTTTATGCTGTTTTAGCTTAGACATATACTCGTACTTCATCAGCGTACGATTACTATAAACTGTGCAATTATAATAAACTATCAGATTTTATCTTCCAATACGAAATTGAAAGAGATATTTGGATATGCATTGTCGATATCAGAATTAGTAAAGACCATTTGTCAGAGACAAAAATTCGAGAAAATTACTTCTTTACACATAAAAAAACCAAGAACTAATTAGCACCGAGCGTGGTGGGTGAATGGTTAACGTTCTGGCCTCGCATTCGGGAGGACGCGGGTTCGAATCCCCGTCCGGGCATCCAGATTTGGGTTTTCCATGATTTCCCCAAATCACTCCAGGCAAATGCCGGGATGCTTCCTTCAAAAGACCATGGTATAATTCCTTCCAGTTCCTTGTCCCCAGTCCCATCCCTTCATTAATGCCCTCAACGTCGACGAAGCGTAAAGCCATATGTAAAAAAAAGCGTAATTATAAGTACTACTTTGAACCCAGCTTGTGAATCCTTGCATATTTCGTGGTAAGTTGGCAAAGTAATTCAGACATAAAGTTAATTTTTAAATGCGTAGAACAGCGGTACCCAACCTTTATTGGCTCACGACCCACTTTTAAGGAAAATTTTTTTTCGCAACCCACCCAATATGAGAGTCTATCTAATACCAGAATCGGAACTGTTGTATGACCTCTATACGCTGTCGACTATCCTATCCTACGAAAAGGCCAATTTTCGTACAAAGGATATACTGTCAACAAAAGCAAGAATAAATAAAACAACAAACATGTTGTAGACGGGGAGGCGGCAGCTGAAATTCCACGATTACAAGTAACTCGATCAGTATATTAAAATACAACTGATCTGCCAAGTCGCGTTTTGGTGGAAACCACCTGCAGACCAGATTTTAGTGGTTGATTGGCAGGTTCATCATTGTTTTTTACTGCACCAAAATGTATAGAAATATGGAAGAGTGGGAGCAGGAAACCACATGGTAAACTTACCAGTCAATCACTAAAATGGGATTTGTAGGTGTTTTCTACGAAGATATAACTTGGCACATCAGTGGCATTTTAATTTGCAAATCTAGTTCTAACTAGACCTGAAACTTCAGTCGTCAACTCGATGAGGTGATGCTTTGTTCAGCTGGCTCCCGATTTATTTCAAAATAATGAAAAATACGTTTAATTATTATAAAAACACAACTTTAAAATCAGTGAGATTTCTGGCAAAGGTGTTTACTGAATAGGGCATAGATATCAGGGTTAATTTTAACAATAAGCCACTTTCTACACATAGTTAATTTCTGTATTTGTTTTTCAAAATAATAATAATAATAAAGTAGAAAAAGTTCGTTCACACAAGTAAGTTACAGCTAATTTAGAGATTTCTGGATACTCTGCTCGTATATTCATCCAGAAGAAAATTAAGAATTTAAAGAGGAATCGCAAGAAAACTCTACTAGCGAGTTTTCTTCAGCTGTTTCAAATGTTCCTCTTCGATATAATTTTTTATCCAAAAGTAGCCATCGTCAATTTTTGGAAAGTGGCTCCTAAAACAATTTTTAGTAAACAAATAGAACACATTTCACATTTTAACACATAACAAAATTTGAAATCCTTTCGGATACTTGAAATAAAAAAGAAATATTATTTGAAAATAAATGAGGCCTACAACTAACTTATAATTTACTGAAAAAATTGCATAATACCGGCTGAATGTTTAAGAAAATTTTCTTTTCTCACAAAGTTTTAATTTAAGCTAATGGCTTTCATGATACATGGCACTTGTAAAACATCGTGTTATATTATTTTAAATAGATGAAATAAAAGATATATTTTTGTGGCAAAAACCTCTATTGTTCCGCGACCCACCAAAACACACGCCGCTACCCACCAGTGGGTCGCGACCCATAGGTTGGGAACCACTGGCGTAGAAGATAAATCCCAGAAAAGTAGTCGGGAACAGAAAGGTCCAGTAATGTGAAGCAGCCACATTGGAAATGAAGTCACCACGGTAAATCAGTAGCAAAAGATTCCACGCATAACTCATACTACAAAGTAATTTCACACTTTGAAAATGGTTATAGATGTGTGCCATCAATAAACAAAGAGAACCGATAGTCTAGTTGTTTAAAATTACTTCGATCAATCAAGCATAAGGAATTATTCTGCTCCTAAGTGATGTTTGGCTACTGTTCGATGCTGTTTAGATTAATTAGCTACTGCGATCGCTAAATAATTGTGCTGATTTAAATAATTGTGTCACTGCTCAAGTACGACTTCGAAAGCGATACCCCTTTATGTGTGTGAGGTTTGCTACGTCGACTGAGTTGCAATCTTGAACTATGCATACCTGTAACAATTTTCGGGTCACACAAAAATATCCAGTAACCACACTGGCTGAAATTAAAAGTGCAACTTCCAGACAGGAATGGAGGAATGTTGTGAAACATTGCAGATATTTCCAGGTCACACCCAGAAGAAATGATAACAAACTGAAATGTATCTGGCTAATTTTATTACCTTTACATATAGTTTACAGTATTTAGCCCATTATTTGTGTTCGAAAACTTCTAACGGGGGAGAAAACTCAACTGATGACGTGGTGACGTATGCGAGGGTCGAACTGTTAACGTGCTGGTTCACACTTCGTTGATACTACATTACTCAGGATCTTAATTCAATCCTTAATTTCATATCTTCCTCCCCCACATTCACCCCAATAACAAAGCCAACAGAAAAAAAATAAAAAAGCAATACAGAAAAACAAAACAAAAATAAACAAAAAATCTAAAGTATGGACTGAGGTAACACAGTATATTTGTAGTAAAGAAAATTTGCAATATTTGGTGGTTACAGACTAGCCGGACATATTAGTATATGTTTCAATCAACACAGGAATAAGCAATCACAAAACTATAATAGAAAGTGTATAGCAACATTTCTTTGAATTAGCACCTGACGCCTATAGAGAGAGATACAATCGTTTTATGTAAATGATAATTCTTGGAGGCATCAACAGATCCTCGACGCAGAAGTTCTACCTTGGTAAACGCTCTTATTGAAAAGATTGTTCATAGAAAGAAGCAGAGAACAGAGACATTCCAAAATAATAGGAAACAATAACTTTTTTTTACTTATGGATTTACGCCTCGTCGACGTCGAGGTCATTAGAGACGGGATGGGATTGGGGACAATGAACGGGAAGGAATTCGGCCATGGCCTTTTGAAGGAAGCATTCAGGCATTCGCCTTGCGTGACTTGGGGAAACCATGGAAAACCCAAATCTGGATGCCCGGACGTGGATTCGAACCAGCGTCCTCCCAATTGCGAGGCCAGAACGTTAACCACTCACCAACCATGTTCGGTGGAAACAATCATTTATCGGCATAACAGAATGGCAACAATAAGAGCTCAGAAAGGTTCCTGTGCTTGCTTTTACAGTGCTGATGAGTGATGATGCTAAAATCAAACGATCGTGACTTGTTGTACGGGTCCCATTAATCGTAAGGCAAAGTTAAATGATTTTCGTTCCCAGCTGGTAATTATGACATACAACAACTTAAAGTGAAAAGCACAAGCACTACAAATTAGAATCGCGTAGGCTGTACAAACGTTTTTGGTGTTGAACTAGTCTACACAAGAACAACACACTCATTTCTTGTACCCGCAAGAATATTTTGAGCTTGCGTGTAAAACAGAAACTATAATTGCAGCTTTCAAACTAATACTCTGGAACATGGGAACGAACTATGGAATATGAAATTACGGGAAGATTATCATTTTAATTAATCTACATTAAGCGTCAAAATCAATCAACACTTCAATTTGTTATTATTACGCAACTTGTGACTGTTTCTCTTGTCTACAGGGATTACTTGTTAACTAAATTCACTGTAGTGCTTTGATATAGTAAAATCTTTGATAAGGGCGTATAGAATTGAAATGTAAATATGAAATAATAATGTCACTGAGACCTCACAACCAAACTAGAAAACACAAAAACGTTACCTTCATTAATCAAGTTATCATGTTCACACT
The DNA here is from genome assembly GCA_031002005.1 of Vandiemenella viatica. Taxonomy (NCBI): domain Eukaryota; kingdom Metazoa; phylum Arthropoda; class Insecta; order Orthoptera; family Morabidae; genus Vandiemenella; species Vandiemenella viatica. Next base: position 67,821,018 of record JARYHS010012519.1, on the reverse strand, counting down.
CAGAGAGGTATTAAACAACTGTGGTAACTTATGTGATTAACATATATTTTCTACAGTTTGATGTATGAAAACTGGAACAGTAAATATCTAGATTCACAAAATTGAATAAGTAAGGCGGTAGTAGGGTATTTTAGTGGTAGAGGTTTGTTTTATCTTTATTTATCCTATACTAGCAGAGACAAAACTAAATGAGTGGATCCGTAATTGAGTGCAATATAACCGAAAATAATGACTTGGGCGTTTATTGCTGCTGTGACTACTCCTGGGACGTAGATCTATGTTGGTGGATATTTAACCAGTATCTCCATAAACAGGAGCTAACATTCACCCGACAGCAAAGGCTGAACAAAGGGTTACAGGAGTGCGCGGTATCGTCGAGAAATGCGGAAGCGACGCCTGGCGTCGGTTTACGAGCGTCGTCGTCGTCTTATCTAGACGTCGTTTGCCTCCGCGGCCCTTGGCATTCACCTCAGCCGTAGCACGCCACTGTCAACACAGGGGAACCGCCCCACTCCAAAGATGTATTGTACAAATACAGTTCTCGTAAGAAAATAATATAACTATGGCATTTTACCTTCGTCAAGAAATCCAGGAATAATTATTTGCACATACACAAAATTAACAGTACTGTTTGACTGACAATACGGAAACTTATTATTATTTATTTTATTTACAAATCGTCTCTGGATAATAGATTTTACAAGTTTATAAAATATACTACACTTTTATTAGCAAATTAATTTAAATTTTTATAATAGAGATAACAACTTCAATATCATAATTTTTACAGGATCGCATTCCATTCCCATCAAACCGAGCGTGGTGGGTGAGCGGTTAACGGTTTCCCCAAATCACTCTTGGCGAATGCCGGGATGCTTCCTTTAAAAAGGTTCTCGCCGAATTCCTTCCCTCTCATTGTGCAAAGTCCTTTCCCGCCTCTAATGACTTTGACGTCGACGGGGCGTAAAGCAATAAGCATAAGCCTTCTATCAAGAAGATATAGATTATTTTATTTCTATTGCCATATCGACATAACTAATCGTCTATGGAGCACCGATTTACCGTTCAAGAGACGTATGATTCGCCTCAGCGTGCGATAAAACCTTATAGTAATTTGTTTGCTGTGTTTATGAATTTGCTTGCTGAAAGTCTGGTATGTTCTCAAGTCATCCAGTTAATAACATAAGCAAAGTGATTTTGAGAGTCCTCATTTGTCATGTAACCGTGTCGCACGTTTGACCAAGCAGCGTGCCACAATTTACCTCAAAGATGAGCCTGCTAGCAAGGACCACCTTTGACCTGGAACTCTCGGAACCGTACGAAAACATGCGATCATAGACAAAACAGTGGTGTGTGTCATTTCCATGCAGAACTCCGCACTTGTCATTAAAGAGCAATCAAAAGAGCCTATTGTTGTGTGATTCCTGGTCAGGTCATACAGATCGTACCCTTCTAGATGCAACTTTTCAAACAAAGATGATATGCTAAAGATATTGCCACCGAAAACAACAAAATATTGCCAACCCCTTGATGTTTATTTCTTTCGGCAATATATGCTCTATATCAGAGGGTATAGTGTACTGATTTTGTAAGACTACAATTTACCAAACCACAAGTGAAGATGCATGATCGTTATTTGATCATGAAACTTCACTCTGTGATTTACAATCAATTTACTGCATCTACGTTTAAGCCTATGTTGCAACTTTCACTTACGAGTGTAGTGAAATACTTCGTCCACCAACCTATTTGGGTCGGAATGACAGGAAAGATAAAATTAGAGAAATAAGATGCCGCACTGATTCTTATATGAATTCTTTTTTCCTTCGTACCATTAGGGACTGGAATTTACAACAAAGAGAATAGGTTTGGTGCTGAACACCCTCTGCTACTCACAGTTTTGTGAATTGCAGAGTATATATGTGGATGTAGATGTAGATGCTTGGCGAAAGTCAGGTCATGATATTGACATACCAACATCATCAATTGAATATGTAATTAGTGTGGCTTTTGATATTGGACTGCGTGAATGCGAAAGTGATGTGGAATGTGATAACGTGGCTTTAGGGAGGTGTGCACATCGTTCTCTTCCACTTTGTTTTAACCACTTCATCGAAATCCCACATCTTCGCTTTGAGGACTAATATAAGCACTATCAGGTGTACGGTACTGCTGTATATGCGTGTTTTGCGATATATTAAGTACTTTAAGCAGAACCTTTTTGGCACTGTTGATTGAAAATGTAATGGTACACTGACGTCATTGAATTACGTATAATTTCCTTCAGATGTTATTGATATCTTGTTACTTTGTTTCTCTCTATTAAATTGTTACTTGAGGTAGAATGCAACGTTTTGCATGGAAATGACACACATGACTGTTTTGGTTATGATCGCTTGTTTTTCTAAGCATGTTTTCGTGCGGTTCTGATCATTCCAGGTCAAAGATGTCCCTTGTCAGAGAGAGCTACATATGTGGCCTGTCCTTGTAGCGGAGTCGATTAGCGAGCAAACACAATTGTTAGGTTGCCTCGGCTGTCCTGGCTCAGAAAGGAAACTGCCTTTCTGGCCACTAACAGTTACCACAGAATAAATTTTATGACAACCGTGCGAAAGTATTGACCAGATGATTGTACAGGACAGACTCTTCACTGGTTGTATGAAGGCTGTCCAGAAAGTAAGTATCTCTGGATTTGGGGAAGGCATTATTCCAACAGATATAGTAATTACACGTTTATTGTTCAACATAATTGCTACTGTAGTTAATACATATGTCATACCGCGGGTCCAGGTGTTTATTACTTGTGTCGTAGAATTTTGCACCTCTGAAAATGTAACCAGACGAGAATATCTTGACGTATGATAAAACATGATCCATTAATGAAAAGGTACTTCTGTAATTGCTCTAATAGGTAATCCGTAATTACCGATGGCTGTCCATTGCCCTTTCTCATCGTTGACTTTATGAAAATTGTCCACGACTGTTTGTTGGCCGTGGATGAATGTATTCTTCTTCGAGTATTGTAACCTCCAAACAGTTAAAATTCATCCAATTGAAGTCGAGCAAATCCCATTAATTAATTTGCTCGAAACTCTGTAGATCTTACGACGACGTGGCCCTAAATATGTCGTCTTTTGATCCACGCACACAGAGTAGAGGTCACCTTTTTTAAAAAATATTTAAAGATATTCAATGGTAATAAAATATCTCATCAAATTGTCGCTAGTTCTACAGAAGTTACAACTCCAAGTCGTTAGCGTATATTCTCAGCTGTTTTTAATAAAAATCAATCCAATTATAGTACATAACTTCTTGAACTACTACAGTAATATATTCATATAATTCTACTGCTACACCCAGTCTAAAACCTACAGCTTTTTACACACACCTTCCTTCTTCTTTTTCTTTAAGAAGCTCTCACATCAGACCAAAGATTTTCTATCTCATTCTTTTCAAAGATATACTACCCACTGACAATGTTTGTTAATCTGTGGATTTCCTCGAGCATAGAAATTATACCATGTACATCATTACAATCAATATTTAAATGATAATTAATTACACTTAACAAAATAATATTTAAATGATAAATAATTACATAATTGTGGTGGTAGCATCTGTGGGTTCAATATCAACTGAACCAAAAAGCTATGGTCTGGTTGTTAAACCGATACACATAAACTTACTGTATAGTTATTTTTTGTTTTCTACATAATTACTTGTCAAAACCATTCACTAATAATAAATCTCATTTATTGGTGTAATACAGTATTTCCAGAGCATAAAAAGAATATTTTGGAAGTAACGCCTTGAAATCGGACATTGGACTATCGCTACAACCATCTCCGAAACGGAATAAGTAGCTACTTAAAATCGGGTAGACAAAATCGTCGGCTGCTCATGTATTTGAAGACTTCTAACAGCAGCAAAAGCTCATGTGCCTTGTCGTAAGAGGCGCTGAATTCTGTCCTGGAAGGCTGCTTGGCTTGCGCTTTGTGAGTAGTAACACAAAAGACTGGAGGGGTGGGGGGATCAGCTGCGTCGCCGCTCGCTCGCAGACATCAAACAGCATTCGGCGTCTCGTGGCGTGGAAAGACGAACTGGGTCGCACCAGACAGCGCTCTAAACCTGCCGCATGCACAAGGCGAATCATGCCTTGCGTCTCTCGTGACGTGAATAAACGCCACGGCGAACATTTCCACCACAGGATTTACGGATTAGGAGTACACCTACATTTCCAAAAAATACGATTAAGCTTCGGTAATTCAGAACGAATAATTGTAAGAAGCTAAATAGTCAGATTATCAACATCAAGCACGATTCTTCTCCCCATCGATTAAATTTAATTGGTACTGTCAGAATACGTTTTTCATTATCTCAGTTTGTGTCAATATTTCAAAGTGTTAGATTTGTGTATGGGAAGATAGCGGTAATAGGATTGTTTTACTGTTTTTCATTTCTAACGTAATTGTTGCACTTGTAAATATTATAGATATAAAAGGGGTTAAATTTATATATTTGTGAGCTAAAGGCCATTATTTCATTGTTCGTGGTTTAATTAATATGACAAATAACTAGTCCACGATACAGTTCAGGTTAAACTAGCTTTTATTTTCATAAATACGACGTCAAATATACTGTTTACATGAATACATACAATCCAGCGAATGTATACAACACTTCTTCCACAGACAATACAGTACTTGGCCGTCGTAAATTGAGTCGGTGAAAACTGTTTCTCTGTCTCGGATGTTTGCTTTATATAAGCTACATCGAAATTTCTAGAACACTTCAAAGGTTTCCGACAGATATTTCCCGAACATTAACATTACTTAAACAATTGAAACATATTAAAAACAATCAGAATTAATACATAAACGTTTAAAATTAATAAAAAATTGTCAGAAATAAAATTAAAGATACTTAAACAAAAAATTATTCACAGAAATCATTTTAAACGGTAGCAAATTGTCTTTTAGACGTCGTAACTTGCCTTAATAATTGGAATTACAAACATTTAAGCAATTCTCTTGCATAATTCTATCCTTAAACACATTAAATGGTATTTACATAATTTCTTTACAAAAAACTAAGTCTATTTGCACTGATTTACAGTTAATTGCAAAACAAACACACAAGATCATATTCAACCAAACTCTAGCTTACTACTATTGCTTCATAAAATCCAATTACATTTAATTTTAGGTTTGAGGGCTGTTCCAGCATGTTAAAGAAAATAGAAATAAGAAACCACTCTGTGTACTGGGAGAATGCCATCAGGGTACTAGTATAGCTTTCAAAGAAAATGATTTTTTTTCCAAAATAAATATCACACTTCCTTCTGACGACTACAAATTATCAGCTGTGGATGCCGAGATTGTGAACAAACAGTGATGTCCTCCTTTAATTGACTCTCCAAACCGAGCGTAGTTTTTGAGCGGTAACGCTCTGGTCTCGCATTCGGGAGGAGGCGCGTTCGAATCCCCGTCCGACCATCATTGGGGTTTTCCATCGTTTCCTCAAATTACTCCAGGTGAATGCCGTGATGGTTCCTGTAAAAGCAATGGCCAAATTCCTACCCGTTTCTTGAATCCGCTCCTTTCCCGCCTCTAGTGACCTCGACGGCGATAAGGCCATAAGCAAAAAAAAAGTTCTACGAAACAAAATGCCTAGTATTTTTTTTTTAATAAACTTATCAACCATTTTGTAAGAGAATGGGAGCTTCCTAGGTGTCCGAAGAATTATATCGTCACATGTACTGCGAATAGAGAAAATTGACTACTGCGGTGAAATGTTCACAAAACATCTTCGTCACCTGCTAATTCCTTATTGTTATCTACCAACGGACTGACCGTCCTCTTCCATATCGCACAAGCTCGTCATTATAACTCGGGCCTATGGTTGTGTCTACTAATATTCTTTTATCATCGAAAATTCAAGAGCTGAATAAATTTTCGAGGTAAATGATCCCAAGTAGGGCTTCGTTACAGTCTGCTACTTCCCGCGGGAATAAGTCGGCTGGGGAACACACGTGTCACTTACCTTTGGGAAGCCTGCGTTGCACTGGAGGACCACAAACCTGACAGTGTAAAACGTTCTGGCGTACTTCACATTACATAGCGAGATGTGTCAGAAGGGAAAGTTGGTTTAAGGACCTTTAAACACCCAGCTGAGACCAGAATTTGAGCCGGGGACCTTTCGATCACCAAAAAAAGGAAAAATGTAAAATTTAGAGCGTTATATAGAATTAATTCTAGCAGGGAACAGAACACTGGGGCATTACACAGCTTTATTTTAAGATGAATTTATTTATTTATTTATCATCTGTACGAACTAATAGTTCGTTCTCTTGATTCTCATAGGGAAAGGTAAAATAGCATAAAGGGGTTGTTATGGATAAAATTACTACGGATGTCTTAAAGATAGCAGGATGTGAGATTGTACCTTATCCTGAAATATTAATTAAATTGAGTCTGGATACTTGCTGCTTATCAGAGGTCTGGAAAAGTGCAATAGTAGTGCCGGAATATATAGAAATAGAGTCGAAAATTATAGGCCAATTAGTTTGCCATCAGTTGTTGGTAAATTAATGGAGAGACTGATATGTAACCAAATCAGAAATATATGTGAGGAACGTAAATGGTTTTCAAGTAGGCAACATGGATTTAGGCAAGGATATTCATTCGACACTCAGTTAGTAGCACCTATACAAGATATTTCGGATGAAATGGAGAAGGGAGGTCCAATTAATAATGTAGAGCTAGATCTTTCAAAAGGTCTTGACAGAGTGAGTCATAAAATGGTGGTAAATAAGCTAAAAACTGTTGGAGTGGATGAAAAAGTGATGTCTTGGGTATAAGATTTCTTAAAAGGTAGAAAACTAAACTTTAGGGTAGGAAACGCAGTATCAAGAGAAATGTAAATAAAAATTGGAGTGCCACAGGGTAGCATATTGAAACCGTAGCTATTAATTATGCTATTGAATGATTCTGTAGAAGGTTTACTATCAGAAGTTAGGTTGTTTGTAGATAAAATACGACACGACCAAAACTGGAATAGTCTGGACAGCTGTAGAGTGATCTGGACAGGATATCTAGCTGGGTGAATCAACACGTGAGGAAGATAAATGCAAAGAAGAGTCAGCTGATTCGGTACACAGATAAAAAAACTAAAGGTTTACTATGATTATAAGATGAAGAAAGGAATAGCCTATTGAAGATTTGAAATGTAAATACCTTTGGCATAACATTTAATAACAAACTTTATTGGGTAGGACACACTGGACGGGTAATAGGAATAGGTTTCAAAATCCTGCACTTGTTGGGGAGAGTGAAGAGGGGTTGTACCAGGGAAGTATAGGAACTGGGTTAAAAAACTTTGTTCAGAGCATTTCGTGAATATGGTGGTATTGTTTGAGACCTACTTTTGGGGTATCAAATACGAGAGTTTGAGGGGATGCAAAGAAGGGCTATTAGATTTGTTTCTGGAAATTAACCACAGAATACAATCAGTAATTGATATGATAATGGACTTTGAATGAAATTCATTTGAAGACAGGTGGATGGTGAAAATAGTAATGGAAACGTACAAGGCGTATATTGGTGATGAGACGTCAAAAGATATTGGTGGAAGAATGAAGAGTGGTGCATAGTATGGAAAGGACGATCATGACTGCAAACTGGTACTTGATTTCAGGGAAAAGTGTATGGAGAATTCTCCGTTGTAGGATAGGGTGTCAGAGTTATACCAAAAACGCTGAAAGAATTTGAAATTTGCAGAGGGTAAAAGTAGACAGGTACCGAAAATGGTACAAATGGGTGTGTAGGTAAATTTCCATTGGAGAAAACGATCCATCGTAATTTAATTAAATCCTAGTTCTCTCATCCGGGCGAACAATTATCAAAAGTGACGTAGATGGCAATAAATATGCCAGTGACTCATATTTTATTTGTTGTCTTCTGGGGTCAGATTTTGCCTTTTATCAATTTCTTTCTGGAATATATTAGTTTCTGTCTTCAGTTAATATCAAATGAACTTCAGACGAAAGCAACTTCCACAGGGAAAAATTAAAAATTACTGATCATTGAGAGTGAAGATTCTTTCATAAGAGTGCTGCTGGGAATAATGCTTTTAAATATATATATAAAATGTTATGTGTAATGTACAGTTTGTGAGCTAAATTGAATGAGAACATGGCTGAGCGGTAGCGTTCAGGCCTAATAATTGTGAAGACGCGAGATTAAATCCCCGTCCGGCCCCAGATTTCAATTTTCCACGAGTTCTTGAAATCATTCCAAGGAAATGTCGAGATGGTTCTTTCAAAAAGCTTTGGCCACATTCCTTGCTCCATATCCTCTCACAGCTCGAATGACTTGGATGAGGCGGAAATCCCTAAGAAACAAATTAATATGAACATTTATTTGATTATAGTCATTAAATAATATTTGATACATTATCTTTGTTATTTACTCAATCTACCATCTGTTGACTCGTCAAGACAATTTCATATATATATAAAAATAGACGTGTTTTTTCCCTATATTTCAATTTTCAGCCACCAATACATTGCACAGATCACTGGTGTTTGTGTGAGGAAGTTTCCTATCGTGCACAACGTTGGCCGAATGCCGATAGCTGTGGGGATGTGGAAGATATGACGATTAAAGTTGGTCGATGAAGGACGTTTTCATGTTACGACCAAAAATTTGTGTCTCCTTATACTTCTCTTTCCTGCCACAAATAGATAGGATAGACCACTGATGTTTGTGTGTGGTAGTAGCAGTGAATCTCCCAAAGTGCACTCTGGTGGTTAAATGTCGGTAGATATGGGGGTGTGGGAGATATGGTGGTTGAAAGTGGTTAACCTGAGGAACTTTCATATTTCTGCTGAAGACGCATGTGTCTTGGTGTATCACTTTTCAGCTAAAACTATCTATCGCAGATCACTGGCGTTTGTGTGTGGTAGTAACACAGAGTCACCTTTCGATCCAACGTTGGCCGAATTTCAGTAACTGTGGGAGTGTGGGAGATATGGTGGTTGAAAGTGGCCTATCAAGGATATTTTCGTGGTATCAGCTTTAGGGGACATGGACGAGAACAGACTGCCTTTTTACGCCTCGTTTAAATGCATGTTACTCATGATATATAATGCGGCGGAAGTTGAGATTTTGTGCCAACGCTGTATGACATTAACTAAACGGGTATACAGAAATTTATGATATAGTTTAAAAATTACAACATCTTATCTATAAGATTTTTTTATAACACACATTCCCATTCTGGTACCATTTACTACTTCATCATAAGTCTATTAGCGTTCAAACTGTGGCAGGATGCAGTCAACTTTACTAGGAACTCATCATGCCTCTCCTTTTGTAGTTTGGAATATGTCTGGGGAAAAAGAAAAGACTTATTATACCACCTAATTATTTTGTTTCAGAAAGGAGAAGTCAGTCATCGACAAGTCGCAGTATACTGATTTATTTTCCTTAAATATTTATGCCACATTTCAATTCACTTGCGTACGGGATGAATATGAGAAGTTATATACAACTAGTCCCACCATGTTTTTAACTTAACTAATGTCTTATTAATGTATAATTTTATTTTACCCACATTATTCTTATACTGGCTGTAAACTTTTGTTTTATTTTCTAGGAATTGCAGAGCACACAAACAGACTGTACCATTCTTCACTTGGGAGAAATTTGGTAAACATAGCTCAAACCAGTGTGAAGATATATGTACCTAATATTCTGAAAATGTAGTTTTGCAACCACACAGGTGGGTAATAATGACTGTATTTGTATAATCTTTTGTTGAATGGGTATGTTACGATCAATGACACTTTCAGGCACTAGTTCGTTTCGTAATCCGTAATCCGCATTAACAGTGTGGTTTTGGGTCAGCTGCTATTTTCGTGATTGCAGCATTTCCATTTTATTTATTTATTTTATTAGTGGATTTCGCTTCAGTCTACGGTCGCAACGTTGCTATTCTAACGCCATCTATTGGGTCCGCCCTAGTGTTGCAAATTGAAAAATAAAAACGAAAAAAAATTTTCAGCTTTGCAAAAAAAAAAAAAAATAAAAAAAAATAAAACAACAACATGAAAATTTTTTAGCGCCCTTGTTTTTTTTCTAAATTTGTTTTTCTTTTTCAGAAAACAACATATTTGAAAAATTTACGGAACTTACATTTTACATGTGTGTTTTAAATCTTACTGAATCATATAATGTCTTACATAATGATTCATAAATGTATCTATATAGGTAACATAATTTTATTCATCCTCTATATCAGTACCACATTCACTAGTATCAGCACTACCAACACTAGTTTGATCGGTGTCGGAATTTTCTGTTTCTTCTTCTGTCTCCTCTAGATCCATAACTTCAGAAATAATTACATTTTCTTTTACTGGTTGCTCTTGTACTGTACGCAAAAGATTTTGAGATTGCAATTTTAAATTGTGAGCAAAGTACACACTGTGCATAAAAACTGCGCCGATAATTCTGTATTACGGTTGTTTAAGTTTGAATTTAAATCAATTATCATACAAAATAGGAGCTTTATTCTTTTTCAATTGTTGGTTTACGCCAACGGTTGTAAGGAAATAATTCATAATTACTGGCAATTTAATGATTCAGGATCACTATACGCTGAGAGCTTAATAAGTATAAGAAAATAAGGAAAGCACAATAGGTAATAAAAAGTGGCAAAAAAACCGTAGATAAATTTAAAATTCCTAATTTTTTGAAAAGATCTGTAGGTCTACAGATAAATTGGTAGGGCCTGGCAGTACTAGTTCAAATAGCGAGTATCAAACCAAGCAACGGGGAACGGGGATTCCTTCTCGCGCAACCTAACCTCTTCGGGAAGTACCCCGTGACCATGAATTGTGGTACTTCCTTGATGAAGCTTGTGATCTGGCCTCATAAGTTGCCAAAGAAAGGTTCTTAAAAACAGTTTAAACAGACGGAAACGCTTTCAACCGACAGCGACCAGCGACCGAGCAGTGATCATTCCCGAAGAAAGGCACTCCCGATGGGTCTAAGGAGGACACCTCTACTTCCAGAAGTCATCTCCTGAGGGAGGTAAGTTACTCCGAAGTGGCTGTGCCGGGAGTAAATGTGTAAAAGTGTCATAAATGTACAAAGTGAGAAACAGTGACACAACAGTGCACTAAGTGGTTTGTGTATGTGAATGTTTCTTTGTTTAATTATATATAGCAGTATCTGTGTGTGAACATATGTTACTCAAATTACTAATTTACAGTATATATGTATATATCCATAAAAAAACACTAACACCTATCAAATATATTCTTACACATTGTTAATTTAATTATGTAACTAAAATTTTTTGAAATTTGATAAGTTTATGTGCTACTAACTAGTTTTATATCCTCAACAATATTTAGCTATTATTTTCAAACTATAATTTTATCTTATGTACCTCTTGTAATATATTGGAAACATGGGCCCAGAGTGGAATCTAGGTGCTGGGCTATTCTGTACCAAAATATAAAAATAAAATAAAAAAGTACCATTTCGTAAAAACTTCAGTCAATGTTGCCAATATTTTTGTAATTTTCTTTTCAACTGAACCTGAAAAATATATTAGATTTAACAATTAAGATAAGTACTTAGTATAAACTCTAAAACAGTCATATTAAACGATAAATGCCTTACAAATTTGATATTTAGTAGTTATGAAAAAAAACGTGTCCCAGGACAAAAACACTTTTTTTTTCATAGTTTTTTTCATGTTTTTTTTTTAGTCAGAAAAAAGTTTTTTATTTACACCACTAGGTTTACCCGATGGTTAAAGATAAGAACTGATTGAAGCCTTTAGTATATCGCTAATACTTAATGGAACTACTACTCAGAAGTTCACCTAACGACCCAAAAAAGTTTTACTTCCAAACCAGACCTGAGGTAGATTCAGATAGGAGCTGTGACTGAGCTGTTCTGTTTCTGTGTGCGGTCTGGGAACTGCTAACAAACTGCCAGCGCCCGCGCAGTCGCAATTAAATGCGAGCGAGCTCGGGCGCGCACACCCGGAAAGCCAAGCGGAGCGGCAGCGACTTTTCCGCCGTCGCTGGCACGGCGACGAAAATTTAAAATTAATTTGATTACGGTTGTTAGCTCAAGAGCGCGCTATCTTGCCTCCCTCCTACACTGCAGAACCGCGTTATAGCAGCCGGTATCTGCGCGCGCCTTGTGCTAGACGACCCGCGATACCGCTCCGCTGCAGCTCTGCCCTTCTCGAGACACACCGCAAGGATATAACTCTAACCGTACCTAACGCAACTACAGCAAGATATTTACAGTTCATGTCAGTGGTATTTATATCACTGCATTTATTATCCTTTTTTTCTGAATGCAGAAAATGCCTTATTCCATTAGTATAGTCTAGATTTATATATTTTTTTAAAGTTTTTTTTCTTTTTCTTTCAAATGTGGATTGTCAATAATACTAGAAAAAAAACTTCCAATCAAAATTCCTTCAGTATATAGCCATTTTAGGGTTTTATTTTTATTATTTCAGCAGATAGATACCTAAAAAAAATCAGTCGTTAATCGTGAATTGTAGGAGAATTGTAAACGAAAATACGGTCAAAAATTTTGGTTTCGATTATCACAAAACGTTTTTTCTTCGGGCATTGCAGGAGCCAGCGACAGAATAAATGAATAACGTCGATCATATAAGAAGCAAAAATTTTGATCTGTTATTACTCTACAGTTGGTAATTACTAGACTAAAATTTTTCGGGTTTTGTTTTATACTTTAAAATAACAAAAATAAGTAGAAAAAATACGAACTACTTACTTAGTCATTTAAGGCATACATCATTTAGTCCGTTTTGGATTAAAATTTGTCACTTTTATTAGGGTTGCTATTACTGTTATAAGGATCAAGAAAATATTTTTTTCTTTTTTTTTTTCGCTGTCATCAGTCTCTTGACTGGCTTGATACAATCCTAATTTTCTAGTTTTAAATGTATCACTAAGTCAATAAACTTAACTAAACAAGAAAATGCACGAGTTGCTTTTGTCGATCAGTCATTGTGGAAGTATTATCTGCACTTTGGATTGACTCATCTGCTTTCAATTTCTGGCTCAGAGAATTACCTAATGTCTGCTTATTACTTGAGAGCTAAGTATACGGATGAGGTTTGCTTGAAGCAGTGATAAACAGAAGTACGAAATTATTGAAGTTTCATCAGTACATATACAACAGGTTGAAAGATATGGAAGAACTATGAAATACACAAGACATGGAACATAGCGAAATTTATGTCACCTGCTTTGATCCAAGAGATGAAGACAAAGGCCTGAGTACTGAATTTCTATTAACTAAAGTCTTGGTGACGTGAAGTATCATCTTATAGCAATATTCTGAACTGGGGGAGAGTTTGCTGCACACTAGACAAGGGTATGGCGTTTATAAGACGAAGTTGGTAACCGATACACAAAATCTTAAGCGTTACGGGTATTACTGTTAATGAGCGAGTTATACCCTCAGATACCGGAAAACTGTACACCATAACGTTTACTGCATTTAGCTTACCAAATAAACGTTACTTTATCAGTCATCTTTAATTCTAGATATCACGATAAAAATGTAAATGAATCAAAACTTCATTTAGTTTGAAGTAAAAAACAGTTAGATACTGTAATATACTTTTTATTCTTCCTCGGAAGACGGTGAAAACAAAAATTACTGCAAAGTTTATTTCTCTTTGTAGTTGCATTCTGCGTGGAGCATTTAGGACTTAAACAGCACTTTGGTAAACAATCTAGTAACTATCAATTGTGCACCTCCACCTTTCCCACCTTGCTGGTCAATTCCAGAATGACATAACTGTGAGACATTATGAAATTTTGTAAAGTATTTCACTAAGATTACAAACAAGGCAGATCAGATTATTTTCATTGCAACATGTAATCTGAGGGGCTTTTATATTTTGGTGGCGTGACACTCTAGTCACTTCGTTGGATCACGTTTGACTTTCATCTCGTTTTGAAACTGCTGTGCGCTGGTGAGGTTTAGCATCATTGGACGATACTTTGTATCCTTGCCGCATTTAGTGACACCAAAAGCAGCCCACATCTGACAATGATGTCTTCGAAATTTCGCAGAATCAAGTTACTAATTTTTTCGCGACCTTCGAGTTTCGTAACTTTTGATGTATCCGATATCAACTTCAAAGATATGAGTAAATATTTGGAAGGCGTTCATTTCACGGATATTTACAAACAAACCTTTATTTGATTAATAGACTTTAGAGTTTTGCTGCGTTGATTATTTCATTACCTGAACTTTCGGCTGGCATCCTACAGCCTTCGTCAAAGATACTGTTTGTGTATACACACAATATCTTTGACGAAGGATGTAGTATACCAGCCGAATGCTCAGGTAATGAAATAAGTGTAGTTCTCGACAGTGAGTGTTCATCACTTACCGAGGTGAGATCCGGGGTACCCCAAGGAAGGGTGATAGGGCCTCTGTTGTTTCTCATATACATTCATGATTTGTGCGACATAATAAGATTATTTGCCGATGATGCTATTATTTATCGTGAAATCAAAAACCCGGACGACTGCTCTTTATTACAAAACGATATTATGAAAATAATTGCGTGGTGTAAAGATTGGTAGTTGGAGTTAAACGCTAAAAAGTGCCAAGTTATAGGTGTAAGGAAAAAGGTGACACCATTTAGCTCTGGATATACAATTAATGGTACTGTGTTTAGAACAGTAGATTCCGCTAAATACCTAGGGGTAACAATTCGTAATAATTTATCGTGGAATGAGCATATCGATAATGTAATTGGGAAAGCAAATCGTATGCTCTGATTTCTAGAGCTGCAAGATTCGTGACAGGTATACATAGTTGGAGGGAAAGAGTAAGTGCGATGTTGAAGGAATTAGGTTGGGAGACCTGGAACACCGAAGGCGTTGCTCTCGATAGAAGCTAATTGAAAAATTCACGACTGACATATTTCGGAATGACAGTAAAGAAATATTGCTACCAGCAACATTAGTCTGTCGGAATGACCGCGAAAATAAGATAAGAGAAATCAGGGCCAGAACCGATTCATTTCTGTACTCATTTTTTCCACGACCGATTATGGAATGGACTAGAAAGAATTTAATGGGCGAGTAAACTAAAAATCCGACAGGAGTAGCTTTCTATAAAGCACTCCGGCCATCCTGATCTGGGTTTTCCATGGTTTTCCAGGATCACTCTAGGCGAATGCTGGGATGGTTCCTCACAGTAGCCCATGGACGCCTCCTGCCATATTCCGTATATCCCATCCAAACTATTACCCTTTCGGATAGGTGCAATGCACCCTCCGCCACACACTTCTAGTGAATCTCGGAGTAATAATAATAATCAACGCGGCTTAACTCGAAAGATGGACGCGGAATTCTTAGAAACCATTTATTTATTCAAATATTACTGTATTCCTTGGCTGATGCAAGATTAGGTCTATTACATTAAGATGTAGAGGGGTAGATATTTCATTAAAAAGCATCAGCGCCAAACAAACCGGAAACAACGAAGCGTAGACTCGCCCCCAGCCGTTGTTTGTGCCGCATTCCAAGTGTTGGGCCTGTCGATTGGCTAGCGTCTCGGGAACTTTGGTCGTGCGTTAGCAGCGCGTTCGTGCGGCCATAATGCAATTTGATTCCTAACTGATGGCCACCCACCACCGCACTATGTTTCCAAAAAATTATCTCCATCCCTTCTTCATACCCAAACTGGGGAAAATTTATGAAAATAAAATAAGGAGGTGAAACGTTACTCTGTTTTGAGAAAAACGTGAATATAATAGCTGATTCTGCTGACGGAGTTTTATGTCCTTATACGATTTTATCAGCAGGAAATTCTTTTATCAAATAGGGGTACCAAAACAAACACATCATTTTATAGGCAAATAAGACAAAATAACGTTACTTAAGTTTGCTGAAAAAAGTTTTTGCAGCGTTCTTAATCTATTAACAATACTGATATTAAATGCAAAAGACAACACGAAAAATATGGCTATAGACTGTATTTTATTTCAAGTGTTGTTATAACCTTCTTAATTGATGTATGAAGTAACATGATGTAGCTAAAACAAAAAAAAAAAAACTACGCTTGCTCTGTTATACGATCTGGAGACTCCATGTTGCAGGCCATTGCATAATTTCGAGATCTTCAAACTATCTTAAAATGGTAACGTCAATTTTTATGACATCGGAACGTGGCTGACGCGTATTTGGATGGTAAATTGTTTTGTCGCTGTTTAGAGCTCATATAGTAAAGAACTATTTTCGATTGTTTTACTGTAAAATACAGATATCAGAGACAGAAAAAGTTTTCAGTTTTGTATCATTTCTGTTTTCGGATCTATCACAGGAACACTGTTACCTACAAACTTGTTCCCAGTCCTGTGTTTAAACTACAAATACACTGGCGAAAATTAAATCTGCAACATCTAGATAGAAATGGTGGAATTTTAGGAAACTTTGTAGATATATCCAGGGCCACGCCAAGAAGAAAAGATGATAAATTAAAATGAATGTGGCTAATTTATTACCTTTAGATATAGTTGCCAGTAAGAAATGCGTCCTCCCTGAGCACCCATACTTTCGTGGATCCTTGCCGGCATTGAATCAATGAGTGTTCAGATGTGGGGGTATATCTCTCTACGGCTGTGAAGTCATAGTTTGTGTAGGGTGACAACGTGATCTAATGTGTCTACTCATGGCATCCCAGACATGACCTATTGGGGACAAATTTGGGGACCGTGTGGTCGAAATTGTGATCGTAAAACCTCGCAAGGCTTGTGTTGCGACGGCCACAGTATGAGGACGGGCATTATCCTTGGAAAGAAGCGATTTGGATGTTTAACATAAATGGTATAACAACGGCGTACAGCATCCCGATTACATAGTGATGTACTGTGATTCCGCCTTCAACAACAACCAACTTAGTCCCATTGCAGAAATTTATAGCCCCAAAACCATGACACCAGTGACTGTACATTCTGACATCACAGCAGGTAAGCCGTTTCTCCATGACTCCTGCGTACTTCTTGCTGATTATCAGTTTGCCACAAACAGAATCGAGACTCGTCTCTAAACACAAATGTACGCCATTCGTGGGTCCTTTGCGTTTTGCATTACTCCAGGTTAGACAATACCGGCGATGAAACCAGGTTAATAAATACGATGCATAGGTGTGAGAGACTGTAACCCAGCTTCAATCGTTCCGGGGGGTGCCTCTCTGTAACCTCAGCTTGAATCTGGCCTGCAGTCACCCGTCTGGCAGCAACAGCCACTCACTCAATTTGGTGGTCTTCACGCGCTGTTGTGCTTCAGTGTAGACCTGTACCTGCTCTAGGAGTACTGGAGCCTTCTTTTACCCACTGTGTACAGACATTACACTACGGCCAAACCTGGAGATTTCGGGATATGCTGTACCAATTTCAAACACGCCAACTCTCCGACCTCTCTCAAAGTTAGAAATTTGTGTGTAGAGGGTCGTTACTCTTCGCCTTGACATTCTTCGTTAAAAAGTACTTGTGGACAAAAAAAAGTTATGTTACACCACACCGTTCACAATTTATACACTAAAAAACATAGCAATTTTGGATAATAAGTAGCCTCGTAATTCAATTTTTAATAATTTAATATTTTTAATTTTGGGAGACTTGGGGCAAGATTTCATTCATTTGTCACAACTCCTGCGTGTTGCGCTGTAAATTTCCACCGGTGTATTATAACACTTGCGTTTAATATAATTTATAACTTTTCAGCAAAATAAACAAACTTTTTTAAAATTTTATTGTTACTTTACTGTGTTAAAATATAATTTTATTTATAACTAGCTGGTACCCACGACTTCGTTCGTGTTTGTGAAGAATTTGTATTGACAGCTACCGACATCTAACAACCATAGTTCACGACAGGAGATACGATTCTACTACCATACACAAACACCAATGCTCTATGTTATGTAGTTTTGGCAGAAAAGTGACATTTGCGGAGGCACATGTCTTTCGTCGAAATACGAAAATATCCTTGACCGGCCACTTTCAACCACCATATCTCCCACACTACCACAGTTACTGAAATTCGGCCGATGTTGTGATCGAAAGGCGACTCTGTGTTACTACCACACACAAACGCCAGTGATCTGCGATATATAGTTTTAGCTGAAAAGTGATACACCATGACACATGCATCTTTGGCAGAAATATGAAATTGCCGCAGTTCGACCACTTTCAACCCCCATATCTCCCACACCCCCATAGCTACCGACATCTAACAACCATAGTGCATGACAAGAGACACGATTCTACTACCACACACAAACACCAATGGTCTATGCTATGTAGTTGTGGCAGGAAAGAGAAGTATAAGAAGACACAAATTTTTGATCGAAATATGAAAACGCCATGCATTGGCCAACTTTAATCATCATATCTCCCACATCCCCACAGCTATCGTCATTCGGCCAACGTTGTGCACGACAGGAAACTCCATGTTACTTCCACACACAAAGATCGGTGATCTGTGTTTGGTAGTGGTGGTTGAAAAGTGAAATATATGAAAACACACGTCTATTTTTATATATATATATATAAGATTATGAAGCAGCAATCCTGGCAAATCCAGTGAGTTAAAAAATTCTGGTGGATAGTTGATGACATCATCTTGGTTAGTTGCGCAATCAACTGATTTGTATATCCTTAATTCACCGGAAATTTCATTTTGAATTTCGAAATTTATTTAATTAACGTCCGTGTTTTTGTCTCTGTGATATACTTCGGTCGTTAAACAAAAAATTGACAGGAAATGTAATGCAGCCACTCAAAACGTTTACAGGGATTTTGTCATTACCAATGCCAATGAGTTGTTTTGAAACCATTTCTTCCGATCAATCATTTTGCAATTCCAAAGATAGTCATCAAGCGCTTTGTTTTGTTTTGATTGACTGGCAGTAATATTATTTTCGTTGATGACACGCAAACCTTTTTTTTCCTTCGAACTTTATTTTGGGCAGGCATAGATTAATATCCATACAGTCTAATCAACTTGAAGGCATACCAGAGCTAATCCTAACACGCCTTTGTTTTGTTTTATTTTCATTGGCTGGTTTGTATGGGTAAAGAAAGGTGTTGATTTTACTATTTCCCTCGCAATTTTTACGTTTTTTCTCTCCATAAGAACCTTCCTTGTGGATTAACGAAAATATGAAGGAAAAAATAATTTGCCGAATTGGTCGAGCCGTTCTCGAGTTTTGCACTTAGCAACACATTTGGCGATTCATTTTTATTTATATAGAAGATTTTAAAAGTTAGAAAGTATTATTAGTCGCAACCAATTCAATCACCATGAATTCTACCCGAACATAGTTTAAAACGAATGGAACCCATCACCACAAGGCTTACCAGAACATTGCATTCTTAAAATAATAGGATAAGTGTGGCTCGATCGTCAGACGATAATGCATATCGCTTCTCAACTGAAATACCAGTAATCGATTTTGCTTTTTAGGTATTCTTAATATTGCATCCTTCTAAACTGATGCATTCTATTTTCATAGTCGAAACTTTCGTGGTAGGCGGCATGGGTATAAATGTAAACACACTGAACAAATAAACACACAAATGGTTTTCGAGGGAACGAAAATTTAAAAGCAACCAAGAAAATACCACGCACGGAGGAAATAATGATAACACGTACGTCAGTGATATTATTTTCGCTGATCACACGCAGGCATAGATTAATATCCATAGAGCCTAATCAACTTGAAGTCATACCAAAGATAATCCTAACGCGCCTTTGTTTTGTTTTGATTGAGGGAAAAGAAAAGTGTTGTTTTTACTATTTTCCTTCCAGTTTTTGCGTTTTTTCTCTCCATAAGAACCTTCCTTGTGCCTTAACGAAAATATAAAAAAAAGAATTAGCCGAATTGGTTCAGGCGTTGTTGAGTTATGCGCTTACCAACACATTTTGCGATTCATTTTTATATTATAGATATTCAGAGAGCATTGCATCCTATTTGTAATAAGAGTATGATGAGTTCAACTGGCTAACAGTGCCTATTCCAGTTGGAAATCTCAACCACAACGCAGCACAACTTCCCAGTCTAATGTGTGTGAGAGAAATTAAATACTAACATACTTAGACTCTTTATGTACAGCAGTTTTATGATGACAATACGGATTTTTAGGTGTATTGAAACCACATTTAAGTTATATAAGATCGAAGTTTCTCACGACCTTGACAATTAATATAGTCTTCTCAGGTGACTAACCGAGAAGACTATATTAACACATTTAAGTTTTCTTTATCGGAAGTATATTATAAAATAATTTATTCCTGCGTTTATGAAGAGTACTGACATAATCATTTTCATATCAAAAAGCGACCATATGATACATTTTAAGATGTTTCTCTGTTATATTAATTCGTTACTAGATGATCCGAGCGAAAATTTTGTAAATGAAACGTTTATGTAGCAAATTTAAAACAAAACACGGGCCCGTGTTAAAATATTGCGAATAAAATAGGATGAAATAGTGAAACTGGTGGTTTGTAGTAGGTTTAAGGAAGAACCAGGTCATTTGTAACAATACGAGTATCTTTGTAATTCCATCTGATGTGTACTAACGTACAGACCCCTCTACTTTGAGTTAAACATCGAAACTATGATTTCCCAGAAACCGAAACATCACAGACCTCACCGGAATAAAGATAAACTGAACCATTTAACCATGTCTCTATAATATGTAGTGTTGCTATCTACTGGCAACGTGATCTATAATTATCGACGCCAGTGAAAACTGGTGGCTTGGTTCTGAACCGTCACATACTTAATACTTTTACCCTTTAGGGGTCGAATTCTGAAACATTCCTTTCTTAAAATATAATGTTAGTAAAACGGAGACCTTAATCTTTAAAATGATACGTTATTTTTCAGTTTCAGTTAGGTATCAATGGCTTGTGACCAAAAAAAAAAAAAATCTCGTTCAGAAATAATGGTACTTTTCTCCTTTTATGGTGAAATTATGAAAAATTCCATTCTTAGAATATGATGTTACCAAAGCGGGGGAAGTTACCCTTCAAAATAATATCTCATTTAACGATTTCGGTTAAGTATCATGGAAATAAATTATTACTCGCTACATTAAAAAACACGTTTTCGAAGTAGTTTTTTTTATCTGCTTAACGTCTCTCTAACAGCGAGGTCTTTAGAGACGGGAAAGGATGGGGGGCAAGGAATGGGAAGGAAATCGGCCATGGCCTTTTTGAAGGCATTTGCCTGGAATGATTTGGGAAACCATGGAAAACCCAAATCTGGATGCCCGGACGGGGATTCGAACCGCCGCCCGCCGTCCTCCCGAATGCGAGGCCAGATTGGAAGTAGTGATTCTTTTACCCTTTAAGAGCCGAATTCTGAAAGATTGCTTTTAAAATGTGATATTACAAAAGCAGAGTTCTTAATTTTCAAAATAATACCTTATTTATCGATTTCAGGTTGGTACGAAAACCTCACAACCTTTTAACCAATACATAATTGCTTACTTATCTTTTAAATAGTCTGTAAAAATTTCTGTGTCAAGTTTCATCTGACACCAACAAAATTATATAGAAAAAATTATCACCTTGTATAAAAGTAGTAATATTTATATTTTTTCAGCAACACTGTGGTTGCTTGCATTAAGAATCTGGGAGGTACAATAGGACTGCAATCGACTGACCACCCTGATTGCTGTTTTTAAGTGGTTTTCCACATTCATCAAGGCTAATGCTGGAGGGGTCCCCAGTCTCCGCCTCATAACCAACGTATTTCGCAAACAAAAATACACACAGACCCTAGTTACATGTTTGACAGACAGATGGCATCACAACATCCCTCCAATATATGTGGAAAGTAACGGGATATCACAACATTAAAATTTCACACATGGTGTGAATCTCCATTTTTATTTTATTTTTATTATTTTTTCTATAATTAATTACATGTATTTAGGAACAATTGTATTGACGTGGGTAAATTAATCTGTGTATCGCAGGAGTTCTACAAGCCGTAGTATGTGTAGTCTTTGGAATTATAATAAGCTAGTAGCGTTAAAATCTTTGGTGGTATCGATAGTAATCAGGTGAGTGCGGAGAGAGACGCGCGGATTTAAGCTAAGGGAGCGTCCATAAACTACGTAGCTCCATTTTGGGGCCCCCCCCTTTGAACCTCCTTCCCTCCAAGTAGCCCCCCCTCCCCCCTCGCGTAGCACATAGCTTTTTTCCCTATTGATTCTCTAAGACATTTTGTACTGTTTTCTCTTAAGAGACTATCGTAAACTGCATACGGTGCTAATTAAATGACAGAAATAAATATTCAGATGTTGTGTGTTCTGTACCTTATTTTAACTGTGACAAATAATATGAAAAAGAAGCTACGTGGCCCTCTCCCTCCCACGTAGCCCAGTGTCGCTTTCTACTCAATCCTTCTCCCCCCCCCCCTCTCCCGAGACAGAGCTACGTAGTTTATGGACGCTCCCTAGACACGCGTGGGTAACAGAGGCTCCGAGTGACTGGGAGCTTAAAAGATTATAATTTCTCTTTGTAGTTTTTTCAAGAAGTGTTCCCACTCCACCAATCGTTTATATTATTATTTCTATAGTTAATTATATATAGTATTTTTATGAATAATTGTTTTGATGTATATGAATTAATATGTGTATCGTAGGATATCCTCAGTAGTACAGTATGTGTAGTCTTTGAGGTTAGAATAAGCTGGTTAATATCTTTGGTGGTATCGATTGTAAACATATGAGCGCAGAAAGTGAGGCGTGGATTGTATCCAAGCACGCTTGACTAACAGGAGCTACATGTTACGCAGAGTTTAAAAGATAATAATTTGTTGTTATTTCAAGAAGCGCTGTAACGAATGTTTAAATGTTGCAAAATAAATCGAGTGATTCTTCAATTCCTCATAACTAGAGTTCGGATCTTTATGACCAAAAAATAGAGAAATATGTAGGCAAATAGCTTAAAAATGGGTAAATATGACCTAAAAATGACAAAACATGACCAAACATTTAAGTTTACTTTAAATCAAAAACATGTTCAATTATACATCATTTATTTTATCTAGTAGTGTCGCTTTCATGTAGACAGCATAACTTGCTCCCGTACGCTCGTAGCACCGTTTGGAAATTAAATTTGAAATCGTAAACTCACTTCAATTTCAGATAATTTCAGAATATAACACTTTCATCTGTACTAAAATACTCCTCTCTAAATTCCCTTACGTAACTTCACACTTTCAGAAAATTTTAGTTTCGGCATGGCGGTAGGTCTACTCACAGATCCACAGCAGATTTAACGATGACTGACGATATTTCATTGAGATATTGATTGACGCGGATCGACACAGGCATAGTGCTGCTGCATTGTCGAGATGGAACATTACTTTTAGAGAGTGACAATAATGTTTAACTTTAATTCTTGATTGGCGAATTCTGGCCACAGTGAAAATTAGTTTTTTATTTTATCTACCCCACCTGCATAGCAGGAGTACAGTTCTGTGAATAATTATGTTTCCTCTAATCTATATCTAGTGAATTCCTGGTACGATTAAAAAACTACCAGATTTTTCCTTCAAATATAACCATATGAACATAAATATTATCGAAACATGACCAAAATTAAGAAAATGGGCTGAATATTCATTTAAATACAATCAGAAACATATCAGCTCAAAAAGAAGGTTGGAAAAAAATATGACTTGTCCTAAAGATCCGAACTAGACTTGCAACGAATAGTATATTCGGCCATACGCCGAATACCGAATATTCGGCAGACTTCCTGGCCGAATATTCGGCAAAAGTATTCGGCCGGAGTGAGCCAAAATCTGTATTGCTGTTCTCTCTCGCGCGCCTGTTAAAGCAGAGTTACCTCCCACCACTCTGTGCCTGTTTTAACAAGCTTGAAGTATGGCCTCAAGTATCTACGTTGGATTATTTATGACATTACTTTTTTTTCCTTAAGAATAACATCCAATGAGGTGTGAAGATGGGAAAGCTTTCTTACGATAGTTCATAATACGGGATAAGCAATTGGTATAACCTTCTTAAGACCGAATTGCTGATACCACTTTCTGAACTGCCCCCTACATAGTACGATAGTGATTACTTCGATCAATAATCTTCTTGTAGTATGATATGCCATTCTTCACTATATGATGAAGTGATCGAAATGATAACTGCAGGAAGGAGAATCGTGACTCATTTCAATCATTCCGATATTGCGCAAAAAAAATTTCTTGCAATCCAAAAGCAATTGGGTCTCCCCGAGCATGAATTGGTGCAAGATGTCAGTACGCTGTGGAATTCACATATTATATGCTTGAAAGGCTAATGGAACAAAAACGGGCAATTTCAGTGTATCTCACGGACTGCAATAGTGCCAACTTGACTGCTGCTCAATGGGAGCTTTTAGAGCAACTTTTGAGATTACTACAACCATTTGAATAACTAACAAAAATCACCAGTTCCGGATATGCATGCATTTCTGAAATTATTCCGTATATTGTTACTCTAACGCGATATTGCCATAAAACTAGCACATCAGAGCTAACAGCCAGCTTAAGCCAAGTGAGACTTGTTATGCAACAAGGGTTGAACGAACGATTTGAAGACATTGCCACAAATAAAAATTATTTGTCGGTAATCGCTTTGTACCTTCGCTTAAAAATGAATGTTTTCACCAGTCAACTGCAAAGAGAAAAAGCAAGGCAGTATATTTTGATCTATGGTCTAAAGACGTACTGTGAAACAAGCAGCGTCAGCCGAATACCGAATAGTTGCCGAATATTCGTTGCAAGCCTAATCCAAACCCTACTCATAACAATAGCTTCCGTCATTTTTGGTGGATTAATTTAATTAACAGTGCTTATCCTCAAAATTAAAAGAGCAGCAGCTTAAATGTATTCGAGATTAGACGGGCCTTCTCATCCACAACACTTTTTATTTTCCTGTATAGTGGATATTGTTAAACCGTCTAATTCTTCGGGAGCTGACTGGTGACCTTCGTAGACTAATTATCCAGACTGATTAAGGAAAATGAGAGAGAGCATGGAGAGTAGCCACATGAAAACCTGTCTTGGGACAGTATATTATTTTGGCATGGTGCGCTGAGTGGCAACTTACGCTAAACTGTAAAAAGTGCAAGACAATGAGCATAACTAACAAAAAGAATCCAATTGTTCAGAAATACGAGTTAAACAATTCAGTTATTGATATGGTCGATTCTATGAAATATTTGGGAGTAACGGTACAAAGGAACATGAAATGGGACTTACACATTAATTCGTTGGTAGGTAGAGCTAATTCTAGGCTGCGATTCGTAGGTCGAATATTGAAAAATTGTAATGAACAAACAAAGGAGATAGCGTACAAATCTCTTGTGCGTCCACATTTGGACTATTGTTGTGCCATTTGGGATCCGTTTCGTAAGGGGTTGATCGAAAGTATAGAGAAAGTACAGAGAAGAGCCGCTCGATTCGTGACCGCTTGCTACAGTCCTTATGAAAGCGTCACAGAACTGATTAGTAGACTAGGCTGGGAGTCTCTGGTAGATAGACGACGCACGTTTCGTTTAAACTTATTGGTAAACATGCGTACTCCCACTTTCACTCACGAGTGTAGTGAAATACTTCGTCCACCAACCTATTTGAGCCGGAATGACAGGATACATAAGATTAGAGAAACAAGGTGCCGCAATGATTCTTATATGAATTCTTTTTTCCCTCGTACCATTAGGGATTGGAATACACAACAAAGAGATTAGCTTTGGTGCTGAGCACCCTCTGCGACCCACAATTTTGTGAATTGCAGAGTATATATGTAGATGTAGTATACTGACGATAATTTAAGAACAGTACAGAAATTACTAGTATTAAGTACAACATAAAATCGCTTAAAGACTATCGTTGAATCGAAATTCAGCAAGCTGTTGTGTAAACTGGAAAACACGTAGAAATAGTTACGCTTCTCTTAGGACGTAATCATTACTGATTAAAAGGCTTTAAAATACAATTACTAAAAGGTGAAAAGTCTATATGTTTCGGTTGCCTCGCTTCTGGCTGTTTCTGTTGGTGTGCCGATACCAACTAATACCTCAGCGTTCAAAGGGAGAATCCTCCCGCTGGAAGACGCGTCGGCACAAGACGGTGACGTCACAGTCAAGCGACCGGAAAATGAGTCGTAATGCCGAAGCGGATCAATCAGCAGCGGCGTATGAAATTAACGGAGGCGGCTCAGTGGGTCTGCGAGGCTCCGATAAGGACACAAAGCCACGCGCCTCCGCTCTCACAGCCTCCACTGCTCACAGGAGTCGTTCCAGTCGCCTTCTCTTTCTTACTCTGAATACAATATAACAAAAATAATAATAAACCATCAATAAAAGTTACCCAAAGCTTTAATTCTTTTGACTGGTTGGATGCAATCCTCCAGCTTTAAAGGTTACATTTCTTCATCACATTTGATAGGCGTCATTGCCTTGTGCATCGCTCAGACTTCGATAATAACTATTGGAGTCTTTCGGAAACTACACGGGCAAGAAGATTCCTTACACAACTCCGTGATCCTTCTCCTCTTATTAGCAGGGAAACACCTTGGGTGGACATGTTTTAGTCATCATAAACACTTCAGTTTTCTCATAGGATGTTTAACTTCAAGGAGAGAGCAGCATTCGTTGGACAAGCATAACATATTTTCAGCTTATCTTTCCTGCATTGAATTCTGTTTTAACTTCAATCATAGGAGGTTTATAAAGCCTGGAAGAATCTTGAATAAATTCAAGACGTAGCATCCCAAGTTGTTATATACGTACTACGTCATAGATATTTGTTAACAGCGATTTATGTTATAACACTTTCTAATTTTCATTTATGTTAAGAAGACGATTCAAATAGCCGCTATTAAAGGATCGAGTCTTGGTCCCCGCGTACTTGCCATGCTGATTGTGCATCCATCAAGGCGAATGCTGGGGCGATAATAAACTACAAATTCTAGAAGCAAAAATACACTAATTACACAGAAAATGGTTACACCTTTTGCAGATCGGTGCCAACAAAACGTTTATATGTGGTTCTATGACAGGTATAACATATGTCCTCCCATTCTCATTATTAATCATCGGGCGCCTCTGCACAGCTGCTGGTATCTCATGGTTTGCCCGAGCAGATACGAAAAGAAAACCATTCCTTAATTGTTTTTGCATTAATTGAAAAATTAATTAAGATACAGCCTACTGAAGGAAAGCCTATCTCATACACACATTACTTTTGTTAATTAACCACCAAGTTAACAGGATCATTTATTATTATCCGTCGATATGTGTGTGGCGAAGGAATACACACATATATATATATATTCTTCACCACCTTTTCGCAACATTAAGGGATGGCTAAATTTGATAAGTTTTACTCATGATTGGCACAGTAAGATCTGGAGCTCTGATTTTACAGCCGTATATTCTTGCTGACGAAATCTGCTAGTGTTTTATAACTAAGAGGAGATCAATTGAAAGTAGCCTTCGTGAAAAAATATTATTTTTTACAAGTATATTCATGCTGATTAATCTGTTTACATAAAGATTAACATAACAGTGTTATTATCTTTGAGCCTGCTGGAAAACGATTATCAGTATCAGAAGTCGGCTAACATGTTTACTTTTGGTCTTGATAATTTAAATTTTGTACTGTCAGGATCTAGATAAGCAGAAGTCTTTTAAAGAATGTAGGACAAACCTATTTACCAACATTGAAAATTGGAATTAACCAGTCAGTATTAAATCATGCACATATTTTTCAATAGCTGCTTTATTGACAGTTGACCATGACCATGGATAGCACTCTCTGAACATCAATTACTCTGCGATACTTGCAGAAACATTTTTCCCCTCTGTCACCACAGAATACACAAAACTTTTCAAATATACTGATGTCTCCAAAGTAGCCTTAACAACAATACAACAAATTTTTGCCTGATAAAACTAACTATTCGTATTACACTTTATAAACCCACTGCGTCTTTCATACACAATCGTGCTTAATGTGCTGGAGTTGATACCACATTTATTTTATATGGATTCTTTCCGACGGTACCTCAACATTCTGTAACTTCTTATCCATAAAATCGTAAGTGATTAACTCCCCTTCTGATCTACTCAATTTTATATATTTAAGTATTTTTGGAAGAATTTGACTATAGGAAAGAAAGTTTAAGCTTATGTTCGTAAGAATTTCCTTTGAGCACGCGTACTTTCTCTCCGATGTTGTAGAGTATCTTTGGATTCGGCACAGTTTCGCTATCAATTGATTCTAGTGGCATCGATTTTCACTCGCTGCGACTTATGGCCACCATGGCAGTGACTTTCTTTTGTTCTTGACACCGCCTAATTCTCTTGTCTGAGATACTTGTGGGTGTTTCTGGATTGCTGGTGAGACGATCTTTCCAATCGAGTACTATGTATGTATTTCATCTTTTTGACGATTGTAAGCTGATACTGTGTTGTAAAAAGTGCAAGGCAATGTGTATAACTAACAAAAAGATTCCGTTTGTTCAGAAACACAAAGTAAACAGTTCGGTTATTGATATGGTTAATTCCGTGAGGTATTTGGATTTAACAGCAAAGCAACATGTAATGGAAGTCATACATCAATACTGGCGGAGGTAGAGCTAATTCTAGGCTGCGATCATGAAAAATGGTAATGCACAAACAAAAGAGGTGGCGTACAAAACTCTGTTGCGACGACATTTGGCCCACTGTTGCCTCATTGGGTATTCGTTTAGTAAAGAGTTGACTGACAGTATAGAGAAAGTACAAGAAGAGTCTCTCGATTCGTGACTGTTTGCCATAGTAATTACGAAAGCGTAATAGAATTGATGATCAGGGCTGAGATTCTCTGGTAAACAGAGATTTCGTCTGAACATATTGGTTCACCCACTTTCATTCAGGAGTTCGATGAAATACTTTGTCCACCAATTGGGCTCGAGGGGAGGAAATATAAGATTAGAGAAATAAGGTACCGCACTGATGCTTATGTGAATTCCTTCTTCCCTCGTGCCATTAGGGATTGGAATGCAAGACTGTAGATTAGTTTTGGTGCAAAGCATCGTCTTCCAAAAACAATTTTTTGAATTGCAAAGATAACGAAGAGTAAATGACACCTCCACCTATATCGGGGTGTTTTCATCGTTCTTTTGTGAGAGAATTGTCGGTTACTGCCATTCTTCTTAGTTCCCTTTCCTTTTACATCTTTAACCGTACGTTGATA
Organism: Vandiemenella viatica; assembly: GCA_031002005.1. Lineage (NCBI taxonomy): Eukaryota > Metazoa > Arthropoda > Insecta > Orthoptera > Morabidae > Vandiemenella > Vandiemenella viatica. The sequence goes on along the minus strand of JARYHS010012519.1, from coordinate 67,791,667 downwards.
TTTCAATGCAAATTTCATAGCGAACACCTTTACAGACGCGCTCGCGTGCATGTATGGAGGGAGAGATGGTATGATGTGGATGTATTGGTAGCTGCCACAATAGGCAGTCGATTCCACATCTTTCTTTGAGAGCCTCTGCCAATAGCCGCGTCCTGCGGCGTCTTCGTTCCGTGGACGAACCCAGTGACCCCGACAATGCGACTGCTAATAAAGGCCTCATTAATGAGCCCCCGTATCGGCAGGCCGAACAATGCCCGCCGACTTTACCACGCTGTCGCAGCCGCACTTTCCAGTCCAGTGGTCGTCCCGAACACGCCCGCACCTTGCACACTCCACTTGTCGCTGTGGGAATTCCTCCGAGACCTGCAACCTGCACCAGCCAACCAGCTTCCAAGGACCCGAAACCGGTGCGGCGCAGTTCTCGTCGCCAACCAGATTTCAGCTTGGAACGAAATCTGTCTGCTAATAACGGTCGAAAGAAGGAGGAGTGACGGATTACTGCCTTGTTTTCTTCCGACAAGGTACCGTGGCATCACCTCATGGAGTTCTTTTTATTTGACGTCATAAAGTCGTAGTAAAACCGAGCGTAGTTGGGTGAACGGTAACGTTCTGGCCTCGCTTACGGGAGGACATGGGTTCGAATCACCGTCTGGCCATCCAGATTTGGGTGGTTTCCCCAAATCACTTTAGGTGAATGCCGGTATGTTTCCTTCAGAAAGCCATAGCCTAATTCTTTCACGTACCTTGTCCCCAGTCCTTTCCCGCCTCTAATGACCTCGATATCGACTAGATGTAAGGCCATAGCTCTTCTTGGTAATCTTGGTTGGCAGTAAGAAATTAGCTTAATTCCGGAATGTTTCATACCACAGCCGGTCGACTAGCCGCATATAGTTCTTTTATATCGTCTTGTGGATAGCTAGGTCTTCAAAGACAGTCCTTAAAGAGGACAGACAGAATTGGCGGATTGAACATGGAAAATTATGAACATTATAGAATTGTCGTTCGATAGTGAGAGTGCTTGCCATATCTGTGTCCTAGGCTGATTGGTTGGAGAGGTGTCATCATTCCATATCAACTTCCTAAGTAAATTTAACTGTCTGTTCCCACTTGCTTTCCCATTAGGAATGTTGTATTTAAATGTTACTTTTTTTAGTAGACTCGTTCTTACGGCGAAAACATCTTTGTTTCCTTGTCTATAGTTTTCGTGTATGTATTGTTCTCTCTTTAACATTTATAAATGTTGATGTCTTTATTAAACCTCTTTAATATGGTGATAAACTGATAAGCTTTCGTTGTTTTCCCGTGATTTTAGAACGACTATTGGTTCTCTTAGACCTTATTTAACATCGTAATCGTGCTTCCTTTCGGTTTCATGTAATCACCTGACGACACTTTTTGGCGAAGTCTTTAATATGCCCCGGAATCTCATGTCTGACTGACAAAATGTTCATATATGATTACTAGAGGTAGTTTATACTATCTATATGATAATAACTCCGACTTTCACATCCGCAGTCATCTAAACAACTTAGTCATCTTTTCATGGTGTCGTCTACTTTTCTTAAAAGACGTTTCTGTCTTGATAATGTTGTCATATATGAAATATACCTAATTTTTCCTCACAGTGTTTCCCAACTACTGGACAGAGGTTTTATTGAAGCCTTAACTTCATAGGGCTGTTATTAAGAGAAATTAAGAAAATCCTGGTCCCTGTTGCAAAAATTGAATGAGAAAAACAGGAAAAAATGAAAAACTATATAGAGTTATTAGTTAAGTTCACCCGAATGGCGGGACCCTAACACTTCTTGTCACACTGGTCCCATGTATCTGTATGTAAATTATTACCTCAGACGTTAATTTTGTATCGTCGACGCTGAAGTCATTAGAAGCGGGAAATGATTGTGGGCAAGGAACTGAGAGTAATTTGGCCATGTCCTGTTTTAAAGAAACTATCTGGGCATTCGCATGGAGTCATTTGGAGAAACCATGGAAAACCCAAATCTGCATGGCCTGACGGGGATTCGAAAACGCGTCCTCCCGAATGCTAGACGTCAATTTAAACCACAAACGAGTTTTTTTTCCGTAAAATTGATGTACGCTTGACAGCAACGCTTCTAAAGTCGGAAATAAATCTATGAAAACTGTAAAACGATATTTTTTCCCCTCACATCTCTCGTTTTACCTACTATGCCTTTCTATTATCCACAATGAAAAATGTTTCAACTTTTATTCTTCGAAAAAATCATCGAGTTTGATCTGTTCATCTCCATCCCAGAAATAACTTCATTCCTTCACAATTGGTGAGTTGATGAGAAGAAATTTTTATGGTCTCGAGAATATTTCTGAGGAGCTGTGAAGTCGGTTACTGACTTCAGATCTCGCAGATGGTATCACCACCGCATACCCTGATCAGACGTCTAAAATTCCCCTCCACCTCCTGGAACACTGGCCGTTTATCGAAAGAGGGAAAACATTTTGACGGGAGGGAATTTCTCGGAGGGGATAATTCCGGTTTGAGTTTCAGCATAATGGCCGGACTCGCGCGCATTGTGTTCGCGACCAAATCAATCGCCTGCCGCCACCGGCAGGTAATAAATAAATAGTCCCGAGGGTTCCACCTGACTCACTCCACCAGACACGCCCCCAGTTCCCATGGGACTGTACACAATAGCTCAACGCCCGGTCCGGCCGAGCCATTGTCGAGCCTCGTCTAGGAAGAACGCGCTCCGAGGAACAGGGAGGAAACCCAACATTGTCAACGGAATTCTGTACAGTGAATGTAAATTCTGGTCAGACTGACTCTTTACTACAGTATTAACAAAATGCTGACCACAATTCGCATGTCGATCGAAATAAGGCAGAAATATGGTAAGATGAGAAGAAAAGTTAACTGATTAAAAATATTTGTTATACAATTAGAGAAATAGTCAGATAAAACGTATGTATAGCAGTGAAAACTGTACCCTTCATGAGCCTCACCACGAACAACTGACCGAGCGGGGCGGTGTAACGGTTAGCGTTCTCGCCTCGCATTCGGGAGGACGGCGGTTCGAATCCCCGTCCGGGCATTCAGATTTGGGTTTTCCATGGTTTCCCCAAATCACTCCAGGCAAATGCCGGGATGCTTCCTTCAAAAGGCCATGGCCGAATTCCTTCCCATTCCTTGCCCCCATCCTTACCCCCCATCCTTGCCCCCCATCCTTGCCACCCATCCTTGCCCCCCATCCTTTCCCGTCTCTAAAGACCTCGATGTTAAAAAGAGACGTAAAGCAGTTACAAAAAAAAAAAAAAAACGAACAATTGCCCTCATCGTTTCTGATTATTGTTCAACAGTATGTCAAAGTAGGACTCATATTAGAAAAATCGATGTTTAACTGAATGATTGAATATGAGAGTCGTAGAGTCACTTAAATCCACCCCAGTCAATAACATCAGTAACATATCAGAGGTAAGACGTCAAGAAGCAAAGGCATCTGGGAGGATAAAGCTACATCATTCTGACTGTCCACATTATTTCCCAATTCACGAGATTCTTGATGACTTACACCTCCTCCCCCCCCCCCAATTCGCCTTAAATCTATGAATTCATTATGGTATGCTCTATCTAACTTCAATATCAAGGGAGAATGGCAACAAAGCTAGACCTCTGCCCCTGTGAAACACTAAGATGTTCATGATCCTATAACAGGACGGACTTACGGGATTCCATCCGTAGAGAGACAAGTGGGTTATACTAAACCAACTAAGAACAGGTCACTCCATGAACTTTCTGTCTTTGACTGTGGAGCTCCTTCCCAGACTGTGGAGCACATGATTAAGGAAATACGATGGACCATCCAAATATGTTATCAACGCTACACCTTCCTTCGTGGACTGAATGCAACAGCCGGACATCGATTTGTGAATGCAACCAACGTTCCTGTCTCTTTAGGCGTTGCATATTATTATTATTATTATTATTATTACTCCGCGATTCACTATAAGTGTGTGGCGGAGGGTGCATAGCACCTATCGAGAAGGGTTATGGTTTGGAAGGGTTATAAGGGATATGGCAGGAGGCGCCCATGGGCTATTGTGAGGAACCATCCCCGCATTCGCGTGAAGTGATCTGGGAAAACCATGGAAAACCCAGATCAGGATGGCTGGAGTGCTTTATCGAAAGCTACTCCTGTCGGATTTTAAGTTTACTCGCCCGGTAAATCCTTTCTATTCCATTCCCTAATCGCTCGTGGGAAAAATGAGTACAGAAATGAATCGGTTCTGGCCCTGATTTCTCTTATCTTATTTTCACGGTCATTTCGAGATATGAATGTTGCTGGTAGCAATATTTGCTGACTGTCATTCCGAAATACATCTGTCGTGAATTTTTCAATTAGCTTCTGTCGAGAGCAACGCCTTCGGTGTTCCAGGTCTTCCCAACCTAACTCCTTCAACATCGCACTTACGCTTTCCCTCCAACTATATATACCTGTCACGAATCGGGCGGCTCTTCTTTGGACCTTCTCTAAAGCCTCCATCAACCCCTTTTGATGGGGACCCCACACAGAACAACAATACTCTAAGTGAGGACGTACTAGTGACTTGTATACAATCGATTTAACTTCCTGAGTGCATTGATTTAAATTACGACCTAGAAATCGGAGTATACGATTTGCTTTCCCCATTACATTCTCAATATGCTCATTCCACGACAAATTATTACGAATTGTTACCCCTAGGTATTTAGCGGAATCTACCGTTCTAAGGACAGTGTCATTAATCGTATATTCATAATTAAATGGTGTCACCTTTTTACTCACACGCATGACTTGGCACTTTTTAGCGTTTAACTCCAACTGCCAATCTTTACACCACGCAATTATTTTCGTAATATCGTCTTGTAACAAAGCGCAGTCGTCCAGGGTTTTGATTTCGCGATAAATTATAGCATCATCGGCAAATAATCTTTTCATTCCCCCTATTATGTCGCATAGATCATTGATGTATATGAGAAACAACAGAGGCCCTAACACGCTTCCCTGGGGAACTCCAGACCCCACTTCAGTAAGTGATGAACGCTCACCGTCGAGAACTACACTGTGTTCTGCCCTTCAGGAAGTCTGCAACCCAGTCGCATATTTGTCTAGATATGCCGTAACCGCGAAGTTTCCTAAGTAACCTAGTGTGAGGCACAGTGTCGAAAGCTTTTTTAAAGTCTAATAGAACCAAATCAACCTGGGATTGCTCATCTATAATTCGGCACAAGTCGTGAATTAGAAGTGCAAGTTGTGTTTCGCAGCATCGGCCTTTTCTGAATCCATGTTGATTTGGATTTAAAAGCTCACCTTCATCCAAGAACCGCATGACATTCGAATAGATGATATGTTCTAAAATCCTGCAAAATATTGAAGTTAACGAGATCGGCCTATAATTCTGAGGATCATTAACATTCCCATTTTTAAACACTGGAGTTACGATAGCGGTCTTCCATTCGGCTGGTATTTTTCCTTGATCCAGAGAGACGGTATACAATTTCATCAAATACGGTGCAATTTCCTTTGCGTATCTTGAGTAGAATCTTGTAGGAATACCGTCTGGTCCGGGAGCCTTATTGGTTTTTACATTCATAAGCAGTTTAGTTATTCCCTCGACATCAAGAACGAGATCATTCATAATTTTGTCGGTACGATTGTCAAATATCGGTATCTCCTCTGAGTTTTCTATCGTGAAAGCCTTTTTAAATATATCATTCAAAATTTCTGCTTTCTCTACGCTTGTTTCTGATAATTCACCATTTTCTTTAATCAGCGACGGCATAACCTTACGAGAGCCTCTTATTACTTTGATATACGACCAGAACTTTTTTGGATTAGTAATCAGATCTTCGGATAAATTCCTGGCTTGGAATTCTTTAAACGCATCGCGCATTGCCTTACGCACTTCCGCACGCAACTGGACTAATTTAGCACGATTAGATGAGTCCCCCGATTTTTTCACCGCGGCATGTAAACGCCTTTGCCTCCTGAGCAAACGTTTCACTTCCCTATTGAACCAAGGGAAGTTATTACTGACCTTAATACACTTCTTAGGAACAAACTTGTTTAAACCGGTCCCTATTAGTTCTTTTAAATTAAACCAAAGTTCCTCAACATTTGTATTTAGCGTGTACGTTTCAAAATTCTTCGCAAAATGGTCAACCATACCCGCATCGTTTGCCTTATCGAAGCAAAACACGAGTTTCTCTTTGTCATGCTTCAGACTCAGACTGGAGTTTAACGTTACCACAACCGCCTTGTGATCACTTATACCGTCTTCTATACAAACTTTATCTACAATATCAGGATTGCTAATTAGAAAAAGATCCAGAATGGACGAGGAATCTTTGTGGCACCGTGTTGGCTCTTCGACCATCTGTTCAAGAGATCTTTCTGCAAATGATTCTAGGAACGTTTCGGTTATTAACCTATCTCTTCCACCCAACCTGAACGTGTATGTGTCCCACCTAACCGACGGTAGGTTAAAGTCACCACCCACCATCAATATATGTCCTTGAAATTTTTTGTATATATCAATTTAGTTTGTTAGATATATAATAAATAATTACCTTTCAGGTTACAGAATTTGTTCTGGTAGACTACATTAAGTGTACAATTAACAAGGTACCTGAACACCCGTCAGTGGGGCTGCGCTCGTTAAGACACCAGTACAGAGGGACCAGATTCGTGTCCTGGACAACGCATACTGCCGTTCTGATTCGGTTGTTATGCGGTTTCCTGCAATTGCCTAGGTGAATGCTGGGATACTATTCTCTCGCAAATTAAATATTTCACAAACAAAAATACACTTATTATACAGAAGACAAGTTACAAGTTTTGCAAAGAGATGGCAAAACAACATTCCACCCTTAGAATATAAGATGGGGTAGCCAAAAAAAAAAACATGAATTATTTTTTAAAGCTATATATTTTCAAATTATTTACAAAACATCCTTATTCCCTTCAAAATATTCTCCATTACAACTAATACATTTGTCCCACCGGTAGTTCCACTGTTCGAAACATTTTCTAATCTTTAGAAATGGCTTACAGCTCCTGCCTCGTTATTTTTTTTTTTTACCTTTTCAGTGTTGTAAAATCAGTGTTCTTTCATGCCCCTTTACATGCGTGGAAATAAGAAAAAGTCGCATGGAACCAGGTCAGACGAGTAAGGTGCGGTGGCAGCGGAACCATGCCATTATTAGCCAAAAACCGAAAACTGCCTAACAGAGACAGCTATGTGACCAGGTGCACTGTCATGGTGGAAGAACTAGTCTCCTGTCTGCCACCAATCAGGTCTTTTTTGGCGAACACTGTTGCGTAATCTTCTTAAAACTGCGAAATAAAAGGTTTGATTGACGGTCTGATGTGGTGGAACAAACTCTACGCCCTTGGCATCAAAAAAGCAAATGGGTATTGTTTTGATGTTTGATTTGACGACATTTTCTTGGATGGGGTGACAATGACGTCTTCCATTGGCTTAACTGTTGATTTGTTTCTGGTTCGTAACTATAGCACCATGACCCACCACCAGTAATCACACTTGACTGAAAATCTGGACTAATTTGAAGCCGTTGTTTCAAAACACGACATGTTTAAGCTCGACGTTCTTCTTGATTGTCAGTCAGAGCCCGAGGAACAAACTTGGCAGCAATCCTTTTCATTCCCAAATCTTTGGTTAAAATTGCCTGAACCGAGCTCCAAGGTAACCCACTAATCTCTGACAGTTGATTAATTGTCTTTCGATGGTATGAGAGAACAAACTTTCGAATTTTTTCAACATTTTAGTTCGGGCAGTTGATGGACGTCCAGAACCAGTTTTGTCATCAATCGACATGTCGCCATTTTTAAACCGAGCGAGCAACTCGTACACTTAAGTTTTTCCCATAGTGTCATCTTTGTAAGCTGTTTTCAACATGAAAACAGTTTCAGCAGCATTTTTACTGAGTAGAAAACAAAATTTCACAGCTGCACGTTGTTGGTTTAAACATGACATCATTAAAATCGAAACAATAACAAAACAACGTTAGCAAAAACAATCACTGCCGATTAACAGAACAAGCCAGGTCGACAACACAGGCGGCACTGAACTGACAATGAGTTGCGTTATAAACACCTAGAGGCAGAAACGCGTACTACACAAGCTCCGCCCTCGGCAATGCTATTCCAGTTATTTTTTGATACTCCCTCGTACGCTCCAGATCTAATAAATCTGGTTCTAACGGTGACGGGCTCTCTCCCTCCAGCTAACCATACAACAAGTAGTTGCTGTTTGCGTAGTCCACATTTGCTGTAATGAGTCAGAGAGAGGAAAAAGGTATGTGAGTAACCCTTACGTACTTCGGCTCAATAGTGCCATACGTCTGATTTACTTATGTTGGATCTGACTTTTGAACAAAATACGCGAAAATGATTGGAGATAGAAGAAATAAAAATTTTGAGGTGGTTGACAAAAAAGGCGAGAAGAGGCAGGTTAACAAACGGAGGAATAAGAGAGATTACTGGAATTACAATTATTCATTAGAAAGTTCAAGACCAGTGGGTTTCAGTGGTTTGTGCATTCTATTAGGAGAATGGTTGTTGTATTCCACGTTCCTTCTGTTTCCTCGGTATTCAGATGTCAGCTCACTGGAAACACTGAACGCAAGTAGGCTGAGAGGAGCCCACGGTGCCCTTACCTCCTCTGGTCGCTGGCAAGGGCTCTCCAGACTACCACTCGAGACTGTAGCAGGTAGCACACAAGTTGCTCCTCAACTTGGCCAGAGTCGAGTGCAACTTGGCGTGTGCTGGCCCTTGCAGGTGGTAACTTCCCCGCATGTTAGTTAGTCCTGAATTCCCTGATCCCCTTGAAACTCTAACGGGAATACAACTGCTATAGTTCACCCTAGATCATCTGCTCGAAGCAACCGACGGTTTACTGAATCACATTCGTCCGTTGCTGAACTAACAACAACGGTACCTTTCTGCCGATCTAATTGTACTGGCTATATCTACCTCGGTGGGAAATACAGGCTGAGGGACAGAATTGCTGTCACCAGTCTCGGTGTTTTGGAAAAAAGTTAAGACAGACAAACAAATGGAAGTTTTCGAAATATCTTGTGCAAACTCACTCTAGAACTACCTAGCGTCTCATACGTGGTTGCTAAAGTAAATTTGCCACGCATTCAGTCTGTACCGTGGCTGAACCTACAGTTTAACATTGTATCCGAACCACGGAACGTTCTGGTGTGAAGCATATGATCAAGCAGATTTCTTACAATTTCGTGGTCACAGAAGGTTTGAACCCGGGACCCTGACTTTTAAGAGCAAGAGCTATCATTACAGTACCTGGCACTCGATAGGTGGTTAATTGTTAGGTCTAGGGATATTCACTATACATGGAAGCATCATATCCATTCAACGTTTACCTTTTTTTTTTTTTAAACTGCTTAACGTCTCTTAGGGAGCGTGCACAAACCACGTGGCTCGGTCCAGGGGGGGGGGGGGTTGGCTGGAAGGCTACGCTGGGCACGTGGGGGGAGGGGGGGTTCCGAGCCAGACCACGTAGCTTTCCTTTCATAACATTTTTGACAGTTAAAATGAGGAACAGAATACACAACAGCATGCGAATATTTATTTCCGTCAGTTAATTATCTCCTTACATAATTTACAATCGTCTGACAAGAGAAAACAGTAAAAAATATCTTCTGGAATCAAAAGGGAGAAAAGCTACGTGCTACGTGGGGGGGGGGGGGGGTAGAGGCAAAAGCCACGTAGGGCTACGTGGGGGGAAAGGGGGAGCTACGTGGTTTGTGCACGCTCCCTTAACAGCGACGTCTTTAGAGACGGGAAAGGATGGGCGGCAAGGAATGGGAAGGAATTCGACCATGGCCTTTTGAAGGAAGCATCCCGGCATTTGCCTGGAGTGATTTGGGAAACCATGTAAAAACCAAATCTGGATGCCCGGAAGGGAATCCGAACCGACGTCCTTCCGAATGCGAGGCCAGAACGCTAACCGTTACACCACCACTCTCGGAACATCGGATTGATTCGATGTTTTCGACAAAGAATTTTTCTATTCGATGAATCGATTTTTTTTTTAATATAAAAACATCGAATCATAAAAAGCTAACTCTGGCTAATAATGACAAAATAATGTTAACATTACTAAATTTGTAGAAGATTAAATTAAATGATTTCAGTTTAAAGTAACAGCTATTAACAGGTGATGACACCTGCGAGCAACTAGCGGGACATAACAACGGTGAAAATGAATTATCTTGCGGTTGGCTATCCTGTCCATATCGGTGAATGAATAAAATCAATTCCTTAGGGTCACTCCTACTGTTTGCTGTGAATCGAAATAAGATATTATTACTAAAAAACAACTAAGTGTTACCTGATACTACTAAGTATTTAGATAGGGTTGGGGCAAACATCTGATTGAATGTTGTCGTGACTTCTGTTGCATCCGAACGTTTATTTTCGAAGGTTGCTCAAATAGTCAGTCAGCAGAGGAAGAGAATGAAAGGAAAACGATTGAGTAAACTTTTCTTTCTGCAAAGTTTGCCTAAACACCTTTGATGTTAACTGGTTAAAGAGTTAAAATTAATATTTTATCCAGATTTAGACTTAAGAATTTAATGTCTGGTTTTTTATTGTAATGGTCTGGTATCGTAATAAAATATTTCTGTTAATTTGAAGTATCTGTTTCACTCACAAAGCTATGCCTCACTCATACAGCACTACTTACCCAAAACACAATATCATAAAATTAATTTTTTAATGTTACCTGAAAGGTAACGCTCTGGCCTCCCATTCGGGAGGACGCGGGTTCGAATCCCCTTCCGAACATCCAGATTTGGGTTTTTTATGACTTCCCCAAATCACTCCAGCTGAATGCTTCAAGATGCCTTGGCCGAATTCCTTCCCGTTCCTTGCTCTGAATCTTTTCCTGTCTCTAACGACCTTCATTACAGCTAATCATTACACTGCTGGTAGAGTGTTAGTCTGTGTTCACATGGACCAAACGAAAGACAATGAACTATCTGCGTTCAACTGGTAATAGTGAACATCAAACTATTGTCACATTTTCTTTTGGCGATTTTAAAGTAACAGGTAAGAGATAAATGAAACGACATTTGCCGACGAATATTGTTGTTTTGTATTTGTTGAGCTAACAAAACCATAAAAGTATTCGATGTTCAAAAAACATTGATGTTTTTAAGCAATGCATCGAAAAACATCGATGCAGGGTTCCGATGTTTTACATCGAATAAAAACATCGATGTACTTTCTAAGGAGACACCCCTAGTTAGGTCCTCCTAGGTTGATATAATTTTAATCTTTCACTGAGGAAAAGACTTGACAATTTTTTTTTTTTTTTGTGAGTGTGGCACTTTATGGGGCAGACAAGTTAGACACTGAGATGAGAGGATGAAAAAAGGATAGAAGCGTTTGAGATATGATGTGGAGGAGAATGGAGAGGATAAGCTGGACGGAAGTATTGAGTAACGTCGAAGTGCTAGAAAAGGTTGATGAGTGGACGAAATTACTATAAGTCTTAACAGAAAGAAAGATGAACTGGATGGGACACTTGTTGAGCTTGCTAATATATGCCTTGGAAGGACTAATTTACGGGGGGAGAATGAGAACGAGAAGAAGATACAAGATCATAGATAACATCAAAGGAAATACATAGACATGAAGAAGAGTTCAGAACGTGGCAAAGAATGGACAACAGCCATATAAAACCTGTAGAGCAGAACACTAATAATGATGATGATGATTTGGGATTTGGTCCGCCATGCAGGAGACATGTTGGTGCACGATTTCTAGTCACCAAATTGTGTATGAAAGTAATAAATACCAGGCCTACTCGCACGCATATGGAATGAGCCAATGCGACACAGTTCATGATGATTGGTCAGTCGGTCAGACGGAAAACCTCCTGACTGTCTCAAAAGAGGATTCGAAAAGGCCAGCACTGGGTTTCACAATCCCCTTTCTTTCATTTCCCATCAACAACTCACTGCCCTGAACAACCATCATAGTCCTCAAACTCCGTGTAATAACACTTAATAATACCTCCACGATGCAGGAGTCAAATTAAAACCACACCATTTCATTCCACTGATAAATTATCGCCGAGGGTTAACACCTATATTTGAAATCGCCTGCGGCCAGACACTAGGTATGACACGTACTAAATATTAGTTTATGTAACTACACCACAGGAAATACAAAATAGAAAACTATATCACAGAATTGATCTCATCAAAACATGTAAGACAAACTAAATTATGATCGTCAGTTAGATTTATACAGGGTGTTCCATAAAAAAAATGATACTAAGAATAGGTGGAGAAGATCAAAACGGTTCAGATTTTAATAGGAATTTATAATCGGAAACAGCTTGGGAAAACAGTAGCATGGGCGTATCCAGCAAGGGACAGGGGGGGGGGGCTGTTGTCCCCCCCCCCCCAGAACAAAAATTAATTTGCCTTCAGTCCGCTCAGCAGCACTTTGTGAGAGGAAAGGTTGACTGGATTATGCCTGATGAAAGTGCATCGAAATTTCATGAAAGAACACCTGAGATATTGAGAAACAAAGATAATGAAAAAATTTTCTAAAAATCCGAGACGATTAATGTTTACATAAACTATAACTGAGTTACGATCTTAATTTATTACATAGTAGGTCCATAGATTAAGTGATTGGATTACTATATTAATACATAATAAAAATAGTTTCCTCATTAGGTTTGAGTTTCATTTTGTAAGAAAAAAAATCCCTCTAGCTCTGATCCTGGCTACGCCCTTGAGCAGAGGTACAAGACATTAAATGTCACAAGGCATTTATTACGTTTCATAGTGCTACAGAAAGCGGTCGAAGGTTCCATTATTATTTTCTATTCATCCTTTACGCCGCCCAACAATGGGTTGGCGGAAACGGTCGAAAACATTTCGATTTTCTTGGATATCGGCAACAGCGCAGTCGATTCTTGCAATCGGATCCATTTAAGAATCGACAGGTGTTTCATACAAAGCAGGTTTTACCGAACGTGGTGAACGGTTAACGTTCTGAACTCGCATTCGGGAGGAAACGGATTCGGATCCCCGTCCTAGCACCCAGATCTAGGTTTTCCATGGTTGCCCCAAATGTCTCCATAGCCGAATTCCTTCCCGTTCCTTACCCCGATCGTTTCCCGTCTCTAATTAATTTGATGTCAACGAGGCGTAAAGCTATAATATATATTTTTTTTTTTTTTTTAAATCACATTCCGTACAGTTTTGCTGTCTGATGTGAAGTACGTCAGAATGGTTCCTTTGTTCGGATTCCACCGAGTGTGGTGGATGAGCGGAAACCCTCTGGCCTCTCATTCAGGAGGAAGCGGGTTTTTAATCTCCGTTCGGGCATCCAGGTTTGGGTTTTCTATGGTTTCCACAAATCACTCCAGGTGAATGCCAGATGCTTCCTTCAAAAGATCATCTCCGAATTCCTGCCCGTTCCTTGTCCCCATTCTTTCCCGCCTCTAATAACCGCCACTTTTAAAAGCTATAATTCCGGAAAAAAACCAACTTTAAACTCCATTCTACAAATCACTCTGAGGTAAACATTCTGAAGTTTCATTTGAACGGCAAGAAATGTGTGTAAAAACGTCCTTCATTACGAGAGTTTGTAGTTTATTATCAGTTCCGCTGGAAAAGGTAACCAGTCACCAGAAGGCGTTCTTTGTTATTAAATATGCTGAAAATAATCTTTTGTGACTTTTCAACGTGTTTTTGTCCTATGGGGTAGATGAATGATCTAGTTTTCTCTTTTACGCCACTGTCGGCTAATACTGACAATCGCCGAACGTGCTACAAGCCTTCGAGAATAAATTTGAATACCGAATAGGTATCGTTTTAATTTCTCAAGGCGAAAAAAAAGGCCATTCTAGAGTGAAGTATTTTTTAATATATATACATATATATATATATATATATTCAAAGTTATCCTTTTGAAACTTTCCAGTATGTAAATACCTTAGGCACAATCAAATAAAGATGACTGTGGTTAGTGCAACAGGCAGGCTCTATTCAGACACTAGTCCTCTTTCACCGCGCTACGATGTTTGTCCTAAAACGTCTTGACGTAGCAATTAATCCACAGCTGCCGGGAGAGGTCTCTTGGCGTTTTTGGTGTCGCCAGTTTTATCGCGTGGAAAATCCTTAAAAGAGTCATTAAGCTGCTCACGGGAGGAAGACGAGAGGGTCATTCGCACGGAGCTTAATGGTTGTGCGAGGTGGCCAGCATAGAACGGCGACATAGTGTAACATGAAGCCAATACCACGCGCAGTAAGCAGGAGAAGCAAATCAATTCTTACTAATAATCGTAGACAAAGGTAACGGCATTATTTGACGATATGTTGTCAGAAGATGTAGAATCGTCATCACAGAAACATACACTAGCTTCCTACTTTACAGCCTAGAGCTATTCAGTTACCCACAATATTCAGTATACAACATATTGTTTTGTTCAATATTATTCCAGAAAATCAATAAGTCCAGAACTTCCTTTATTGGATAGATTATAACCCAAAAAAAGCTGCAAGTATGTGAGGCACTCATAACTTTTACCTAATGACTCAGTGAGCATTTGGTAAGTGAAAAATAATTTTCATCCTTTTATTGGATAAGTGGGGAGGAACGCTAATTTTATTCTTTAGGTTTTATCTAGCTATCTGTTTTTGTTTAGTGAGCAAACAGAGCAAAGGCAGCGAAATTATGAGATTATGATTTACTGGATGACTGGCCCCAAGAAATTGTAAGGGGTTTGTTTTTTGACATATTTTATTTTTGATACTGTTGTCCCTACAAATACGAAAAATTAAATCCTCCAAAATGTGATGCCAAGCGAGTATTCTGATGACAGAATTCAACAAAAATAAAAATAATTTTCAATTTGTTTCTTGACTAAAGTTAGCAAATTTTGATTATTTGTATGGTAAGAAGAAAGAATTTGACCTTTGTAATTTTTTGTTTGTTTCAGTTTTAGTGATTTGCTATGAACGGTACGTTAAAATTTACATATTACAGCACAATATATAGACACAATATTTACCTCAGTAAAAAAAATTTAAAAAAATAAATAAAATAAAATAAAAAAGGAAATAGGTTTACACCAGGAATATTAAAAAAATTTAACAAACTTAAAAAAAACTCACAAGTTTTATATTTTAAGAAGTATCTTGGATGTGCATCAGTCATGGTATTTTTTTCATGTTTCGGAACGTTTCCTCT
This sequence comes from Vandiemenella viatica, assembly GCA_031002005.1. NCBI lineage: Eukaryota > Metazoa > Arthropoda > Insecta > Orthoptera > Morabidae > Vandiemenella > Vandiemenella viatica. The sequence goes on along the minus strand of JARYHS010012519.1, from coordinate 67,776,389 downwards.
TGCCTTGCCTCTGTGATGATTGTCATAAACTGGGTCACGTCTCATGGTTGACGATCATTAGTCAGCGAGCATTGGCGCGTCCCATTTGCCTTGGTATCCCTTCTTCATCACAAAAATGTCCTGGTATAACCTTTCACCATGTTCGTCTCTTACTTCTCCAAGGTTTTCAGGGAAAAATCTAGATCACAGTGGAGAAGTGAATCTTCAGAGAAAGGTTGCACCCTAACTGATGGTATTTGTAAATCCTAATTTACATTTCTAACATAATTTTTTATCTTTATTACCTACAGATCCATTAATTAAAATTATAATTAATTGAAAATAAATTACCAAGTCAGTAGGATCTATAAATCGTTATAATTATGCACTATTACACTTTTGTTGCAAGTAAGAAAAGATATTTGAAATATTAGATCGAAGATTCACTTCGCGCAAAAATTTCTCTGCTTTTCCAGTTTAGAAAAGGTCCATCAGTCACTTTCGCAGCAACAGCTTTCATGCTTTGTGAGTGGCGTGTTGATCCTCCTTAATCGTGCCATCCTTTTTCCGCGACATTATCTGAGGGAGTTGAGGGATACTGGAGACTTTTGCCATCAACTTTTTCATTTTTTGCTCACTACTTCATATGATACCCATGCCTATATAATTAAATAAATAGGACTCTTGACTCTTACACTGTAGACTAAACATTTCCTATTTCTATAAGTCTCGCCCAATACTCATCAGATTCATCTGTTGTCGTCGGTTTAAACCTGAAAACTTCATTGTTTTATGTTCTATTTTTCAAAACCAGTGTTGGAGTTTCAGGATTTTCTTTCTTATGACGTTACGTCTTGTCGACTTCGTGGTTATTATAGGCATGAGTGTCTTAAGAAATAAAATTCGACTTTAGTGATATCATAGTCTACTGCCTCTGAATCAGCCAACGAAAAGACAATACAAATATAGTAACAAACAATCAGGATCCTACAATTTTCACAGAAATATTCATCGATTTTTACATTTTTAAGAATGGAATTATAATGATTATATGGAAAGCTCTAGTATGAATTCGGATAAAACTTAAAATTATTTGCGGAAGGTTCGTTCTTGAAGTGAATAGTTCTAGTTATGAAGACATTCTTAAATTCTGGACATGCAAGCACCTCTGTATTCAACCAAAATACGGATTTCAGAGGTAAAAAGACTTAATGCAACTATAACAAAACAAAACAAAATATTCTTGTCTTCAGTGTCCGGACATATACTGGACGATTTATAGGGAAATGTTTATAGCACATCGAAGCACCTTGTAGATAGATATCTGAATTGCATGAGAGCTTGTTTAGAATGAAATAAATTATATTACAATAATAATACCAATGCCAGGGTAAAATTATGTCAATAAATATTTATAAACATTTCATCTTAATACAAAATTGGAAAATTTATCTATGTTCTTTAACCTAGCGGCATGGAAGTCGAAGAAAATACGATGAAACTACTGTAGCCAAAAATGTCATAATAACTGCATCTTCTTATTAGATAAATACTGTTTAAGAAGCTAAGAAAACAGTATTTTTAGGATTAAGAGAAACATTCTGAACCTCAGCGATTACAGAAAAATAATACGTCCATCAGATTTTACTAGAAACGAAACTGTGTACGAATTTTACAATGATTTCTTATCTCACCTTTTGCCCTTCATCACACTGGACAATAATGCGCCATTGAGGTACAGACTTCACAAAATTCAGTTTATGTTATTAGTATTCTAAGTAAGAGATCAGGGCCGGCGCCAGGAATTTCGGGCCCGGGGTAAAATGGATGACTTTTTTTTTTTTAACTCTACAAACTGGGCCGGGCGACAATGGGCTGATTCTTGGTTCCGAGCCTGGGGGGCCCCTGCAGCCGGTAATCGGGGCCCCCAGTCAGCCAACGGGCCCCCCGTCAGCCAACGGGCCCCCCGTCAGCCAACGGGCCCCCCGTCAGCCAACGGGCCCGGGTACATTTGACCCGCTTACCCCCCCCCCCTAACGCCGGCCCTGTAAGAAATGTCTTCTATTTGTTATAATTTTCTGTTTCTTGCTGTAATAAAAAAAATTGAGCTAGAAATGTAGCTGTTTCTATTTATCTGTAACAATTACAACTTTCAAAATGCATTCATTAAATAAATGTTTCCAAATAATCTTCCACGATAACCTTAATATCTCGTGCCAGTTACCAACCGTTCAGGAAAATTCCTCATCGAACCAAGGTTGCGTAACTGCTTTAACTAATTACATCACTTATTGTAGTCATCCTAAATAAATACAATAAGGTAAAAATAACGCTATAAATAAAATATTAACCTCCTGTATGCATTTATACACAGCAGCCCACAATTATGTAGATGGTATAATTTATCCATAATTTAGTTTTCTATTCCCTAAACACATTCATCATAACACGAAAAAAAAAAATATTATGAATAAAAAGCTAATTAATTTATAAATGTGATTGAACCATGACTCCTCACAAATTTTGTTAACAATTTCCTTACGTCCAACTTAATTTTCTTTCAATTCCCACAGTTTTTGAGGACCTGGGTTCAAATCCCCGTCCGGCCTTCCATCGTTCTTCAGAAATCACTCCAGGCGACTGCCGGTATGATTGTTTCAGAAAGTCATTGCTGAATTTCTTACCATACGTTGCCCTTATCCTCTTTCGGCTCTAAACGTCATCGACGTCAACGAGTAATAAAGTCCGAAACAAAACAAAAAATACAGTTTCTGAATCTCTCACCTTATGGTTAAAGTCAAGTAGTAGTTTATGGTAACCGTTCTTTCTCCCATTCTAACTACTCATAAATCTTGCTCTAATATTAAATAGATCTGACAATCAAACCATGTGTTATACATACCAATTAGTCCTTCTGCCAACCTTAGGTCTTCCGACGCTTCAAAAACTAGCTTCTACTTACCTAGTTTTTTATTCGATGATTTTCATAGATGCCCAACCAGAGCTCGTATATTAGATATGTCTAAGGTTCTATACCTCACACTCTTGCAGAGAACGGACTAAGGGATTGTAACCCAGTTTCCTTCCACCCTTAGTACTGTCAATCATTAAATGTTTTTATCAGTGCAGACTTTTTTACTTTATTGATAAACGAGTGCAGTATATCGTGGCAAAGTAAGCTGATCTGTTTCTGATCTGTTAAATCCCACTTTTGAATCTTTTTTAATTTGTAATATTAGAATATCTTGGTGGAATAAAGTGTTTCGTAAAACTGCTGTTAGAAGTCATTCATGTGAATGTTTGTTATTGGGCTATATTACAAGATGTTTCAGACGAAAGAAAGGCGAAGTTAATACTGTGGTACATTCATAGGCATCTGACAAGTTGGAACATAGAATGGTACTGAACAACGTTAGAAGCATTGGTAGAATGGGGAAGTGTATCGCTTGGTAGTGGTATTCTTAGGAGGCGAGAATCAAAGAGTCGATGTAGGAGATTGTAACGGAACAATCGATAGATCGATATCGATCCTTACCAGAGAGAGAGCGGAGTATCAGTGGTGGAAGAAGGGATGGCGCGAGATTGTATTGTAGTGTAAGAGCGCGGACGAATAACTGGTTGTTCGATGAACTAATAAACTGTAAGTCAGCTACAGAAACTTTATTACGAGTGACTACAGACTTGATGGCAGTGATAATTTCAGTGCAAAGTGGAGATAAGTAGGAACTGTGAGCAGCAAAGTGTGTTGCCGTTGCATGTGTGTTTGTGGTGGCGATAATTATTGTCTTGTTCATTGCTTAAACGAGCCTGGCAATCTTCAGATTTACGAAGTCCGATTAGCATTATTCATTTGGTGGTTTCTACGGTTTGTAGTAGTTTGAGAACATTTACGTAATAAATAAGTGTGAACTGTATTCCGGAGTGATGTTTTATTTGCATGCTAGTAGCTCCGTTGAATGACTTTATTTCGGGTAATTTGCCCGTGGCGACTGTGGTCAATATCGAACCTGCAGCATATCTAAAGCTGCTCAGAAACTGAATGCAACTGTTTGTTTAGTAAATTGATCTGAACAGACTTATTAATGTATTTATCAACATATACGCTAACAGCCATAAATCATTTACATGGCACATAAGCGTTACAAGATGCCATATCAAAAGAGGAAGAAGGCAGAAAGTTTGTGCCACAGGGAAGTGTTTGATATTCTAAAAAATGAAAAAGTAGCTTCTTGGGAAATTGTCACCGGGATATGAGCTTCTTCGCGAAATAATATTAATAAATAACAGAAATAATTCTGTAATATAGAATATTTGGTACAAAGCATCATAGCTGAAAGAAACAAGAGAATATCAGGGGCGATTTAGGAAAGGAAAGTCATCTGCAGAACAAATTCGAATTTAAAGAATATCCTAGAAATTAGAAAAATTAGGAGTTTAAAATAAGTGTTAACTTTTTTATATTTGAAATGTGCTTACGACAATTGACAGAAACTCATTAATAAACATGATAAACGAATTATGACTTGATAATAAAACAACAGAAATAATTAAATAAACATTAACAAACACGTCTAAAGCAAAACTTGAGGGTAAATTTTCTGAGGATTCTGAAATAAACACAGGTGAAAGACAAGGAGATGTTTTATAATTCCTACTTTTCAATTGTGCCTTGGAGAAAGTAATTTGTGGAGAAAAAACGTAAATACTAAGGGAATGACTGTAGAATGTCTAGCTTTTACAGACGACGTTGCTTTAATCACATAAAAACTTCTACATCTACATCCATACTCTGCAAATCACAAACATTGTGGGTGGCAGAGGGTGCTAACCACCAATCCTAAACCCGCCCATTCCAATCCCGAATAGTGCGAGGAAAGAAGGAATACATATAAGTATCATTACAGCATCTTATTTCTCTAATCTTATCCCTCCGGTCATTGCGACCTAAATAGGTTGGCGGAAGAAGTATTTCATTGCACTCGAAATTTAAATTTTTTCGCATATTCTCCAATAAATTCGAACGCAAGCTACGTCGTCTGTCTTCCAAACTATCCCAGCCCAATCTATGTATCAATTCTGTGACGCTTTCATAAGGGCTGTAACAACAAGTCACGAATCTAGCGGCTCTCCTCTGCACCCTCTCAACTGAGTCAATCAGAACCTTGCGATACGGATCCCAAACCCCACAACAGTAATCCAGATGCGGACGCACTAGTGTTTTATACGCTATCTCCTTTGTTTGAGCATTACAATTCCTCAAAATACGACCTATGAATCGTAATTTAGAATTTGCCTTGCCTACGACGGAAGTTATGTGCATGTCCCATTTCATGTTGCTTTGTACTATCACCCCCAGATACTTCACGGAATCAACCGTGTCAACAGGTGAATTGTTTATTTTGTACTCGTGAACAACCTGATTTTTCTTGTTACTTATCCGCATTGCCTTGCACTTTTTGCAATTAAGTGTAAGCTGCCATTTACGGCACCAATCGAAAATAGCATCCAAATCACGCTGAATTTCTAAGCAATCATCGGAGCACCTTATTTCCCTATAGATAACCGCATCGTCGGCAAACAATCGCAACCAGCATTTGACGTTGTCACCTAGATCGTTTATAAATATTAAGAAAAGAAGTGGACCTATTACACTTCCTTGAGGAACGCCCGAAGTAACATTTAACTTAGAAGAGGCTTCCCCGTCAACAACGACATATTGTGATCGACCAGTTAGAAAATCACGTATCCACTCGCAAATCTGAGCCGAAATACCGTAAGCTCGAATCTTCGCTAAAAGTCGGTTGTGTGGCACAGAATCAAAAGCTTTCTGAAAATCCAAAAAAACCGCATCAACTTGCGAACCTGCATCGATAACTTTCATTATGTCGTGGGAAAATAGGGCCAATTGTGTTTCACACGATCTCTTCTTCCGAAATCCGTGTTGACATGGTGTAAGTAACTCGTTCTCATCTAGTAACTTCATTATGTTCGAGCATATGACATGTTCCAGAATTCTGCTGCAGACCGATGTTAGAGATATGGGTCGATAATTCCTAGGATCACACCGATCTCCTTTCTTAAAAACGGGAATTACCTGGGCTATTTTCCAGCTAGAAGGTACTTTTCTCTCTTCTAGTGATTTACGGAATATATCTGACAGAAATGGTTCAATATCCTCCGCGTATTCAGAAAATACTCTTACCGGTATACCATCGGGACCCGGCGCTTTACCGCACTTCAGGAGTTTTAATTGCTTTACAATTCCTACGCTATCAATTTCTATCGGATCCATCTCTAATTCCACACGATGTGGTAAAGTGGGGATGTTCTCCATGTTTTCTTGCGTGAATGAATTTTTGAATTCGGTGTTAAATAAGGTAGCCTTGCCGCGGCTGTCTTCAACCTCCCGTCCGTCTATTATTAGAACTGGCTTATTGTTCCCACTACAACTAACTTTTTTTACAAACGACCAAAATTTCTTAGCGTTTTCAGTGAGGCTCTTAGAGAGAGAATTTTCACGAAAGTTATTAATGCCTCACGCATCGCATTCTTAACACGTCCCCTTATCTCCTCTAACTTATCTAAATCATTCCGATGCATCGTCCTTTTTGATCGTGCATGTATCTTCCTTTGCTTCTTGAGTAACCTTTTAACCTCCCGTGTGTACCATGGGGGATCGTTCTCTTCCCTGATTGTCCGTTTCGGTATATGCAAGTTCATACCTTCCCCGAGTATATGTAGGAATCGATGCCACCTCTCTTCAACGGTGCCTCCTGCTACTGAGAAGGTGTGGTAATTATGCCTCAAATATGCTCTAAAACACTCTTTTGAAGCCTTTTCGAATCTGTAAACGATCCTCTCTTTTCTCTTTCTGCGCGTGGTTGTTAGTTTTACTGTAGCAATTACAGCTTTGTGATCACTTATTCCTGCGGTGGTAGAAATATCCGTGAATAGTTCGGGCCTATTTGTAACAACTATATCTAAAATATTTTCGTTACCGTTGAGGCATCGCTTTGGTTCAGTTACGAGCTGTTCAAGATGGTGATCTGAGAATAGGTCTAGAATGATTTCGCAAGCTGCTTTATCCCTGCCCCCAGTAACGTGAACGTAATTAGTCCAGTCGATATCTGGCAAGTTAAAGTCACCTCCTAGCATTATTGTACTGTATGGTCTGGAAATTGCCGTGCTATATTATTTACATTATTTCTCAAGGCCTCGGCAATATTTACGCTTGCATCGGGTGGACGATAGAACGAGCCTATCACAAGTTTTGTCATAGCTACGTTGAGCTTGATCCATATGATTTCGCAGACAGTATGGACATCTATTTCGCTACATGGGAGGTACTTACTAACAGCTATAAATACACCACCTCCTTGGGAATGCAACCTATCCTTACGGAAAATGTTCATGTTACTATTAAAAATTTCGCCGGAACTTATATCCGGTTTTAACCAACTTTCTGTGCCTATTACGATATCAGCATCTGTACTACGAATAACGTTTTCGAGTTCAGGCTGTTTATTACAAACACTTCTGCAGTTAACTACTAGAACTTTTAATGTTCGGGATTCTTTTAAGCTACCTCTAACACGCGGTGCTGAATTTATCTTGGCTGTCCGCAACTGAATTTCCTCCTCAGGGTCATCCTCCCTCAGCCTAAAAAACCCCCCAATGCACTCCACACGGCCCCTGCCACCCGTGTAGCCGATTCCCGTGTGTAGTGCACCCCTGATCTATCCAAGGGATTCCTACAAGACTCGAGAGTATTAAAGAAGAAATGAAAAAACTACAGAATAAAATAACTGAAGCAGGATTGCAAATATCTTTCAAAAAACACAGTTTATTACAAATATCAATGATGCACCTAAAAATGTTAAAATGGCAGAATAACAGCACAAAATCTAAACAGATGACTTTAAATATCTAGGAGAATGAATATAGAACACTAGAAAAGATAGTAATAGAATTCAAAAATGGAGAAAGCGTTTCAGTTAACAATATATGATAAAACATCGCTATACTAGAACACGAAACTAAGACACTGTCAAGTATTCATGAGACCAGAAGTATTTTATGCGGCAGAAACATTTAAACTAAACTGAATTGGAGATTTTGAAAAACTAGAAAAAATCGAAGGAATAATTTCGATTAAAATCCTAGAGCCTGTAATCAATAGTGAATCAGAATACAAATTAAGATAAGCAAATACATATATCTTAAAATTGTAAAAGTGGCAAATGTAATAAGTAAAATAAGACTACAATTTTATGGACGCATGCACAGAATGAATAACGAAAGATTAACCAAACAGATATTTGACTTGGTAAACAGCTACAAACAAGAAAGATAGAAAAAATATACAAAACGTTGGAAATAAGACGGATTCAATAAATGACATAACACTTTATAGAGAGGAAATTCAAAAAGCACGTTTTCATGAAAGAAGGAAAAAATCATCCTGAAAATGGATACAGAAAGAGAAGGAAAGGCATTCACAGAGAATTAAAGAAATGGGTGCAATGAAGATTGAAGACAATTCGGCATAGGCATACAAAGAAGAAGAAGACTTGATAATAGAACAACAGAAATAATTAAATAAACATTAACAAACACAGTACATTTTCTGATAATTCTGAAATAACCACGGATGTAAGACACGGAGATGGTTTATCATTCCTACTTTTAACAGTAAAAATATATGATAAAACATCGCTATACTAGAATACGAAACTAAGAAACTGTCAAATATTCATGAGACCAGAAATATTTTATGCAGCAGAAACATTTGAACTAAACTGAATTGGAGATTTTGAAACACTAGAAAAAATCGAAGGAATAATTTTGATAAAAATCCTAGAGCCTGAAATCAATAGTGAATCAGAATACAAATTAAGATAAACAAACAAATATATTTTAAAATTGTAAAAGTGGCAAATTTATGGACACATGCACAGAATGAATAACGAAAGATTAACCAAACAGATATTTGACTTGGTAAACAGCTACAAACCCAAACCCACATGGTTCAAGAAAGATAGAAAAAAAATGGAAAAAATATACAAAACGTTGGAAATAAGAAGAATTCAATAAATGACATAACACTTTATAGAGAGGACATTCAAAAAGCAGGTTTTCATGAAAGAAGGAAAAAATCATCCTGAAAATGGATACAGGAAGAGAAGGAATGGCATTCACAGAGAGTTAAAGAAATGGGTGCAATGAAGATTGAAGACAATTCGGCATAGGTATACAAAGAAGAAGGCCGTCTTAGAGCCAAAATAAAGATGCCCGATACGAATGTGATGAGATCTGAGTTCACGCTACCTGTACTTTTCTGTTTTTGGTATGGTGTTTCGACATGCTTGTTTAAATTTCTGGGTTGCCAGATAGCAAAAAATTTTTGGTTAACTTTACAGCAATCAGAAAACTGCAGAAAACCCTACATTGAAGAGCACGCTTTCCATTTGAGTTGAGCTATATGTACTCTTTTTATGTAAGGGTTTATGCTTTTGTCACTGATGGCATCGATCTGTGCTCTTATCCTTATCCTAAGTAACTTTCTTAATTCCTACACTATTTGCCCTATGCCACCTCCGGAAGCTGTGGTTGGCGGTTCCAAGTTCCTCATTGTGTCGCCCAGTCAATAGATTTTCAGAATGCCAGAGTTCGGCAGCGGGGCAGTTGTCCACTCGACTCTCGTAAACAGCGGGGTGCCGGCTAATAGGATAACAGCGGGGTCCACCTAACACACCCACCAGCTCAGCACTTTTGTCCGCTCGTCGTAATCTACTTGCGGAATAATACCCACTCCACAAATCACTAACACAGAGCTACTACCCACCTAGGATTAATAATTCTTGTGAGGTGGTAGCGCAATCTCACCTGAATTGGATCGACAAGTCTTTCTTAGACAGCTGCGATCATTCAAACGTCTGTGAGGGCAACATTCCATCCCATCGAAAATCGCGTATTGTACGGAGTTGCTGAAGGCCTTAAAAATCTATCTAAAATACCTATTGATTTTTGCCACAATAGCGTAGGAATAACGATTCAAAGGGATTATTTCCATCCTGACACACCTCTTTTACACGAAGCAGCTAGTGCAAAATTACATCTACAGGTTAAATGTTTAGATGTCTATGGTAGAAGAAATTGTTAGCAACATGTTATTAATTAGCGGGAAAAATTAGTTTTAGGTGCATAACTACTAACCAATGGGTTTGCGGTGAGGTTAGTTCCACAGCTCTAGTTTTTTTTAAAAAAACTATATATATATATATATATATATATATATATATATATATATATATATATATATATTTAATTGCTTACTGGAACTAACCTACCCTCGGGCAGTATAACACTACTGGAACCACATTCGCGCCTGTAGTTTCTTCCCATAAGCCAACCCGTTCCTCTGCAGAGTTAATAAAGCACGTGGTGACGGGTTGTAGCTGGAGGGGCGGGCGGTTCACCGCGGGACAGCCGATACAGTCATTAGTGGCGGGCCCAAAGCGGACCCCTGAGGTACTCCACTGAGCCCGCCGTCAAACACCATCAACCAGTCACCTTTGTCAACTAGTTCCCATCTCCAACTCCATTGTCGCTGTCTACATAGCTTCGGACAAATATTCACTCCTTCCGAAATCGCCACTGCTAATTTCACCAACGTTTTTATCATTTACTTTCGAGAGACTGAACTGTGGAATATGAAGGCAAGAAGGTGCACCTTTTGCAGTTCTGCGTAAATAACAGGCTTCTCATTGTACTCCCATTCAAATGAACTATGGCATACGGCAGAACAGAGAGATAACTAAAATCGAGAACAATGGAAAATAAAATAAAACTTTCAACTCTTATTGTTAATGACAGTTGATGAAGGAAAACGATAGACTTAAAATTTGAAAAAAAAAATACGTTGGTTTCCGACGAAGGAGCTATCGTTAAGAAATTTTTCTACTAAAAGCTACCGAGCGTGGTGGTGTAACAGCTAGCGTTCTGACCTCGCATTCGGGAGGACTGCGGTTCGAATCCCCGTCCAGGCATCCAGATTTGGGTTTTCCATGGTTTCCCAAATCACTCCAGGCAAATGCTGGGATGCTTCCTTCAAAAGGCCATGGCCGAATTCCTTCCCATTCCTTGCCCCCCATCCTTTCCCGTCTCTAAAGACCTCGCTGTTAGAGAGACGTTAAGCAGGTTAAAAAAAAACAAAAAACTAAAAGCTTATACATTCCATAGGCATGCTATACAAGAAAGTATTTAAACTTTGTTTTGAGAAGTGTTTACATTCTGTTGAATGGCTTTTATGAAATATAAAAAAAAAAATTGATCAATAGGAACTTTTATATTCCGCATAAAATGAATTAACAGATTTAACTAAAAGTAAGTACTTCAGAGCACTGAGCAAATATAGATCGTGCACATCACGTTTATCAAACTGCAACTTAAGAAACTGGACGGTAAAGGAGAACAATCTTCTGATAGTAGAAATACAGCTCACATTTGGGGTTGGCTAGGACATCTATTTTATTTTTGACGTCTTCCCATCTAACTGAAGGTGTGACTAATTTTAATCTTCTTCGTATTACGATCCCGATATTACGATTATATGTTTACCATTGTTTCAAAATTTCGGATCCTTTGCTGGTCCTTTTGATTACTGAGTTATTTCCCGCAAATAGAGCAGAGAAAACAATGTATTCTATTGATATTTCGATTTTGGGATTCCAAAAAAGCCTTACGCTCTCTGTAATAGGCTTTCGTGCCAGTAATAATCGTGAAGTCCGCAATTATGAGTTCTTGAATGTGGATTCAAGCTGTTGACATTTCTCCAGTACCTATTAGAATTTATCCTGCTGCATATGCAACATGTCCACGGTATGAGATTCTTAAAGTAGAAGAAGTAAAATCTATATGTATACTTTGCAATTCATGAGACAACCTGTGGGGAAGAATAAATATTTGTAATCATCAGTACTGGGAATATGCAATACTGAGCATTAAAACTCTTAACAATTACATAAAATGTAACGAAATCATTTTCTATATTTGTTTAGGACTAAGCAACGAAAAACATTTAAACAAAATATATTTTATCTACCGGAAGAAAGGTGTTAGTGCATGAAAGATTGTGTTGTTTTCGCAGCCGTTATATTAATAAAATACTTACAGGATTCATGCTACTTTGAAATACTCCTCCTTCTTCGTCTTACCGGCGTTTCGACCAAGGCTTAGGTCTTCTTTAGGGACCTTCTACTGAATCTGCTACAAACTTGGATCTGCTGGAGACTGGAGTGGTTAGTTGTTTACGTATTTGTACTGTCGATTGTCTCACAATATCGAGAGATGCTGTTTACGATTTAATATCTGTGATCCAGAGTTAATTATTTATCTAACATACATTTCCAAGCCTGGCTAAGACCGTAACCACCACCCTTGTTTTTTTTTTTTTTTATCTGCTTAACGTCTCTCTAACAGCGAGGTCTTTAGAGACGGGAAAGCCTGGTGGGCAAGGAATGGGAAGGAATTCGGCCATCACCTTTTTGAAGGAAGCATCCCGGCATTTGCCTCGAGTGATTTGGGAAACCATGGAAACCCAAATCTGAATGCCCGGACGGGGATTCGAACCGTCATCCTCCAGAATGCGAGGGCAGAACGCTAGCCGTTACACCGCCACGCTCGGTCCCATCCTTGTTGAAGGTGTTTGGGTGTTTGAATATTTCAGTAGCCTCTCTTACTTTTCTTGATAGATTACCTTCGGTTCTAACTAGCACTTTCGTATTTTCCCACAGTATTTCATGTTCTTCTTCCATCTGGTGTTCGGCAATATCTGATTTCTTGGGATGCCTCAGATGGGTGTGACTCTTATGTTGGCGTATCCTCACGGCTACGGATCGTTCGGTTTCGCAAATATATACCTTTCTGCAATTTCAGGGTACTTCATAAATTCCACTGCTTTGTAAGGGAGACCTTTGATCTTTGGCAGTTAGCAGTTTTCCTTTCACTTTGTTTCCACTTCTAAATATGGGTAGAATATTACATTTCGTTAAAATTCTCCCAATTTTTCCAGAGATACCTTTCACGTATGGTAGCACGGTGTTTTGTTTCTGGTCTTCATCAAGATAGTTTTTCTTCTGCTTAGTTGTCATTGCCTCTATTATCATATTAGACCCATAGCCATTATGTTTGAGTGCTCGTTTAAGGACGCGGGTTCGAATCACCATCCAACTATCCAGATTTAGATTTTTCATGGTTTCCCCAAATTAACTCCAGGCGTATGCCACGATAGTTCCTTCAATAGTCAGTGGCCGAATTTGGTCGAATTCCTTCCCGTTCCTTGGCCTCAGTCCTTCCCGCCTCTTAATGACGTCGACGTTAACGATATGTAAAGCCAGAAACAAACTAAACAGTTAGTGCATTATGGCTAGTTCTTATTTTATTTTCTAACAAGCTCATCGCCAATAGTCCAAACAGAAACTGCGCTATTTATTGAGGCACTGCCTCTGTCCAGAGAGATTTTAGCCGGCGGGGATCTGTCGGAACTCGTGCTCTGTGCAGACGCGGCGCCCCGCGTGCGTCTGGGAACCTCTGTGGTCGTGCGATACTGTACGCCCCCCACGGGCTCAGACCTGCCCCTTCATGAGAACGTCTCTAATTACGAAGCCTGCCCGGGCTCCCGGAGTGTCGCGAAACGCAAGTTTGCCTCTTGGCGGGGCGTCGTCGTTCATTACATTGTCGGCGGTGCTCGTGGGAAGGTCCAGCGGTTCACCGCGACCCTAATCTACATCGGCATGTCGCCTGCGACAATAGGCTCTTTTTCAGCCGAAGAATATTCCTCTGCAGACCCGGCAGCGTAGTAGCTAACCTGGTAGCTTCGTGTTTCAACGGTTCGAATCAGACTTCGGGTATTGGTGGTTTTAAATGATGACTCTTTGTGTATTGTGGTGTCTGTACAGCGGGATATTAATTAGATGGACGAATCGTTAGCACAGAAGAATCTACCAGAACTACTGTGAAAGCTGAAGTCCACTAAAAAAAAAAAAAAAAAATCCTTCCCTGTAGTACTATCTCGTGGCGTTGCAAACGAATAAAGAATATTTGTACTAAGTCAATCCACATAGTGTAGAAAAGTTACTGATGTGAAATTTTTGCTGAGATAACTCCTGAATGCTAACATATGTTAATAAACAATAAGAGATGTAGTGATATGTAAGATTATTTGTGTTATACATATATATATATATATAAAACCGAGCGTGGTGGTGTAACGGTTAGCGTTCGGGCCTCTCATTCGGGAAGACGGCGGTTCGAATCCCCGTCCGGGCATCCAGATTTGGGTTTTCCATGGTTTCCCCAAATCAGGTGAATGCCGGGATGCTTCCTTCAAAATGCCATGGCCGAATTCCTTCCCATTCCTTGCTTAAAGATCTCGCTGTTAAGAGACGTTAAGCTGTTAAATATATGTATATGTATATATATAAACCAAATCAATACTCCAAACTATTGAGCACCATACAAAGAGAAAAGTCGCGTTTCGTTGTCCATTTATCTCCTCCCGAAGATTTCAAATGGGAGGATGCAGGGGGATAATTATTAATCAGGTATAAAATTACACTGTTTTGTCGGATGCAGCAAGAAAAGTCCAATCCCTCCAACAAAGGTATAGTGATTAGAACTGCTAAATAAATAAGCTTTAGAAGGTATGAAAATATCGTATGCAAAATCGGCATTAATATAGCGAAACTGTACAAACTCTTTTAATTTAAAATAAAACGAAATAATATACTACACTTAAAACTATAAGGATAAAAATCTTATTTTTGTTGGTTGTTAGCTGTCGAAGGTTAGTCGTGAAGTGTCAGTTCCAAATTTAGCAATGATATCATGTGTTTATTCTACTTGAACTGTATATTTGCGCCGTACTTCTGTCTTTTAAGTTCGGTGTGTGAATGATGGAATATTATCTACGCAACAACAGTGAAACGAATTTAAAATTTCTTTTGATGTATACTTACCTTGCCTCATTCAACACCAAATTATGATTTTACTGAAGAAATGGTGACATCGACTTTTTCCTATCCTGTTGGGATAAATTTTCATAGAACTAAAATGCAATTTTGTTTTCTTATTTGACATAAACAAATATATTAGAACACAATAATATTGATAAAAGAGCTCTCAGAAGGTATTGTGAGTGATAGACCTAGAAAAAGGTTTCAATCCACGTATTAGATGAAGGTATGTAGACAGGCAGAGCCTAGCTGAAAGCAAAATGGTAAAGTTAGCTGCACCGTAAAGAAACCTGCTACCAGGCAGAATGGCTGACACACACAAACGTACATTAATAGATCAACAGTGCTGACGCATACAGCTTGGATGGTGAGTGGTAACGCTCTGACTTGGTATTCAGTAAGACGTGGGCTTAAATCCCCGTCCGGTCAGCAAGATTTCGGTTTACCATGGTTTCCCGAAATCACTCTAGGTGAATGTGGGGATGGTTCCTTCAAAAGGACATTCCTTCTTGTACTATGCCCACAGTCCTCTCTAATGTCCTTGACGATGTGTAAAAAAACTATTGACGTCTTTAAAGAGCTTTGTTACCACATTACAAGTAGTCGTAGTTAAATATTGGTCGCGTCTAATACAATGAACTAATTGAAAGTGATTTACATGAATTTTAGGGTTTCTTTTTTTTAATATTTATTCTGAACTTGGAGAAGGCCCAAAGAAGAGCAGTCATTTTCGTAAAAAAGTAGGAAAAGCGTAAGTACGATGTTAAAGGAGTTAGTTTGGGAAATCTGGAATATCTGAGGCATTGCTCTCATCAGAAACTAATAGAAAAATTTATGACATAAAAATTTCAGGATGACAGCAAACATATTTTACTACCAAAACATGTCTAGGAATGACAGAGAAATCAAGATCAGAACCTATTTTTATATACCCATTTTTTGCACGAGCGAACATGGAACACAAACAGAAAATTTGGAATCCTACAGGAGCAGGTCTCGAGAAACTACTCCAGCCATCCTGATCTGGGTTCTCCATAGCTTTTCTGGAGCACTGCAGGTGACTGCAAGGATAGTTCCTCAAAATAGCCCATTGGGCGCCTTCTGCCATACCCCGTTTATCCCTTCCAATATGCAAATGATTACACATTAGGCTAGGTGCAAGGCACCCTCCGCCATCCAATTTTAGTTAATTGCGGAGTAAAATAATAGTAATATTCGAATCAGTCACAATACTCAGTCTACCTGTTGTTAAGGGAGCAGGAAACTTGCAGGGTAACGCTGTAAAATTAATGGTGCTGACCACGCCACCTCGAGTCTAGTGCGGTGATAATAAAGGGAACAGGTAGATGTACTTTAATGGCCCAAGCAGGAGCTACTTTGCATTGCGGCTGTACAGCCTTGTCAGCAGGTGTGTACACTGTACGGATACTGTCATTAGCGGGCGCCCCTGCAGTGCAGGCCGTCCCGTCGATTTGCCAGCCAGGCCTCCGGCTTTGTGGCTCCCCGCAGCATGGGAAACGCATGGGACGGACCTACACGCCCCGCACTGCCTTTTGTACAGTATTTTTTTCTGTAAATCCTTTGTTGGCGTACTGCTCAGCTCTGCATGCCTTCGTCCGTCATATTCAAACCTGTTTTTCTCGGAACCGTTAGTCTACAGACAATCTCATCTAAAACAGTTGTCACCTGAAATCGCAAACCATTCTGACCTTTCAGTAAGTACTTCTGACCGAAGTTCGTAAAATTGATTTATTTACTGTTAGTCAAATAATTTTTTTTAAAAAAATTAGTATACTGTTGTGGGACTTGAGTCCGGAGGAATATCTGTGTTTCTGTGTTTCTGTATGTCCCAACAAAAGATGTTAAGTATAAGCATAAAAAATATCGAAAAAAAACCTGCAGAACTTCTACCTGCATATGTCTTGGACACGGCTACAGGCATTAAATAGAATAATACGCACTAAAAATATCAGTTAACCCCCCCTCCCCCAAATGATTTTTCTGATGAACCCTACAGCTGATAGAAAGGTCGCGTAACTTCGGATATTTCCTTCTGTGAACGTCTTGCCTATGTCGGGGTATATGTGATTACCAGGGAGCTGTTTATCTCTCCATGAGAACGCCCGGAAAGACAAACTGGGGTTGTTTCCAGTTGTCTTCCCCAGTGTAACAACGGCTTCTAAGTACGTACGTTGCGACTTGGCGAGTACATCACTGAATTTTCCTTCACCAATCTACCTTCAAACAAAGGTGACCGCAGTGAAAATTGTAGAATCGTGCTTAGGGAGCCCATATATCCTTGATCAATTCTACACATTTATTGGCCTATGAGTATCTTCTTCTTACAAACCTCGTCCTCAATGAACTGGTTCGTATATTCTAATCTCTGTCTTCCTCTTCAGTTCATTCATTTGTCTGTTCCCTCCTCTAACAAATTAACCAATCCCGCATGTCCTAGAAAGAGTCCCAAACCGAAATTCATTCATCCGTCAGAAGAATTTCAACAATTCTTTTCATCATTAATTGACTTTCGGGTTATGCCGCATTGTTTATTTAATTACCTGAGCTTTCGGCTGGTATCCTACAGCCTTCGTCAGAGATACTGTTTATGTTAACATAGCAACGAGCGCCAAGCATCGCAGAGTAAAAGGCCGCTAACTTCGTTGATGTTGTTCGTATTCTTTAAAATTTCTGCTGCCTCTTACACACGTCAGGGCCACCAATGGTCTTCTCTCCACAGTAGCCTCGTGTCTTGAAATTTTATTTCATGCCCGGTGTTAATGGCATGGCGAACTACGGCGGATTTGTCGCTGTTGTTATATTTGTAGTGGCGGATATGTTCCTCAAGTCTCTCTGCCACAGTTTCGCCGATGTAAACACTGCCCGTAAGCTGGTGTGGATGTAATCTGTCTTTTACCTTGGTTAATGACTGCCCAAATTTGCAGTTAGCCTTATGTACTATTCACACCTCCACTCACTTAACAGTTTCCCATTCCGGTCAGTGATACCCTGTATGTATGGGAGACAGGAGAATTTTCGTGGCTCATTGATCTGGAACAAAGACGGCCGTGGAAATCTTAGGAATTATTTAACAATTCTTTAACTAACAATGAAAAGGAAAAGAGTAGGAGGTCTTCGTTGAAAATCAATGCGATGGGCAAATACAAATTCCTATGAGAATATTGAGATCCCTTCCGTTTTAATCAGATTGACAGGGCGGCAACATTAATGATTAAAGGATCGACGACTCAGATGTTTCCCCAGTCATAATTTCTGTGGTAATTTCGTTATATTTTCAAAGACGCTTATTTTAACCAATAAATAGACGAGTTTATTTGGTTTTGTAGACGAGTTATTATAGAGAAGCAGCTCACAGGAACTTTTTTTTTTTTTTTTTTTAATTCTGTCACCGGGATCTTAAAATGTCGCAACACTTCTTCGTGAGCGGTGATGTGTGAATTGTGGTAACAACAGTTTTGAAAATGGCAGAACCGGTTGGTTTCGGTGTGCATGTGAACATTTGTAATTACGGGACCCCTGGAGACGCTGCTTTGTGGCTTCTGCGAGGACCCCCGCCGGCTAAGGCCCGCAAAGAAACCTCGGACTCGGCGGGGTCTCAGCTAACTGCACCTGGAACACGCAATCGGCGGCATCCGCTATTGTCATTCAAAAAATAAACTCCTGGAGAAACAATACATCAGCGAGGACACCGAGCAATATGTAGTTCCTAATATTTCTTTACGAATCACATGTAGGCCTATCCGCTCAAATCTTTTGCTGTTAATTTCACTTCCTCAGTTGATATAATGTTGTATGGTAGGGTTTTAGCGAGTTACAACTGCAGAGAGATCTGGTTAGAATATCTAGTTGGATAGCTCACCATAGAATAAAAATAAATACCACATATACACCCGTTTTACATTTTGACAGTATCTAGCTCTCATTTCATAGCAGGCTGAGTGTTTTGGGGGGTACTGAGGTGTAATATCGAAAGAAATAATTTTCATCTTTACTGAGATTTGGAATATTAACATCGCATTTGGAAGCCATTTTTTTCGGTTTGCTTTGGTTAATTTAATTTCCACTGCAATATTCGAAAGTTGTACATCAAAGATCTATGATATTTTCATATACAGTAATAAATTACTGTGTCAAACTCAAATGAATACTTTGCAGTATATCACATTGCGACTATTATGTTCACTTCTCCCCATTGTTCAAAAATTCTCAAAGACCTCCTAACGATACTCGATTATATCTAAAACGGTAAGAAAATTACTTGAATTTTCGTCCTCTGGAGAATCTCTTCGCCATCACTGTTTTAATATAATTTCGAAAATTAAACATTGTTGCACAAAATAAGTAACTTCTAAATGCACAATAAAATATTGTATGTAAAGCGAGTGCCTTAAAATTCATTACTTATTAGAAAGTAAATTAAAACAAGTAATTTAGATACCTTTTTTTCAGTGTAGTTTCCTTGTTGTTCAGTCCACTGGCGACGTCTTTTTGGTGACTTATTTCATCTTCTTATAGCTTTTATTTTACCTCTCTTTTATTTATCTTCCGAAGTTGGAGAACACTCCTTTCACTATTTTAATAACCTCCCTATTTTTTTTTGCCTATGACAGGTACATTGAATCCGGATTTTTTTTTCCACTATTTCTCCATCCATCTATGCATTTGTTCAATATTTCTTTCCTTCTTTTAAATCTGCTTAGTCTTTGCACTTTGCAGTGAGATGTTATATTATTACTCTTCATCGTATCCTTCATTTTCCTGTTCTTAATATAATATAATTGCGATGGAGCGCCCGCTCCGGTGGCAATATCCCTACACACTCCCCTTTCTCCTTTCTTCTTCCAACCTATTTTTGCCCTCTGCTAATTTTTACTTTAAATTCCTTCACTGTTTCCGGTAAATTGTTCATTACTTCTCTTGGCCATTTATTCCAGTCCCTCACACCCTTTCCTACGAAAGAAAATTTTCCCACACCCTTACTTCTGATATCAAGTGCCAGCTTGTGGTTTCTTGCTCCTAATATTATCATTCTACACTTCCTGATTTTTGTTTTGCTTTTATTTTGCCAACCAAGGCTTCTGTGTGATAGATCAATCTAGGTCTTATTGTGAGTTTGTGTTTTTCACTCTATTTTCATGAATCCTGTTTTTAGTGCACCATACGGGTTTTTTTAACCAACCTCGTATTCTTGGTGCCTTAATTTTTTATTTTTACTCCTTGCTACAAATTCTTATTGTTAGTAATTTCATTTCCAAAATAATCGTACTGTTTAATTTCGTTTATTTGTTATGGAACTCACGCTCGGCGGCAATTATCAGCTCTCTTCTTAGTTTACGAATTTTTGTCTTAAATTATTTTACTGTTTGGGGTAATTAATTCAGATTTACATCCTACTTGCTTCTTTTGATATGTTTATACGCTTTGTTTTTACACCACTCGTGAACATCTTTTGTTTTGTCGCTACTAAATAAAATTTATAAACAGCAAATGTTTACACATATATTCTAGCCTCGAACTTGGTTTCCCTATTTCTTGATAATTTTTTTTTCCTAGATCGTCGAAATTATGATTTATTCGTGGCTATCTTTGAAAGATTTACTTTATTTATCGACCCCTGTGTCTTACAAATTTTCCTCACCACACTGTCTTTCAAGTATTTCACAAATTTCTGTCGATTTCAGGTTTCCTTTCTGTAATAAATTTGAAAATAATGCATTTCTTCACGCTTGTTCACTCATACTTTTCGAAGATATGAAGCAATATCTCGGTTGCTGAAATAATAAATTGGATACTATATTCGTCCTACGTATCAGCACTTCGAACTTCATATCTTATTTTATTTTTCATTTTTGTTTAATGAGGTGCTAATTTCAAATCTGGACTTGATTAAACCTCGCGATTTATCATATAATTCAAATGCATTAATTTTTTTTTGGCTGTTGTCAGTCTTTAGACTGTTTTGATGCAATCCTCCATCCCTTCCTATCCCGTGCTACCCTCTTCTTTTCTACATACCCCCTACAACCCACGTCCTCAATTATCTGCTTCATATATTCTAATCTCTGTCTTCCTCTACAGTTCTTACCTTCGACTGTTCCCTCCACTAACAAGTTAACCAATCCAGCATGTCTCAAAATATGACCTTCCAGCCTGTCTCTTCTTCCTGTAAGCTTCTTCCATAAACTTATTTTCTCACACATCATTTCCAAAACTCGTTCATTTCTTACTTTGTCTGTCCACCTAATTTTCAGCATTCTTCTGTAGCACCACATTTCAAATGCTTCAAGTTTCTTTCTTCCCGGTATTCCTAAAGTCCATGTTTCGCTACCGTAAAGTGCTATGCTCCACACATAGAGTTTTAAAAAGTTCTTTCTAATTCCTAGATCAATATTTGAAACTAAAAGGTTTATCTTTTTCATGAAGGCTCTTTTTGCTAGTGCTATTCTGCTTTTAACATCATTCCTGCTTCGGCCATCGGTTGTAATTTTGCTTCCCAAGTAACAGAACTCACTCACTTCTCCTATTGCATCCGATCCTATTTTTATATTTAATCTGCGAGGATTGGTATCATTTCTGCTACATTTCATCACTTTTGTCTTACTTTGATTTATATTCAGTCCAAAATCTTCCTTCAGTATTTTGTTCATGCCATTCAATAACTTCTCAATACCCTCAGCCCTCTCTGCTAACAAGACAATGTCATCAGCAAATCGTAGCACACTGATTTTTTCTCCCTGAAAACTTATGCCACATGGAAATTTTTCTTTGACTTTCTTCATTGCCTCTTCTACATACAAGTTGAATATTAACGGGGATAGACTACAGCCTTGTCTCACACCCTTTTTAACTGATGCATGTCTCTCGTGATTCTCTACTTTTATTACAGCCACTTGATTCTTATATAGTTTGTAGAGTATTCTTCTATCTCGATACTTTAGACCTGACTTCTTTAAAATTTTGAACATCTTGTCCCACCTAACATTATCAAAAGCTTTTTCTATATCAACAAATGCCATAAAAGTATCATTGTTTCTTTTGATCCGCCCTTCAAGTATTAATCTTAAAGACAGAATTGCTTCCCTTGTACCCCGATTTTTCCTAAACCCAAACTGATCTTCACCTACTATCTCTTCTACTACCCTTTCCATCCTTCTGTATATTATTCTGGTCAGTAAGTTTGAAGCATGTGATGTTAGACTAAGGGTGCGATAATTCTCACATTTGTCGGCTTGTGCTTTCTTTGGAAGTGTGAAGATGATATTTTTATTAAAATCAGTTGGAATTTCTCCTGTTTCATAACTTTTTGATATCAGCTTGAATAATCTTTCGATTCCTTCGTCTCCTATAGATTTAAGAAGTTCTGCAGGAATCTCATCAATTCCAACTGCCTTATTTGCTTTCAAGTCATTCAGAGCTTTATTAAATTCTGTCCTCAAAACAGGATCTCCTAAGTCATCTATGTCGACATCGCCTTCCTTTTCCAATACACTATTGTTCAAGTCGCCCCCATCCTACAGTTTCTCAATGTATTCCGTCCATCTGTTAGCTCTATCTTCTGACCTTAAAAGAGGTTTCCCATCAGCAGCTTTAATGTTCATACCTCTTTCCTTCATTTCTCCAAATTTCTGTTTGATCTTTCTATATACAACGTCTACTTTTCCTGCGACCATTTCCTTTTCTATTTCTTCACACTTTTCTTGTAGCCATTCTTCTTTTGCTATTTTGCATTTCCTATTTATTTTATTTCTAAATTGCCTGTACTGCTCTCTTCCTGCTTCATCCTGAGCATTTTTGTAACTTCTCCTCTGATCGACCAGCTGCAAAATTTCTTCTGTGATCCAAGGTTTTCGGGCAGCTTGTTCCCTAAAGCCTAATGTTTCTTTGCCAGCTTTCGTTATTTCGGTCTTTAATGCATTCCATTCGTCCTCGGTTGAGCTCCCTTCACAGTTACTTCTTAGACCTAAGTCTACCATTTTTGCAAATTTTTCTCTTGTGTTAGATTGTTTCAGTTTATTCACTTCCAGTCTGTTCTGCTTATGCTACTTCCTTATTCGCTTGAATTTCAGCCTGCACTTCATTACTATCAAATTATGGTCCGAGTCTATGTCTGCTCCTATGTACGCTTTACAGTCCAGAACTTGATTCCTGAATCTCTGTTTGACCATGATATAATCTAGCTGATATCTGCCTGTATCCCCAGGGCGTTTCCAGATGTATATTCTTCTTGCATGTTATTAAATTTTCCTCCCCTTTCACATATTGGATTAATTCTTCAGTTTCAGCGTATATTTTTTCTATTTCTTCGTCATCTTCCTGTGACGTTGGCATATATACTTGTACTAATGTGGTTGGGACGGGCTTAGTTTCAAACCTCATCAAGTAACTAAACTGTTCATAATAACTCACCCGTTTCCCTACTTCATTACAAATCCTACACCAGTGACTCCATTGACAGCTTGTGTGCTAATTATCCTGTGTTCCCCAGACCAGAAATCCTGTGCGTCCTTCCATTTAATCTCACTAATGCCAACAACATCTAACTTAAGTTGTTCCATCTCCCTTTTAAAGTTTTCTAACTTACCTGCCCTATTCAGACTTCTAACATTCCACGCTCCGTCTCCTAGAATGTTTCTATCCATTCTGATGACTCCTCCCTGAGCAGTCCCCACCCGGAGATCCGATTGGGGGACTATTTTACCTCCGGAATATTTTACCCAGGAAGAAGCCATCATGATATATGTAATTTGAGAGGATTACATGTCCTCGGGATACTCTTTGGGTCTTTAATGCAGTGGTTTCCCGTTGCCTTCTGCATCCCCATGCTGTTGATTATTTCTGATTCATCAGCCTTTAGGGGCCGTTTCCAACCCCAAGGGCAAGAGGGTGCCCTGTACCACTGTTCCGACCTCCTTTCGGAGGCCGTTGGCAAGCAGCAGGTGATTCCTTATACCGGGAATCTTTCAGTCGCCAGAGCCTCGTCCGTGCAAACAGGGTGCATCACGTGAAGGAGAGGTTGAAATTTGGTTGGAAAAGACTAGTATAGTCTCTCCCAAACCCTTACACCGCAAGCATTAATAGGCAGTAACAAATCCGCAAACAATTATTTCAACAAAGGCAAGATTAGCAGTTCATCTCAGCTTCCGCTGCCTGTTAATATATGTGTTTGATTTGCTTCTTTTCGCACGTTAATCCAATAATTTTAAAACTTCTTTGTTTTGAACAGTTCGAGATGCATGCTTGGGTTACTGGGCAAAGCAAAACTGCTTAGCTTGTATAAAATTAAGTACGAGTAAATGATGCCGCCTCTGTTAGTGGAGCCGAGCTGCCTCAGCAGAAGGCGTCCAACATATTTAGATTAGTGTCACCTGGCGCAGACCGCTCGTAATGTTTCCCTATGGACCCCTGCCAGCCAGACTGTAATCGCGTTTTGTCACTGTTCCCAGTTTTCCACGCTGCGCTCTTTTCTCGATTTCCCTCTCCGTCCCTTAGACACATTTCGCATGAGAGATATAATACCCTCCTATTTGTTAGGAATCGTCGAACTAGTTCATCGTTAAGTACTACTAAGGAATTGAACGATTCCATAAAATTGGTCAATAATTATTTTTAAACAAGCATTTAGTTAGGGTCCATTTTATTTGACGTCGGCGATAGACTAAACCCATATCACGGCTGTAGTCGATTTTTTTTTTTTTATTCATCAACATGAATTGAGAAATGTCGATTAAGTAAGGATGCATATGCATCAGGACCCGCCTAACTCAAGCTAAGGTATTATGATGCTCTCTTCATTATGACGGAGTTATCCTTTTACAGCTCACCTTCTCAAAAAGAATAATTTCACTGTACTGTTGCAGGCTCATAAAACTATATTTGTTTTTTTTATTTATGGCTTTACGCCTCGTCGACGTTGCGGTCATTAGAGGCGGGATGGGATATGGGACAAGGAACGGGAAGGAATCTGGCCATGGCCTTTTTGGAGGAATCATCCCGGAATTCACCTGGAGTGATTTGTAAAAACAATGGAAAACCAAAATCTGGATGCCCGGACGGGGATTCAAACGCGTGTCCTCCCGAATGCAAGGCCAGAGCGTTACCGCTCACACACTACGCTCAGTCTGTATATCTGAAATATAAATACTTAACTTATGCCAACATATTTCATGTAATATATTTCTATTGGACACTGGCGGAGGCATCCATCTCGAACTTCTATCTTTATTGCTCAATGCGCCCAACTAAATTTCATACAGTTTTACTTATATCTTTGCGCAATTTTTTTAACTGTAAAAAATGCACATAAAATTTTTGTTTGTTACTGTTTCTTATATCACAAAAAAATTGTTAGTACTTCGACAGACAATGTGTTTCTAATGGCAACACTATTAGCTATTGCTATAATTCTTTTGTGTTATGTGTGTAGCAGGCTGCTGATGTTCTTCAAACATGGGGAGAACATAGGAAGATACCTAAAGATATAGTATTATAACGTCGGTATTTAGCTTGCAATACGAAATGTCGTGTCCTTGTTTTCAATTATTTTCCTCATTGATGAAATTACACTTTTCCTTGACTCACCTGGTTGGAAATGCTGCAACCGATTTTTTTTCTATAGACATATAAAGTTTTTGTAATGCTAAGTAATTTTACAAAATGTCGTGAGAATGTTATATCTGTTCCTTGATAGAGTGATCCCCAAAACTGTGATTAAATTCTTTTTTCAATGTCATTTGTTGTTGGCGCAAGTAATTTTTCATATTACATTCTTATTCTTCAGACGTATTGTACATTGTACTTAGACAGATACCTTGCTTTCAGTTTTCAGACCCATATTAATATGGAGATGCTGGACCACACAGTCACTCGTCTCGTTGCTGTGTGCACAGTGCTTGATGGATGGTGACCGCTTGGACGCGCCGTTGGCTGCTCGATGGAGAGCGAAGCGATTGCTCGCACGTGGTTTGTGGTCCGGAGCATTAGCCATCTGAAACAGACGAATCAAAGCGGACTACCAGATCCGACGAGGTATCAGCTATAAGAGAGGATTACTGTAGTAAAAAGACTGATCAGAGACTGCTATGTGAACAAGTGTTACAGAATCAGTTTTCTAGTTGTTTCGAAACACCTCTTATACTCTTGTTGCCAGAGTTAAAAAAAAAAAATTTTCTTGGCAAATGGCTTTAGGAAAGTGGTAACCGCACACTCTATACCAAATGAACAAAATCGCCGTCACTAAACTCTTTCTAGTGATATTCCGTTTATTATTTAAGCAAAATAATATTCGTGAAAAGTAGGTACAGCCAGCAATGAAAACACCTGGCAATGCTGAAAAAATGAATAGTATACTTACGAGTGGATAAATACATATCAATTATTTTGAAAACATGTAACTGTTAAAAAAATATTAAACAAATGATAGTACTAATTTGACTGACGGAAACAAACAAACAAAACTTATACAACAATAATCAAAACTACATAAATACATGCACTCGAGAATCCAGTGAAGTTAACAAATGTAAGTTTCATGGAAATTGAAGTAAATAGTTTTTCTCTGCGTCTCTACATTACCAACCAATGAATGGCGGTATAACAAAATAATAAAAACTTTTTACTATAACAAGAGGTGGGCTAAGAAGATGTATTAAGTTAGATTGGAGATGTGAAAGATGTTATAATAATATTTTGTATTAACCAACTGCCCAACTGCGGGTGTATTGTTCATTATAATCAGATTTCGGAGACATAATCCACGCAGATCTTGCTAATAATGTAACGTTCCAGCTTAACTTTACGGAACGCCCCCGTTAGCTTCCCATTCCGAGATTTCCTAATGTTCCCAAAACCACTCCACTTTAACTCAGGTCTTTTACCTTATTAAAAGCTATGGGAAATTCCTTCATCATCACTGTTCTCCAATAAAACTCTAAGCCCAAAGTAAGTAAACTATCTCGGTTACTACTGGGAAGAAAACCCCATTTTTTATTCTGTGGTTTGACGTTTTATAGACGGAAGACTACGAATTGCATACTGATCTTGGTGGGTCAGTAGTGACACTCGGACTTGGTATTCGGGAGGACGCGGGTTCGAATCCTCCACCGGTAATCCAGATTTCGTTTTTCCATTGTATATCATTCCAGGCTAATGCCGGGATTGTTCACACAATACGCCATGACCAAGTTGCTTCTAATTCCTTTTCCCCATCCTCTCCGGCCCCAATGTCCTCGAAGTAGACAAGCCGTAAATTGAAAGCAAAAAACTGAAAAATTAATTTAAAAAATAATAAAAAGCAAATCTTATATTGGTATATGTTTCTGAAACGTACGATTTCTTAAGAGCAACGTGGAGATCATCGCAAGAATTGCTTTGGCCATTTCGAGAGAAAAAAATAGTAACCTTATGACAGAAACCTGTCAGCAAGATATGAAATGGCGACTGACGTATCAGACTGGAATGCAATGCAGCTAAAATAAAGCCAATTGAGAAATTACTGAATGTCAGTGGTTGGAACAAATTACAGAGTGAAGTGAGGTATAATTTACCAAAAACGCTTAAGGAATTTAAAATTAAAATTTTCAAATCGGAAAAGTAAATGGGAGAGGAATTTAACACTCCAATTAAAAAAGAACAAAATTTAAAAAATGAGTAGTTAGATGACTAGGGGAATTGCCACCGGAGTGTTTGCTCCATCGCAATTAAAAATTAGTATATAACTAAAATAAAAAAGGGTCTGTTCAGTAGGTCTAGTGACAGAATGGCCTTAGGGAAAGTCAAATAATTTGAGAAGATAGTGGCTAGACTGTAAGTCAATCTGGAGAATCTTTTGCTTCAAAGAGGTTCAGAAAGAATCTCACTCAGCTCATCATCATCATCATCATCTTGACCAGCTTCCAACCATTGGCTGGGTCTGCATGCAACAAAAACCTCTTCAACGTTTCCTGTCCATCCACCATCTCTCCCTTCCTACTGTCAGCAAATTTCCTTCTCTTTCTTTAATACACTTTATAATACCTTTCACCGATCTGTCCCTCCATCTTCCTCTGGATCTCATCCCTTTTAGCATCTTCCTCGGTATCTTCTCCTCCCCCATTCTCTTGACCATACCACTATATACTTAATTTCTCTATTCTTTGTTGTAACGGTTCCTCCTTGATCATCTCCCTTACTTTTTCTTTCCTAAATCTGTCCCTTCTCGTTGCTATAAACTCTGCTTCTCTGAAATTTCAGCTGTTTGTTCCAATTTTGACATATGGATCGCAAAACATATGTCAAAACTGGAACAAAACAGCTTTTTAGATTGCTTCCTTACTCCTTTGTGGCACATCTCTACAGCTGAGCAAACCATAAAAATTATATCTGCACATCTTCCTCTTTGATTTATTTCCACCTTGTTTTCCTTCATTTTCCTCAACTTGTCTTTCCAAATATTTGAAACGTTCCACTTTATCCAATTGTTGTCCAAGAAATAGGCCTGTTGTTTAAAAATCTAAATGGTCTAGTTTCCGGGTTATTTAGCGTTTGGATCCGACAGTGATTAAGCAGCGTCATAGCTTGACCGCGGAGTCCCCAACAAATCAACGGCTCCATTTCCCGTCATAAAAAGTGCGTTGCCGCGTAAATCGGCCGTTGCAGGGACAACGTAAAAGCCACAATGCCGCAGCCGCTTGATTAAGTCCTAACGGAAACACTCGGCACAGCAGAGTGCACGAATAATTCGATAAAAGACCGGAATATAGCCACCGGCCAGAGATCCCGTTGTCGCTCGCCGGGCTCGGATAATCGGGGCTCAGCGGAGCGGCAGTGTGGCTCACAAAACACGGGCCAGATGGCGCTGGACTCCCGCTGGCAGCTCCGAGGAGCAGCTCCAAGACGCGGCGCTACGCCCCTGATTGACAGCTCCGGCCTTTGTCTCGCGACTTGTTAAATTATTCCGCGCCGTGCGCCCGTGGTGCGCGCCCGGCCGCGCGAACGAGTGCACACCTAACACGCGTGTGCGTGTGCGTGTGCGCGCGCCATTACGGGCTCGTGCTCGCTGCCACTTCAAAGGCGGCGAACGGTGGACGCAAATGGCGCGAGTAATGTCCACCCGCCGCCGCGTGTCAACAGACCACGAGGGCCCTCGGGCACCGGAGACTGCCAACTAGCGACGACTCCGGACAGGTAACCAACGTCTCCATCTAGTCTGCTCTTCACGGTGCCAGGCAAGGAGAACTGAACCACTGACAAGATGATGCAATATATTGCTAAGAGCAGTAGCCTCTTTTAATCTTTCCACTGTTGCTGGTGTCCACCAAGGAGATCTGTATCCAACGAATGAGACAGCTAAGCAGTCACTTAAAACAGTCAATCTCTCATTCTGGTTCCAAGGGCTGTCACTGAAATAACCCGTCTTCATCTGTCCACTAAAGACAACTACAGGCAAGTACAGGACTAGTCAAAATGATTGCAGTTGATTTCAGAAAATTACTACATGATTTATTATTTGACATATACTTACGAGATGACACAGACATATAAACAAACTGTGAAAGTTGTTTTGAGTGTCTACAGATGCTCAATATGTGCACCTATAGTTACTCAGCACACATCAAGTCTTTAATCAAGTTCTTCCCAAACCCGATGCAGCAGGTCTCTACCGATGAGAACAAATGCATGGCCTCCTCGTTCCCCTGACCTAACCCCCTGCGACTTCTTTGCTTGGGGTTTCGTAAAAGACACAGTGTTCGTGCCACCAGTACCAGTTGATCTGCCAGACCTGTGGGTTCGCATCACCAAAGCATTTGCTCTCATTGACAGAGACATGCTGCATCGGGTGTGGGAGAAAACTCGATTATAGACTTGATGTGTGCAGAGTCACTATAGGTGCACATATTGAGCATCTGTAGACATTCAAAAAAAACATCACAGTTGTTTATATATCTGTGTAATCTTGTAACTATATATGTAAGACCTGGAGATTTTCTCGGCGTTGTAAATGAATAAAATTTTCTCGGGTAGCTAGCCGAGTTAGTACATCGTTTGACCACGACGTTTCGGCGGTCACAACTCTGCCGCCATTGTCAAGTGACCTACCGGCAGCAGTCACTTGTAACTATATGTAAAATAATAAATCTGTAGTAATTTTCTGAAATCACTGCAATCATTTTGACTAGCCCTGTACTACACAAGTCACTAAGACTAAGAGAATTTTACGAAATGTCAGTCTTAATCTCATCATCGATATTAATAGTCTTGAGCGGCCTGGTGAATCAGTGGTTAATGTGTCTGAGTGGAGATCGAAAAGTTAAGGCTGCTGTGACAGGGGCGGAATGTGCAGCCATTACACAGTGACCAGGTCATTACGACCATACAGAATTATCACTAGTGTTCTCCCCTAAGGCAGGTTTTCACACGATTGTTCCCCATACTCCCCTGTCCTCTTCATGTGCATGTAGTTTCCGTTTCCTTTGGCATTATCTGTGATCTTGTACATCCTTCTTCCTCTGACTCTCCTCCCACAAACAATCTTTCCCAGGCGTCTCTTAACAAGCACTCCCCCTCAGCAACTGTCCCATTCAGTTCTTTCTTTTATGATTTGCAGTAGTTTCACTTATTCCGTCCAGCCTATTCTCTCCATTATCGTCCATGTCCACCTTTCAAACGCTTCTATCATCTTCTCGCCTCAGTGTCAACGTCTCTGCCCATAAAGAGTCCAAGTCCATACAAAACATTCACCAAGTCTTTTCAGCCTATAATGACCTTGGTGTTGACGGCGGCTTCGACGAGGCGTAAACAAAAAAGCCAAGTCTTTTCCTCAACGCTTTATCTACTTCCCAGTTAATAGTCGCCTCTTCCTGCCATACACTTCCTTCGCTACAGCAATACGAGTTTCCACCTCCTGGTGGCATCTCAAGTCCTCAGTGATTGTGCTTCCAAGGTATTTGAAGGCCCTTACTTGGCTGAAATCAGGTTGTCCAGTCTCATCCTAATATCAGTCAAACGTGATATTTTGTAAATATCCACTCTTAGAGTTGTCAGAAATAAAATACCCACGGAATGAGAAATATAAATATTTGGTGGTTATCTCCTTTCATTTAAATTATTTTTTAGACTTTTTCTTCTGTTCTTATAACTGATCTTAGTCCACCCGAGCGTGGTGGGTGAGTGGTTAACGTTCTGGCCTCGCATTTGGGAGGACGCCGGTTCGTATCCCCGTCCGGGCATACAGATTTGGGTTTTCCATGGTTTCCCCAAATCACTCCAGGCGAATTCCAGGATGCTTCCTTCAAAAGGCCATGGCCGCATTCCTTCCCGTTCATTGTCCCCAGTCTCATGCCGCCTCTAAAGACCTTGACGTCGACGAGGTGTAAAGCCATAAGTAATGTCTCTGTAACTTTGTTCCATTTTTACTATGAAGTCTAAATGCAAATGATCTAGTGAACAATGATAACAACAGTTTGAGATTTTTCGCTGGTGATTTAGTGACCTATAGGGAAGGAAGCAATTCATGCCGATTGGTTTAAAAACTCAACGAGATTGGACGTTATTTCGGCAAGGACGCGAACAATGGGAAACTTACACTAGTACTGCAAAAAAGATGCCAAGGCTTACAAACATAAGGGAATCTATTTGTTCAGGAGTATAAACAAGTAAAACAATTCAGTTATTGACATTGGTTGATCCTCTGAAGTATTATGTAGTATATAGTACATTAAACAAACATGAAAAGGGATGGGACCCAGAACATGACTATGGTAGTTCCGTAGAGCTGATTCGAAGCTGTCATCATATGTCGAATTTTAAATAATTGTAACACACATACAAAGGAGATAGCGTACAAAACTTTCGTGGGTCCACATTTGGATTACTGTTGTGCCGTATGGGACCCGTTTCACAAGGAATCGATAAACAGCTGCTTGCCACAGCCCACAGAGTCAGAGAATAAATATGTAGATTGGGATAGGATTGTCCGGTAGTCAGCCGACGTAGGTTTCGTTTGAATTTACTGAAAAACATGCAAACAACTCCATTCATTTATGAGTGCGATGAAATTCTTCTTCCGCCATCCAATTTGGGTCTTAGTGAGAGGTGAGATAAGATTAGAGAAATATAATGCCGTCCTTATGCTTATATAAATTTTTCCTTCCCTCCTGCTATTCGGAATTCAAATGCACAGAGCTAGTTTTGGTGGAAACCTTTAGTTTTTTATTTGTGTATCTAATAAGCTGACTCTTCTTTGCATTAATCTTCATCCCATGTTTACCAACCCAACTAGATATCCTGTCCAGATCACCCTGCAACTGTTTACAGTCCTCTAACGTTTTGAACCTTTTATATAACATTATTTCATCTGCAAACAATCTAATTTCAGATAGTAAACAATCAACACAATTATTAATTAGGATAATGAATAGCTGTTGTCCCAGTACGCTACCTGCAGCACTCCCATTTTTACTTCCACTTGTTTTGTTCCCCACACTTCTCTACCTTATCCCAGCTACTGCATTGATTTCACGAACAGTTATTCGTATAAATACGGTCTTGATGTTTGTTCTGACACAGTGGGCCTTATTGAGGTTAGAAATTGCTGTCTGACCTTCGCATAAGGACGAGCGTCTCTCTTGAATAACTATTTGCAAAATTTAGTTACTCAGTGACGAAAAGAGTCTGGTAATTTAATTGTATCGAAGATATAGAGAGAAACCATTACTTGCCATAATAGGTAATTGAGAAGGTTTTAGAGAATGTTCTTCCCCGCACATCGATATATACCTAAAGCGTGACTACCTGTTTCATCATATCTGCTCATTCATTACCTTTAGTCCCGTAGATAGGTGACCACTTTGCTTATATTCGAGGACTTTATAGAAATGTCCAGACCAGATAAATTGCATATTTCTTTACTCTTGCACCTTTAGGTATTGTGATTGCTAATTTTTTCATCGTTAACACATAAAACTGATAAGTTGACACGTGTTTTGCTCGTCTGTTGTGATCGTTACGTCTCGTGCTATCATTCCCAATAAGCAAATGTATTACAGACGTAGTCAGCGACGGGTAACGCCTGCGTCAGCTTGATAGGTGTGTGCGCAGCGATAAGCCCGACACGGATTAATTACGGTAACAGCGATAACGCCACGCAGGGATACATTATATCGCTCCACATCAACACTAAGTTCACAACATTGTCGTGTAAACCTTCGCAGAAAATCAACAGAATGTTGTTGCCACATTTTACTTTGCGTATGATGCTATATAACATTTACAATTTTATGGAAACTAGATGTATTTTATAGCAAATATATTGGCAAAGGACATTGTAAAATGTGGCACTAAATTTTCGTATCTTAACGGAACTGTTAATGCAAAAATCTATAAATAGAGTGCAAAAATAAGGTAGTACACAAGTGCTTCAGATTAAAAGGAAAAATTAATAACCGTTAAGATACATTTACTGTAATTTTATGCGATTGCTATTGTTTCTTTATGAATCGCATGTTGAGAAAGTAAAACATCACTATCCAATTTGTCTATCTTTAAAAATAAGTCAGTAGTATGGGTAATGGCAGATTTATCACTTATCGTAAAGTCAAAATTCAGAGTAGCAATTGTGGATATTGTTCTGAATAGAAGACGTATGAAGCTAGCAACATGTGGTGACATAAAACTTGGTGTGATATCACTCTGATAGGATTATGAGACTTGAGATTCAACTTGTCCTATTAAAACAAAAATTATGTAATTATTTAGCAGAAGTATCATCGTATTCTGTGAACTAAGAGGATAAGTGGTTACATAAAACGTGCTTTACGAAGTGAATTTTCTCACATACTAAAGGGGGGGAAGATCACATTTTCAGAGAGTCTGTGATGTCACGTAGCCCTTAATCTGACACAAATTTACATTATTTGTACGCTTAAAGTTTCTTATACTTATTATTCAGCTACTCTTCATGGCAATACTACACCAATGAAGCAGTTTTTACAATTTCGGGTTTGTTGCCTCGGTCCGGGAATTTTATCGGGAATTAACCTATGTCTGGAACTTTCGATTGAGAAGGTCAAGAAGGTGGTTAACGGAAGCGTGTGAAACAGAATAGAGAGATTTTAGTCAGCAGACGGCGCAACAGCATTTGATCAGTTTGAGTTTGCAGCCGCCCTGGCCGGCATGGTTGTCTGGTGACTGACCAATGACCATGTCTGCATCGTAGAGTTTCGATTCACACTACTGTATGATTGATGCTTGAGAGACATGCATCAGTTAAAAAGGGTGTGAGACAAGGTTGTAGTCTATAGTTAATATTCAACTTGTATGTAGGGAAGCAATAAAGAAAGTAAAAGAAAAATTCTCATGTGGTATAAGTGTTCAAGGAAAAAAAAAATCAGTATGCTACGATTTGCTGATGACTTTGTCTTGTTAGCAGAACAGGCTAAGAATATTGGCCAGTTACTGAATGGTATGAAACAAAATACTGAATCAAGATTTTGGACAGAATATAAATCAAAGCAAGACAAAAGTTATTAAATATAGCAGAGATGATACCAATCACAGTAGATTAAACATAAAAATAGTATCGGATGCAATAGGAGAAGTAAGTGAATTCTGTTACTTCGGAAGCAAAATTACAACCGATGGCCGAAGCAGGAATGATGTTAAAAGCAGAATAGCACTATCAAAAAGAGCCTTCATGAAAAAAGAGAAATCTTTTAGTTTTCAAATATTGGTCTAGGAATTAGAAAGTACTTTTTAAAACTCTATGTGTAGAGAACAGCAATTTATGGTAACGAAACATGGACTTTATGAATACCTGAAATAAAAAAAGTTGAAGCATTTGAAATTTGGTGCTACAGAAAAATTCTGAAAATTAAGTGGACAGACAAGGTAAGAAATTAACGAGTTTTGGAAATGATGGGTTAGGAAAGACGTTTGTGGAAGAAGCTTACAGAATGAAGAGACAGGCTGGTAGGTCATATTTTGAGACGTGCTGGATTGGTTAATTTTCTGGTGGAGGGAATAGTCGATCGTAAGAACTGTTGAGGAAGACAGAGATTAGAATATATGAAGCAGATAATTGAGGATGTGGGTTTAAGAGATATGTAGAGATAAAGAGATTAACAGAAGATAGGAAGGCATGGAGAATTCCATCAAGCCAGTCGAAAGACTGATGACAGCAAAAAGAAGTTTGATGCTATAATTTCTTGGCTACTGCAGAAGCTTCAATCATCGTGCGACGTTTGTATACGTTGTATAATAGGATGGTTACATCGTTCTTTGGAGAAGTGTAGTAAAAATTAGTTGGTTATTGTTCCAATAAACAATCTTCTCATTGATTCATCTTATTAATAGCTGTTATCTGTCACTGTCGCAAAGAAAATGCAACATGCAATAATATGAGTATATTTCAAATTTTCTCGCTTATCTATGTAATTAGCTGGTCATTTTGACAGAAAGTAGCCGATGGATATAAAAGGGTTGTTTTAAAATCATCGTCATCCACCTCAGATGGCGATTATCCTATGTTACCATTTTCTTCTTATACGTTAGTGCCTGTTACGACCACATTTCGTATTTTTTGTCTGTCTGTTGCAGTATCTACCTCTTTTGGCCACTAAGACCATATAACCAGCTACTACATGTCCACGTGTCTCAAATCTCCCTCGTTACATAGCTCAGACAATACAGGATGGACAGAACTTCTAATTAAAACCTCACTCCCATAGCCCCGACTCCAACCGGGGAATTCAGCACGAATTCTGAAATAAATCTAATACCTTTGAATATGTATTCGTTCTTATATTTCCAAGACTGTGTAATAGAGTATTCATAAATTAAAAATTCATTTTAAAAATAACTTTTCCACTTTACTGTGCCGGCGGGACATTTTTAGCGGTGTACTACCTGTCACCAACAACTGTTTCATCCTTTGTTTAGATTACGGTGTTTAATAGTGAATCTGAACCTCACCCGCAGTCAAAAGTCGATTAAAACACCAGTTTTATTCTTTCCAGCACTCTTCAAATGCAAATTCAGATATTTCTGTACTAATGTGTATTTGAGCTGCGGTTGGTATGCGCAGCGCGGTGTTTATGTTGGACAAAGCATTTTCATTTACAGTTCTCCGTTCTAAACGTTTTTGTTGAATAAAGCCTCATCCATTGTCCCTTTGTCATTCTCTTAATCTTCTGAATCATTTAACTTCAAAATTTGTAACTGCAAACTTATTACGTAAAATAAAAAAAAATCTTAATTGATTAAAAATAATTGTAGAGGATTATAGGGGGAACAGGGGAAAAATTTGGTTCAAATAATCTACATAGTTATCAAGTGGA
The DNA here is from genome assembly GCA_031002005.1 of Vandiemenella viatica. Taxonomy (NCBI): domain Eukaryota; kingdom Metazoa; phylum Arthropoda; class Insecta; order Orthoptera; family Morabidae; genus Vandiemenella; species Vandiemenella viatica. The sequence continues at coordinate 67,740,067 of JARYHS010012519.1, read as the reverse complement.
AGCTAAAAACTCACAGACTCTTGAAATATTTACACTTTTTTTCCTTCCGTAATTTGTGTAAGTTTTTTTTTTTTTTTTTTTTTTTTACTATAAAACAAATTAATCCCTCTCTTCCACACTTTCAGAAAATTCTTTCAAAATTTATAGTGCACTGCAGCCACCTAAAGTGACCTTTCTGGAGTTTGTCGTTTTTGCAAATCAACTATACGACTAATTTTAACAAATTTGATACTTCAGCAAATAATTTTTTCGAGAAAAATCATTGTTTCATTCAACATAGAATTTCATGAATCGAATAACAAATGTATCATGAAAATTTTTTTAATGAAAATATCAGTTTCTTCCAAAGATCCGCTATAATTTTTTAACTGAATAATTTTGTGTTTGATTTATATGTGAAAAACAGTTTCACATAATGAAGTAGCCATCCTGTTGGTTGATTCAAAAGGAACGGTAAATATTGAAGGAGGTGATAGTGTGAACAATATTGAGTAAAAAAGTTCATATAAATGTGTGCTGGGATGTTTTCCATAATAATAAACCTCATAAAACTATCAAGTGCACACAAATAAGATATTGAAGTACTTTATTCATGCAAAGACACGTGTATATTTTGCAAAAGTTTAAATTAAATTTTCGAAAATCCCACCATCGATTACAATATACTATGGAAAACAAGTGCAGTTACACTAATCTGAACATTTGTTCCTTGCACTAGGCACTGAATTAGAATTTATACCGTAACCACCTCAATATCATTACGCAAATATTCATGTTGTTAGTTTGTTGGGACACGAGAAAACCCCATAGGATCACGCTGCGTATGACATTCTTGCCAACTTCTACCTGTTTTTCTTTACTAGACCTTAAATTCAAACTACAATCTAAATTTGAAGCGTTCTCAGAATGTTACAGAAGTAGAGGAGAAGGTCCAAAGACGGGCTAGAGTCTAAATAGGGACTACTTGCAGAAAGTGCAGGAAGGGAGTTGTGCACAGGAACATCAAGTGGTGGGGGAAGAGTGGAGAGCAAATGAACTTGGTCCGTGATAAACGTGCCTCGGCGCAAATTGTTTTATCAGAAAACTTGCTTTTGATAAACTCAAAACTTTTCAAGGTATGTAAAGTTTAATATCTCTCTTTATTACTTATTCAGTAAACTTAATCGCTTCCACCTCATCTCAAAGTAGATGACCTGAGCTTCATGCAGGACACCTGTCCTGTTCGATTTGTTTGTTTTGCAATGGCTGCCGCGGCCATCAACTTGAAGTACTGCATGGTCTAAAAACGGGCTACCATTGGTGGTCCAATAACGGGCTAGCTTTTGGCAAGTAAACATCAAAATTTCAGCACCCCGGATCAATGACTAACTGCTCAAATTTTAACGTCCAAAAGGGTTAGTCCATATGGTATACCTTCGATCCCAACCATTGCAAAGAAGAAGCAATAGTGGTCGCAAATGCGCCAAGACTTGCATCATAACTATATCTCCTTACAGCGAATGGTTGAAGAAATGTGTGGAGTGTACAGTCTTGAACAACTGTCAGATGATTGTGAAAATGTAATCAGGTGCCTCAGCAAAGAAAAAAAAGAAAAAATTTCCAAGTCAATCCAAAATGTCCATTAGGTAAGCTTGGCAAAGAGTTGGACTCGGAAGTAGACCATACATTCCCTCCTACTAATGACGACGGTGAAGATGACGAGTTGGAGATTTTTTCTAGGGTTAAACGACAACGCAGCGTACGTTTTCCTGTGATGGAATCTTTTCAGATGATGTCGGAGGTGAAGTTTGGATTCAGTTCTACAAGTGTGAAGGTTGGGCAGAGACTGAATATGCTGGAAGGAAATTAGGTACACATCTGTTACTTCTTCAAGTTTTAAAAACAATAATAATAAAAAATAAATAAAAAAGTTTATAAAATTGCGAGATAATAAAGTTTTTGAAGAAAATTTAATGTTTTTCAATTTATTAAGAGATATATTTCCCTTTTTATACAAGTAGCCCGTATTTAGACCACCTTTTGAAAATCAGTCATTTTATATTTTTTCTTGACCCTTTGATTTGGAAAATTAAAATTGGTTATTGAAGTTTTGAACCATGATATTAGCTTCATGACTGTTTGTAGAAGTAAGTGACTTCAAAATAATCCATATTGAGTGACCGGGAAAATCAGGAGGACCAAAATAAAAGTGGTAGCCCGTATTTGGACCTTCTCCTCTAATAGTGTTGTCTATCTGTACGGATACGACAAAAAACGACGCTGGGCAATGTTGCATCATGCGCTTGGACCACCGCGTGCAGGGTTTTGACGTTATCAGTAAAGCAGAGGTTCCTGACGACCTGTGTCGCTGTATTAGCACGACATTAGCTGGTATTAACTGACCGCATGCCTCGCACCCTCCTGTATGCTTGTCTTTCCGGCCATCGAGTACCTAATTCCATCAGAGCGGTGGCTGAATGGAGCGCCCGTTCGCTTTTAATCGGCGCTCTGCTCTGCGCGCTGACAAGTGCGGTGCGATGGCTTATTTATGGCCCAGTCGCTGTTCACACGCTCGATAACTCTTTAACAGTCTCCATCAATTCAGAAATTAGCTCCGCGTATGTGACTGCGCTACTCAGTCCGCTGCCGCTCATTCATTCCGTCACCCATTCATTGGATAAGAATCTTTGCAACGATTTGCTGTGATTTTTCGGTTTTTCGTAAAAATACCACCACGTTTTTAGGAATTAATGTAATCTGTCTTTGGTGTCAGGAACAATGTCGGGAATGGATAAACGGCTGTGCTTTTTGTGGTCGTGGACAAAAATACGTCAGAAAAAAATTAACACCTGTTGACTCATATTTTCCCGTCTCATAAAATGATTTTATTTTCCTTTGCACCACGTTTATATCAGTTTCGCCCGTCTGTTGTATATTGAAAATCACGTAAACCATGTTTCCTATTGCCCAATTTACTTAAATTTTTGCATACATTCTCTTTCATGTGACAATGCAGTACTCAACTATTATAATTAATACAGTTAAATATTAATTTAGTAAATTTAATGTTAACCGGGATAACATATTAGAAAATGAAGTAAGGCTTTCATGTCGGTTCATGCTTACGTTAGAAATGTTTTTTATGTCGAGAGCATAATAGGATTCCATACTGAATAATTCAAATGGAAGTAATGTTACTGCTCGGTCAGTCATTGTCAACTTGCTGACTAGCTTTGGGTAGAAGAGCTGCTTGCTATTTTGTAAGCCTGATCAAAGAATATTTTGACAGCTTTGTTGAATGTTGATATATCGGCATTGATCTGTGTTCATCGGTGGGAAAATTGTAATCGGCCCTGTTCCATGCTTGTGTTACGTTTTTCGAAAGTTTCGACGGTTTTATTTAATACATATTTATTTAAGATTCAATTCTAACAGCGTGACACTACAAGTGGAAAATATCTTGTTGATCCCATGGTCCCCAAAGAAGAGCCACCCGATTCGTTACAGGCAGACGTATTTGGAGGAAAATCGGAAGTGCGATGTTGAATGAATTGGGTTGGGAAGACCTGGAACACCGAAAGCGTTGCTATCGGCAGAAGCTGATTGAAAAATTCATGACTGGCCTATTTCAGGATGACGGCAAACCCATATTAGTACCATCTACATTCATATCTAGGAATGACCGAGAAAATAAGAGAAGTCGGGGTCAGAAGCGGTTCATTTCTATACCCTTTTTTTTTTTTTTTTTTTTTTTTCCACGAGCACTTAGGGAGTAGAATAGGAAGGAATTATCGAGCGAGTGAGCCCTTCCAGCCATTCTGATCTTGGTTTTCCATGATTTTCCCAGATCGCTCCAAGCGAATACCGGGATGGTTCCTCAAAATAGCCCATGGGCGCCTCCTGCCATATCCCGTATATCTGTACCTATCCACAAATGGTTACACATGAGGATTGGTGTAATGCACCCTCCGCCACCCACTTTTAGGGAATCGCGGAGTAATAATAATAATTATCATTTGTTAGGTTTATTTTATATATTGTTGTGTTGCAATACGATAATCGAAACTGACAACAGGCTATGTTAATAAAATCTGAAAATATTCTACAAACGAAAAGAAACATAAAACTTGACAGAGTTATATATTCAAAATAATGAAAGTTGAATCTAACAAACACATACGATGACTGCAGAGTAACGATACATTGATCATTTAGTAAGTTGCAGCTAAACCATTCAGCCAGCATGACATCATTTTTTTTTTTTTTTTTTTTTTTTTTTTTTTTTTTTTTGCAATTGGCCTGTAGCAATACTCAATGTATTTTATATATCGTCATTGTAAATGAATCTTTCCAACTTTTTATGTGAACGCTCAATTTGTTGTAGGACAACACAGAACACACACAACACATCACTTAACGTAAACACCCATGCCCTCAGCCGGACTCGAATCGGCGACCATCGGTACGTGGAGCTAGCACTCCAGCCCCTACGCTACCGAGGCTGGTTAACGGCAGGTTGAAGGAACCCCTCTCGACCTTTCAAGAAAAGTCCTTTCTTGTGGTCTCTTGTGTCAACGGAGGATTATAGCTAATACAGAAATCCGAGCACCAAAGAGATGTCCAAGCTCCCAAAGAGTGAGTGTAAAAATAATAATAATAATAAAATAATAAAAAATTCTTCCTTCATTATGGAAGAAGCCGCTTCTTGATCTGTATTGGCTGTCGCTCTTCATTCCTACGTGATAATGGCTATCCATCGAGAAATAACCGAGTTTGTATATGGAGCGAAACATGAAGCCCAACGCATGGAGTATAGTATTCCGCAAGTGTTTGAGAAATTTAGAATTCCTCTTCTCGTATGGAAATAACTAGCATCAAGATGTACAGCGCAGTGTCCAGCAACAACAACTGGAAGACAGAGTCTCTTGAAGAACGAGAATATGCGTTCGTGCAAGCTGACAGTGACACTGTCTGATCTGTCTGCCACAGTCAATGGCGGACGCACTAGAGTGTTGGCTGTGCAGAGAGATTCAGCGTTGATGTCATACTGCAGCAGAAGAGCGATTCGAATGCTTTTATTCTCAATGTATTTGTTCCTTAATGGGTCACCTGGGTTCACGATGACAAGAATTGGATCCTGTATGGATGGATCAGTCACGTTACCAGTTGGTACGCGCCGATGGTCGGATTTCAGTGACTTATCTGGGGCATTTGATAGTGTCGATTACGAAATTCTGATACAAAAATTAAAGTGTTATAATATAGATGACACTATCAATAAATGGCTTAGTTCTTACCTTCTGAATAGAAAACAGAAAGTGTCACTGGAACATTTTAAAGCTGCGTTATGTGGCACAGTTTTCTGAGTGGGAATTTATCACATGTGGAGTACCTCAGGGTTCTATATTGGGGTAACTTTTGTTTTTATTATATAGAAATAATCTACCCATATGTTACATGTAAAAAAATTTTAAAAAATCTATTTTGCAGATGAAACAAACATAGACATTAAAAATACTCCAGATTTCTCTACAGAACATACTTCAAATTATGTCTTTAACCTTATTAATAAATGGTTTGCAATTATGGCTTGTCTTTAAACTTCGATAAAACTCAATGTATTTAATTGAGTACATCATACAGATAAACACCAGAAAAAGACATAAACGTTGCATTCCAGTCTATTCAAGAGGTAGAGTGCGTTAGATTTCTAGGTTTACATAGTGATTATAATTTAAATTGGAAGGTACGCGTCTCTGACTTACTGAAGTGATTGGGTGCAGCCACATTTGCAATCCGTACAATTTCAGTTAAAAGTGATATATGTGTGAGAAAAATAGTTTTTTGTGCTCATTTTCACTTTTAATGTCATATGGAATAATATTCTGGGGCAATTCTACTCACAAACACAAAGTTTTCAGGCCCAAAAGCCTGTAATAAGAATTATGTGTGGGGTTTGCAGATGACACAAACATAGGTATAAAAATACCCCAGAGGTATCTACAGAACATACTTCAAATTATATCTTTAACCTTATTAATAAATGGTTTGCAGCTAATGGCTTGTCTTAAACTTCGATAAAACTCATTTAATTGAGTACATCATACAGATAAACACCAGACAAAGACATAAAGTCTTCTCTACTTCATGTAGAGAGCTGTTCAAGAAGTTCGGGATTTAAACATTGGTGGCTGGGTATATATGCAAAGTTTGTGTTCTTTTTAGTCACAAACTATACTCTTTTTGAGACAAATAATTAAGTTCATTATTATGACACTAGAAGTAAAAATGATCTTCACAAGGATTACTAAGTAATGATTGATATTTATGTCAGGCTGTGACTGTACATCTTTTGGTGTATTTATCTTTTTTATTATGCGACAGATTATGTGTAACCTGACAATCTTCCACATCCGAAAGAGCCCATCTCTTAAGTTGGGATGCATGGAAAATGAATGTATTGTATTGTATTGTACAATGAGCCGTGGCATCAATACCAGACTATGCGCTGTTTGGTATTTATTTGGTCACTTACAGGGCCGGACATGATATCGGTGGAAGATATGATGGACAGAGTCATTTGTACAAAAGGTCTAGCATCGGCCACAATCACGTAATTATGGGTGGCTATCGATACAGCATGGTTGCAGATCCCTACTGGCATATTTCGCTGACTGTTTGAATTCATTCCATACAGAGTTGCTGCCACTTCTTCGAGATAAAAGATGCCACACGCGTTATTTAAATATGTGACCCATGACTTCAATCATGTTAGTGTTATCTTAAAATAGTGAATAATATCGATCATACAACCATGAATAAGGAGAAGTTATTCGAAATTGTATTAATTTTTGGAGCTTTGCAGCAGCGGAACATTAAACAAATAAATGAGTCATATAGAACTATCCAAGTCATAAAGATACCAAAATAAAAAGATAAGTATGCTGCATGTCCTTAAATCCGTCGCCAAAATTTTAAAATTCAGGAAATAACTGTAGAAACATGGCTGAAGTTAATGAAAACTATTCTTGCATGGAGAAGTTATTCCCTATTCTATTGTTGTTCTACACCAGACTATATATATAAGAAAGCTGACATAGAACTGTCAGAACTATTTAATACAACGCTCCAGTTATTCGTAATGTAGCATTCGAGCATATCTTACTTGTCTGGGACACTAATATCTAACTTCGTCGAGAATCCTTCATCCTGATGAAACAGAAAATACCACGAAGGTAACCAGTGGCGTAGCTAGGTCAACAAGGGCCCCGGTGCAAAAAAATTATTTTGGGCCATCAGGCCAGACGGGCGACCTTTTTTTTGCTTTGTGTGCTGGTAGGGGCCCCCTGGACTGAGGATGGGGGCCCTTGAATTGTTCTTTAGGGGCCCCTGAGCAGTGGTTGGGGCTCCCCTGAGCAGCGAGGGCCCTTAGTGAGGGGCTCCTGTGTTCTCAGGGGCCCCTTAGACGACGGTAGAGCTAAAAAAAAAAAAGGTCGCCAGTTTGCCGTGATGGCTCGTGGGCCCTCTAAACTGCACTTGAGGGCCCCTAGAGGTGCGCTTAGGGGCCCCCTGAACGTGAGGGCCCTCGTGCACTGCACCACCTAGCCCCATAGTTGCTACGCCCATGAAGGTAACAGGAGATGATTGTTTTAAACAACTTTGCTGATTATATTAGTATCAATAAATCTTCTAAAAGGAAAAACTGATAATATTGACCAATAAAAATGATTTAATAAGAAGTGTGGGCATTATGTCAACCAAAATAGATCGAATGTACAACCATGAAATGGAAGTCGAAAGTTAAATCTATTTCACTAAATACATTTTTTCTATAAATAAAGGAGTGAACTCGCACTTTTTCCTCAAGAAATTGTTATGTTATTGACTTTTTTGGATGGTTTACTTTTTTTTAATCATTCTTATTAGAAAAATGTAGACACACCTTGGCTTTTTCGATATTGAGATCAGAAGAAATTCCAATATTTGGTGCAAGTCACAGGTATGGATCTTATAGCATATTTACAATTTAATTGTGTTTTATATAGAAGAGAAATCACGCAAAACTCCGATCATTTCTTGATACTGTAAAGATATTCTGTTTTCTACATTTTTATAATTGCAGAAAAAATTTTCACTTTCTTTGAATGGAGTATAATACGGAATTAAATATACTATATGTTTTTTTATATAATCAAGCTTTTGATGATGTACCGTATATTGAACTTAAATAAGAGAAAAATGAGCAGAAATATTACCTCATTATAACTAATATAAACAACTATGTATATGCTAACATTAAGAGCTGACATTTTTAATACAGGTTGATTAGAAATTCTTTTAGTGTTTTGTGAGTAAGCTCCTTAAGGTCTAGATTTAGCTGGTTAAGACCATTTAATAATAATAAATAGAATCTCACGGTGGAAGGGATATGTAATAATTGTTAATTTTATATATTTTTGGAAAGAAAAATGGAGTTTTATGAGTTAACCTGGAATTGATGTAATGGATCCATTGTTTTGCGAAACAAAATTTATATTTCTGGATTGAATTGGAACTGATAGGTTGTAAACTATATCGTGAATGAGGAGAACGCTATGATTTTTCTATCTTATTATTATTATTGAGGTAGTATATCAGTCAGAAATGAATTAGATCTCTAATTTGAATGAAAATGTGTGGTTATGAAAGCACGTATGGAGAAAGAAATGGCAAAACAAGTTTACGTTCTTCTTTCATTACACTTTAGTACAACCAACATTTATTTTATTTCCTGTGCGTTACACAAAAGATGATAGCAACTGAGAAAATTGTAATATAATTTTCCTGTACGTCTGTTAAGGAATGATAGATTTCTAGTTCAAATATATCACGTAACTAATTTTTTAATATTTCGTGGCACATCTGCATGACTCCATTTAGGTTCCACAAAGAAAGATTATTACATTGCGAAAGACAAAAAAAAAAGCAAGTAACCCGTTGTGGAGATATGAAATTTTTTTGCTGCTAGATGCTATCTCGCATGGTACGGAGTTGTGGTCAGCAATGATCTACAGCTGTAATGAGACTCCGTCGTGCAGGGCAGACAGCAGACAGCGGTCGTGTTGCTGACAGACAGACTCGTATAAATTCAAATACGACACCCACCACCCGCGCCGGGTCCGGCGCGGTCTCCGCAGGGATCTATGCTGGCGCCAGTGTAACTCCCTTTTCTCATACACGCTGTATAGGAGCTTCCCAGGGCAGGGAATGGAGACACCGTCAGCAGCCATGCAATACCTGTGCCTTACACCTCACTTCTGGAAGAACAGTTTTATGTTACAAATCAACTAGCGACAAACTAGAAACAAATTGTAACTAAAGAGAAAGATTGAATATTTGTCACTTTTTCAAAATATGGTGAATAATCCCTTCCATTCACACAGAGACAAGCAAACCAAACTCGTTTAGAATAAACTAACCTTTGTGTGCCCAATTTCAGAGCAATTTGTTGTGGTTTGTATTATCTTATTTCTTTCTTTACAGCCCCTGTCTTTCACGCTACCATAACATTTTTGAACAAGCAACAAGCTTTCTCGAAAAATCGTGAATAATCCCTCCAATTAACACAGAGACAAGCAAACAAAACACGTTTAGAACAAAATAAGCTTTGTGTGCCCTATTTCAGAGCAATTAATTGTGGTGTTTATAGTCTTATTTCTGTCTTTACAGTCCCTGTGTTTCATGCTACCATAACATTTTTGAAAATGCAAAGAGTTCTCGAGCCAAATTCGTCTAATATGTATAATTAATAAATTTTTGTTTTAATTTGAGTTATTTGAAAGAGCCCGTTAACTGCTAGGAACAATGACAGAAGGTGACGGTGGCGGAAAATCTTTGTGCAAAGGTAAGAAAAGAGCCGTAACAGAAGAGTTAACGCGAATGCGGAAGGAAGGTGCACGAAGCCTATATTAAGATTAATAATTCAAAAAATTTATTTGATAAGTGATTAAGTAGTTTTATGGAAAGTGAGATGTTAATTCATGTGTGAATAAAGGTCTTTATTGACAAATCAAGGGTAACGTTTTTTTTTTTTGGTATATCAAGAAAGATTTTACTGTCTGGAGTACAGTTTTTAATTAATTAAGTATTAAGAACAAAACCAAATTTTCTTCAAAAGCCCAATTTAATTTCTAAAGCATTCTTCTGTTGCAACAAAGAGTACTTAACTTCAACGATCCTTTTGGACGAAGGATGTAAATGACAGTATTATATTATTAAAAAGTAAACAAAATAATGAGATTATTATAATCACATCATTCAGCAACAATAAAAATCAAATACGTTTACTTATATAATAATTAACAACTTGTTATAAATCATGCTAACAGAAGGCAGTGAGCTTCTCTATCTCTGAAGAACTGGAGAGAAAGAATTTGGTTCCCAGAAGATGGGAATTGGCTTTTCTTGCGTATAACAGCTTGAACCAAAATACACATTAATGGTAACAAATTCATCCATAAAAACCAGATGTCCGAGGAACTAGAATTAAATATAAACAAAAGCATGTAGTGCAGCATAAATGGTAACAATAAGAGTACACTAAATATAACAATAGCAGTCTCCCAAGCTAAACTGCTTTTAACAGAATTTGTCGTAAGTACAGTGTTACAGATGTGGAATAACGTAGGTACACAACTAAAGCAGTAAATCATTATTAAGAATGGAAGAATGTCTATTATAAATTGACTTTCGTTTTAACAAAATATGAAATCAAAACAAGCAAAGAGACTGAATTTGATAGTAAATTTACTGGACTGTGAATTACTTCACTTGGCGAGAAGAGCCGATGAGCGTTATATGTAGTGCAGTAAACTGCTGTTCCTATTTCTTAATTAGATAATGTAAATGCCTCCTTAAAGGAAGATAAATCATTTATCTTTTGTCTTCATAGACTATATCTCTTCTTCCAACATCAGTCTGTCTACTGATTTGAAGCAGCCCTCCTTCTCTTTCTAAGCCAAACTCTCAATATCGACATATCCTTTGGTTCCACTATCCTCATTTATTTGCTTCATACGAGTATACCCTACTGTTTGTGAAAGTTGCAGCAACAAGAAGGAGACATGTGATTTCGAAAAAAAATTATTGAACAGATGTGAAGATACACAAACGATTGGAATTACAGATCTGTATATGCACTTTGACCGTCAGAATTCAGTACGCTGTGAAGCTGCCACTTGCTGCAGTCATAGCCTCTAAACGTCGGGTATGGTATCAGAGATAGAATGGAAATAGTGCTGAGAACACACACTGCCATGCGGTTTGCAGGCATGACCACAAAGCATCCACAATGGTTACCGGAGGACCAGAACGAACAAGCTGCTGACCGACCGTACCCCGGACATATTCGACGGGCGACATGTCAGGCAAACGTGCTGGCTAGGGAAGCAGTGGTAAGATGACTTACACATTCCCCTCACTTTCATGATTCTCCATTTCATTGTAGCTACTAAATCATTACACAGATTACGAATTATTCATCTAATTGCTTTATTGTACCCCTACGCTTTAAATTCTTGTACTATCTACTGTTATCGAAACCATTTTCCAAGTTCATAAAAGCTATAGAAGTATCTTTTCCCTTTTTATCGTAAACCTGTAATTAATTCGCTAGCAGCATGCTCCTACTGAGCGTGGTGGAAGAGCGGTTAACTCTCTAGTCTCTGGCCTCGTATTCGGAAGGACACCAGTTCGAATCCCCGTCCAGGCATCCAGATATGGGTTTTCACGGTTTCCCCAAATCACTCCAGGTGAATGCCGGGATGCTTCTTTCAAGAAGTCCATGTCCGAATTCCTTCCCTTTCCTTTTCCCCAGTCCCATCCCGCCTCTAATGACGTCAACGAGGCATAAAGCTATAAGTAAAAAAAAAAAAAAGAAAAAAAAGAATGAGAAGCATGACCTCATAAACTGATGCTCATCCAGTAGTTCTTCCACTTTCTATTTTCTGTATATTAATCCTGAAACGTCCGAAATCAATCTTACGACATAGCAGTTTCCCATTTAAAAGTTCATATTTTCTTCGGGATCACACTTAGCGATCTGTAGTGAGAAATTTTTTTGATAAGCAGAAAGATCATTTCGAAAGATATTTTTCCAAATAACGAGATGCTGTGACATTTCATGTTTCTATTAAAGTATATTTCACTTCTGACCTTTTCGTTCTATTGCTTTCGTAAAAGATTTGCTCCAGATTGGGCGAGGCACTAAATAATTTACACATATATAAATAACTCTCTACTTTTCCGACAGTTTATAATTATCTTCTTTCTTCCTAACTTCTATCATTTTTTTATTTTTTATTTATGGCTTCATGTCTCGTCGACGTCGAGGTCCTTAGAGGCGGGAAAGGACCGAGGAAAAGGAACGGGAAGGAATTTGGCCATCGCCTTTTAAAGGAAGCATCCAGGCTTTCACCTGGAGTGATTTGGGGAAACTATGAACAACACAAATCTGGATGCCCGGACGGGGATTCGAACCACCGTCCTCTCTAATGCGAGGCCAGAGCCCTAACCACTCACCCAACACGATCGGTCATAAGTTCTATCGTTGATTCATTAGTGTAGACTATTTATTTTAGTTATCCACATATTTACCGCTATTTTACAAGGTAAATGTGTTGTGTCGAATATGTGGTGTCAACAGAAGGTCTAAAGAAGAAGAAAAGATTAGCTCAGATAATGTGATGATCAACAGACGTGAACTGTTCTGTCTTCGGTACAGTTCATTACTTTAAAATTCAGATATATCGACTCTCGAAGGAGACACCATGCGCGATAGTCTGACCCCAGCAAACGTAACTAACGGTGTGCAGGTCGTTTATTTTGTGCCGGTGTTTCCTGGATTCTTGTAGTTTTGCCCAGTTTTCTCACGGCTTGTGGTGCACACTCAGGGGTCGGCTAGCTTCAGATGTATTGTACTGTCAATTCGATCTCCGACTCGTTTTGTGGCTGCGTGCGGTCCGGCGGAGATGTTTCCGGTTTATTGAGGACTCGCGAGGGAGTCATTCAAAGGACCTCCTATTTAGAACCACCCCTCCGTCAAGCCGGACAAGTCTGTCACAACAGCGGACAGGGGAAGTGACCAACAATTGTCACCTGTCACAAGTGTTAGCGTTGAAATTTGCAAAACTCTATGCTAGTCATTAAGGCACACAATCCACTTTACGGTTCAGAGTTAAGGCTCTAGATATTGGAAGTAATCAGGATAGCATCAACTTAACCAAAAAAATACCTTACAGTTTATAAGATTGTTGGTGGTTTGATCTTATATATATATAGACGTGTGTTTTCCTATATTTCACTTTTCAGCCACCACTACCTGGCACATGTCACAGGTCTTTGCGTGTGGAAGTAGCATGGAGTTTCTGTCTTGCACAACGTTGGCCGAATGTCGATAGCTGTGGGGATGTGGGAGATATTATGGTTAAAAATGGTCGATGCAGGGCATTTTCGTATTTCAACGAAAGACATGTGTCTCCGCATATGTCACTTTTCTGCCACAACTACATATCATAGACCATTGGTGTTTTTGTGTGGTAGTGGAATACTATACCCTGTCGTGCACTATGGTTGTTAGATGTCGGTAGCTATGAGGGTGTGGGAGATATGGTGGTCGAAAGTGGTCGATCTGCGTCAATTCCATATTTCTGCCAAAAACGCATGTGTCTTGGTGTACTACTTTTCAGCGAAAACTATCTATCGCAGATCACTGGCGTTTGTGTGTGGTAGTAACACAAAATCACCCATCGATCACAACGTTGGCCGAATTTCGGTAACTTTGGGAGTGTGGGATATATGGTGGTTGAAAGTGGTCGATCAAGAATATTTTCGTTTTTCGTCCAAAGACATGTGTGTCCGTAAATATTACTTTGCTACCTGAACAACATAGCGCAGATGACTGGCATTTGTGTGGTAATAACATCGAGTCACCCATCGTGCACTATAGTTGTTAAAAACACGAAGGAAGTCGTAGATACCAGCTAGTTAATAAGATAAATAATCAGTCCACCATAAAGTTCAGTTTAACATTTGTTTTTATTCACCAAGAAAACACGACGTAAACTATACTGTTTATATGCATAGATACAATCCAGAGGTTGCGTACAACACTTCTTCCACGGATAATACAGTTCCCGGCCGTCGCAAACTGAGTTAGTGAAAAACTTTGCCGAAAAACTAACTAACTAAACTGTTTCTCTGTCTCGGATGATCGCTTTATATAAACTCTATCGAAATTTCTAGAACACTTCAAAAACTTCCGCCAGATAATTCTCGAACATTAACAATACATAAAAAATTGAAACATATTAAAAAACGATCAGAATTAATACATAATCACTTACAATCAATACAAAATGGTCGGAAATGGAAATTAAAGATACTTAGACACAAAATTATTCACAGAAATCATTTTAAACTGTAGCAAATTGTTCATTAGATATCGTAACTTGCCTTAATTCTTGGAATTACAAACATTTAAGCAATTCTCTTGCACAATTCTGCTCTTAAACATATTAAATGGCCTTTAGATAATTTCTTTTCATAAAACAAAGCCTATATACACTGATTTACAGTTAATTGCAAAACAAACCTACCAGATCATATTACTGTAGCTTACTACAAATGCTTTATAAAACACAATTCCATTTAATTTTAGCTTTGAGAGCTGTTACAAGTTGTCCTATTGAAACAAGCAGATACTTGTCACTGTGGTTTTTTATATTATATTAGAGACAGCTAAGACGATTGATTATGCTGGAATACTTTTCAAAAGATACATAAGACGTTAATTTAGGCAGGTAATACAGATTTCATATACATTATTTAAAATACTAACTTAGTCCACAAACCCGAGGTTGTTTGGAGACGTCCACATCCAACGTGTCTGTCTATCGCCGTATTTCGAAGTTATGACACAACATGTGTTATTTATACAGATAATTTTTCAACCAAATGTAGACAGTATTTTTCTCCTTGTTTCAAAGGATATGTGTACAAAGTTTCATCGAGATCGGATGAAAACTGTGGATTTGTATGAAGAACAAACAAACCTACAAACAAACATACATTCATCTTTATATATAAAGATTAGAGACAGCTAAGACGATTGATTATGCTGGAATACTTTTCAAAAGATACATTAGACGTTAATTTAGGCAGGTAATACAGATTTCATATACATTATTTAAAATACTAAATTAGTCCACAAACCCGAGGTTGGTTGGATCTCCCCGAAGGAGGCATACTAATCACCGAGCGTGCTGGGTGAACGGTGATGTTCTGGCCTCGCATTCGAAAAACACGGGTTCGAATCCTCATCCGGGCATCCAGATTTGGGTTTTCCATTGTTTCCCCCAAATCACTCCAGGTGAGTCCCGGGATGGTTACTTCTAAAAGCCTTGGTGGAATTCCTCCCTGTTCCTTGCCCCCAGTCCTTCTTCCCGCCTCATATGACCTCGTGGTCGACAAAGCATACAGAAAAATAAAAAAAAATGCTTACGGCTAATTCTTTTCCTCTGGGACCTACAGTTTAACGCCAAATTTGAACCACTAAACGACATGGCGTTGCTCACATGATCAAACACAATTCTCAAAAATTCCTGCCTCCACCGAAATCTGAACCCCGGACCGTAACCAGAAACCTTTGAAAGCAAACGCCTTAACCAACTAGCCACCATATTTCTCATACATTAAGAACGAAGGTTTCAAAAAATTAAAACCAATGCTGATGGCGTACCGGTTGTAATCTATTTAACGGCGGAGCAATTTAAAAACATACAAGTAGTAAATTAAGCAGACTAGCATACATCTCGTATGGAATGTTACGTATCATCAAACAACAGGTGGTAAGTATATAGCTTTCCTATGAAACGACGAGCAAAATATCACTAGGACAAAGACTGCATTATACATACGACCCTAATTTCTAAGCCAAGTGATGTTCGAGAACTGCACAAAAGCACGATAAAAATAAGTAAATCAGATCGTAAGGAAGCAAGATATCACATTTGAGAAGAAATAAAAATGGAGAAAAAAATGTTTCCCTACCTTCAAAGTAGCAATCATGGTTTAATTGAAACATTATCAATTTTTATTGTGAATTATTTAAATAAATGATAGAGTAATATTTTAAGAAATCGTGCTTTGGCTTGTATTTTGGAAATAATAAAGTAGCGTAGCCATTCGTGGGTAAGGTGGATTTTTGGGCGAAGTGGATTCAAATCCCAATTCCACAATTATACAAAGTCATTGGGAACGAAACTAGATCACGACCAGTTTTCTTTCCATTCCTTGTCGACAACTCTATACCTCACAGCTTAAATCACTCATCTCTAGATAAAGTGTACCCTGGTTCACCTATAAAAAAAACTTTAGAAAATCTAAGCATATACGAAACAAAATAGGTATTTTCTCTAATATTCATACCATGAGGTCTCAATTTCCCCTACAACACGCAGTAAAAGTCTGCGTCCAACTGTTACCAGTTCTTAATCAATCGAAAATAATATGATTTGATTTAGAAACTACTTACACGAAAATTGGAGTATAATTGATTCTTCTTGGGGTTCCATGCTTTTTGTTTTGTCATAAGTAATATATGCGTGTTTTCATATGCTGAATGTCACTGTAAATTAGAAGCTTATTTGCTTCAGTATCCAAGGATAAAACCGATACGACGTACTCTCACCACCAAGTGAACGCGAGCAGCATAGTAAGAATGAACGAGCGTTATTCTCTTCTTTGTCCATCACATTATGATTCTGTGTCTTACATGCTGAGGGCTATTCAACGACGCGTGTTAAGTGCTATGCGATTAGAGATCAGTCTGTTACCGACGGGAACCCGGTGGGGCGCCACTTTGTGTGAGCACCCTATCAAGGGAGATCGGGTTTCACCTGGGGGAGTGATACCCAGGTTCACTCCGCCACCGGTGGTTTCCAAGACAGGTCGCAACCAACACTGTACTTTCAACTCGAGGCTCCTTAACGCCTACCGCCTCCTACATCACCTCGAATGATTGAGTATTGCTCATTTCATTTATTTATTTATTGCTGTAATCAGTTCCTCGATTGGTTTGATGCAATTGTCCATCTCTTCCTATCTATCGATAACTTCTTCATCTCAACATATAACACGCCCCTTACAACCTGCGTTCTCAAGAATCTGCTTCATATATTCTAACCTCTGCCTTCCTCTACAGTTTTTATCTTCGACTGTTCCCTCCACTAACAAATTAATCAATCCCGCATGTAATAAAATATGACCCACCATCATGTCTTTTCTTTCTGTAAGATTATTCCAAACACTGCTTTCCTCAAACATCATTTAAAAAAAAAGTTCATTTCGTACTTTATCTGTCCACTTTAAGAATCCTCCTATAGCACCACGTTTCAAATGCTTCGATTTTTCTTCTTTCTGGTATTTGTAACGTTCATGTTTCGCTATCGTACAGTGCTGTGCTCCACTCATAGAGTTTCAAAAAGAACTTTCTTACTCATGAATCACTATCTGAAATTGAAGGATTTCTCATTTTCAAGAAGGCTCTTTTCACTAGTTTGCTTTTAACATCATTCCTGCTTCGGCCATAAATTTTAATTTTACTGCCAAAGTAGTTCACTTACTTTTCTTATCGCAACCGATCATATTTTTATATTTAATCTACTATTATTGCCTTATCTCTGCTACATTTCATCACTTTTGTCTTGCTTTGTTTCACATTTATTCCAAAATCTTCCTTCAGTATGTTTTTCATGCCATTTAGTAACTTCTCAAGATCCTCAATCCGTTTTAGTGACAGGAAAAGGTCAATAGCAAAACCTAACACACTGATTCTTTTCTCCTTGAACACTTTTGCCATATTCAATTTTTTTTTTATTTTTTTTTTTTTACTTCGTTCATAGCTTCCTCAATATACGAGCTGAATATTAATGGAGATAGACTTCAACCTTGTCTCACAACCTTTTTAATTGATATATGTCTCACATGATTTTCTACTTTGAGTGACTTGATTATTATGTAGATTATAAAGTATTCTCGTACCTCGATGTATTACACCTGATTTGTTAAAATTTTGAACATTTTGTCCCGCTTAAAATAATCAAAGCTTTTTCTGAATCAACAAATGTCATAAAAGAACCTTTGTTTTTCTTGATCCGCCCTTCAAGTACTAATATTAAAGCCAGAATTGCTTTTCTTGTACCGCGGTTTTTCCTAAACCCAAACTGATCTTCAACTACTATCTCTTCTACTATCGTTTCTAATCTTCTGTATATTATCCTGGTCAGTCATTTTGAAGTATGTGATTTTAAACTTATAATGCTATAATTTTCATATTTTTCAGCTTATGATTTCTTTGGAAGTGTGAAGATGACACTTTTATTAAAATCTATTGGGATCTCTCCTGTTTCAAAAAGTTTTTGATATCATTTTAAATAATCTTTGGATTTCTTCTTCTCCTAGGGATTTCAGAAGTTCTGCAGGAATCTCATCAATTAAAATCGCCGTATTGCATTTCAAATCTTTAAGAGCTCTATCAAATTGTGTCCTTAAAAAAGGATCTCCAAAGTCATCAATGTCGACATCACCTTCTTTTTCCAGTACACTGTTGTTCAAATCAATCTCTTCATACAGTTTCTCTATGAATTCCTTACTTCGGTTAGTTCTATCTTCTAAGTTTAAAAGAGGTTTCCTATGAGAATCTTTAATGCTTATACATCTTTTATTTATTTCACGAAAAGTTTGTTTCATTCGGCTATATGCCACATTTCTTTACCTACGACCGTTTCCTTTTCTACTTCTTCGCACTTTTCTTGCCACCACTTATCTTTTGCTTTTCTTGCATTTACTGTTTATTTGATATCTAAAATCTCTGTACTTTATTTTTCTGCTTCAACCTGAGCATTTTTATGGCTTCTTCTCTGATTCTTCTATGATTTCTATGATTTCTTCTATGATCAAAGGATTTCGGGAGGCTTTTGAATTATTAATTTGATTAAATTAAAACTATTTAACAAATTCTTATCTTCCACTCATATATTTTAAATATATTTGAAAAACCATACCGGCTTTCTACGAGAGTGATTTTGGATTTTGGTAAACCATCGAAAATTTGGATAACCCAACAGGCAATCAAACTCACGCTCTCCCGAATGCCAGGAAGCCCGGTTTCTAACCACTTACCTACCTCTATAGTTGTGTTAGTCATTCCTGAGTATCCACCAGTAGGACACCATTTTTCATGGTCGCTTGTCTCCATTGCAAACGAGTGGCATTACGAATTTGATCCGCCCATACATTTGCAAACCTTTTGCCATTAACTTTATCCTAAAGAATCAGATCTATCTATTATATTTTCTAATTCGCGTTGTTACTTTTTTAATGACGCTATCACTTGTTCGCACATGAAAAAACTTCCTACGCTGTCTCTATAAAATGTTGAACAGATTTGAGAACATTCTGCAAATCCGAGATTCTTTGTATCTTGAACACATGTCTTTAGCCATACTTAACTGCCTTTAGTTTCTGCAGTAAAGTGTTTTGAGAAACTGTGAAAACTAAATTTCAGTATCCGACCTAGATTTGAAGTTTGATTCTCTCTGCAGCTTAGCGACAATCTCATTATGAGTTTTTATATCTCTATATTTCAGTCAGATTCCTCTCCATTTGTATTAAATGTCAGATCGATAAAATCTGTTAATTAAATAATCCATACCAGTAAATGATTCGAGGATTTACACGTGACTAGAACTAGGTCAGAAACCGAATATGACCTGCATACGGTATTACGGTGTAAGTTGTGTGAGTACTTCCCCGTCCTGCGGTGTAGAGGTGTCGCAGATAAAAAGCGAGCAATCGCCTCCTCGCGGCTGCACGGAGCGGTTTATTTGTGGGGCTATTATTTGCCGGCCCGTTATCGGCCGCAGCCAGCCCTGTGAGGTCGCTCGGAGGCGGCGGTGGCAGTCGGGGGCGGCAGACACTGTGCGTTGCGGCCACGTGGCGCCCACCGCACGTGCGGAACATTCACAGACTTGTTTGGCCGCCGCCGCATCATTAGCGGCCTGTCCAGCAAACTCCCTCGGCGACAACGTTATCAGCACCGTATATGTTCCAGCCACAGTCACTTAAGATTCCAAACTTACTACCAGCCTTCTAGCTATAACTGTCACTCAGGTGAAGATATATGCACCCGTCATCGAATGGGTGGGAGTACTTCCTCCCATTTTGGTTTTTACCTCACTCACAGGGAAGGATTATTGTATTCACATATTTCAGCAAACCGATGATTAATTCAAATGGGGTAAAATCTTGTTAAAATCTGTACCAGTGATATCAAGCTGTATTTATTGTTATTGGCAATCGGAATCAACTACATACAGTCAGAACGAACACTGCATATATAGATCCTCAAACAGCCGTCACATTGAATTTCTTCCCCAACGCATCACGCAAAAACTGTAGAGCCAGTGTGAATATATATATATATATATATATATATATATATATATATATATATATAAAGCTTAGGATAAAACTTAGAAACTGTGGTTTGTCATGACTCTACGTGAAAGGTGAACCAAAAAATAAATGATCGTCTTTCAGTAAATTGAACAGCTGGTGCCAAAGATCGCACTACATCAAAGATGAACACACTAATAATTTAATTCGGTCAGAACTGTTGCTGGCTTAACTCGTGCACGCGAGTGAAGCTACTGTGAAATTCTAATTTTGCAAATTTTTTTTACAAATTTAACATAACACCGAAGATATAATTTAATACAATAGTCATTATTATAAGTCTAGAAGCACCTATAACCATTTCTTTTATCAGACTTTTGAATTATTAAATTGTTTTCGTTAACAGAAATATATCTGTCGCTAGGCTGAAAAACTAAAAAGTTGAGATCATCAGGAAATTGTATTCGATTACGTGATAATCAAACTTCAACTCTTAGTGGACTACAGAGATTTTTACTGTCGTAGGTAGTTTTTTTCAGAGATATCAGCATTATTTCCAGTCAAAGGAATTTATGAAAAAAATAGAAACAGACACTCTGATCACGAAAAAGGTTAAAAACTCAAATAACTAATTGTAAGAAATTTGCTCAGGCAGCTCCGTGAGGGTTAACTAATTTGGTGAATATTTGGTTGGTTCTGAGTGCGGTTGCAGGTTAGCCACCTTTCTGGCACTGAACTCATCTCCATGGAGACCAGGTACGTAGTCGAACAAAACATGTGAGCATTTGTAGTGAATAAGGCAAATTGATGCAGTGCTTGAGTCGAATTTTCAGTAGTTCTTTAAAATGTGGACGACTTTAGGTTATGGCCAGGCCAAATGGCAGCAACGTATGATTAGCACTGTAATGGTGGTATGAGATGGCTTATGAGTGCTATCGAGTTGAGGAAAGGATAGCGAGCCACCTGAGACTGACTTCGCATTGTCTGAACGGCAAGCATAACGTGGGTGGTGCGTTTAAATTTACTCCAGTGATTCAGAATTAAATTTCAAATTTTGTAGCTTAGTAGCTTTCTTTCCATTATTCGACGAGCACTGTAGAAATCCACGCTGAATAATCTCTACTAAGAATGTAACGAATTGTTTCTTTTAATAAAGCATACCCCTTAAACAGGTTAGAGCAAATATTTAATGCCAGATCTCCTACAAATGACTTAGGCAGCAGTTGATATTCGCATGAATCAACAGAAAAAATTAAATTAAAAAAAAATCATTTGCCTTATTTTTTAACTACTTAACGTCTCTTAACAGCGAGATCTTTAGACACGGGAAAGGATGGGGGGAGGGGGCAAGGAATGGGAAGGAATTCGGCCATGGCCTTCTGAAGGAAGCATCCCGGCAGTTGCCTGGAGTAATTTGGGAAACCATGGGAATCATTTGTCGAACCAGTTTCAACGAAATATATAATTTAAGCAAGTTGCCTAATATCTATGATACACTTATTTGAAGGTCATAATACTTTGTGAAATATCATACGTTGACCAAACAGGGCAACAAAAAATTTACACACGATGAACGAATATGTGTTTTCCTAAAGATTTCCAATATTAATTAGTTGTAGCAACATATATCAACCTCAAGAGATTAACATCATTCGCCAAGCAATTCAACTTTTTTGATGCATGTAATATGGTGATAGACAAGTCAGTTATTAACCAAAATATTAATCGTATTCCATGCATACATTCCAGAATTCTAGGATTGTACCTTACCAACACGAAAATTCTCCTTGACATAATTTGTCAAAAGACTATCTGACTATCTAATGACAGTGACGTAGACAATCCATAAACTCCCACAAAAATTATTTTTCTTTATTTCTGTAATTTTTTACAGTATCTGTGGTGTTTATTGCCAAATTCTCAGCAGAAGATGGCTTGTTAGAAGTATCTGGCCTGTATGCTTCCTCAGTAAGAGCTCTCAATCGATGAACGACCAGACCGAGGTCCATATGTTTGGTGATTGCCCTGGGGACGCATCACCCAGCGACAGCTGTGACGGCGGCCACAGCTGCACGGTGTTAAATGAACACCCACCAAAATAGAGATCTATATCTCTCACTGACGGGATAGCAGGGTGCGGTCAGAGGCGAGAGGGTATTTACTATGCACCTGGAGCACACATTAACAAGTGTTGACCAAATCACTCCAGGCGAATGCCGGGATCCTTCCTTCAAAAGGCCATGGCCGAATTCCTTCCCATTCCTTGCCCCCATCCTTTCCCGTCTCTAAAGACCACGTTGTTAAAAAGGGACGTTAAACTGTTACAAAAAAAAAAAACAAGTGTTGACTATTACAATTATAGAGTTTTTTAGAGCTGGAATTTGTTTGGGTTAGCTGAACTTTGATGCAGTACTGCTATGGGAATGGAGCTTGTTTGGAGGAGTCGTCATCTATTTGGTACGCTCCTGAAATTGGAAATGAAGTAATGCAACTCTCTTCACTAAGTAACAAATGTGTTAATATTTTTTCCACTGGGAAACGTAACAAACTTCCGACTGAGATCATCAAATGACATCACTATTGTTAAAGAAAGAGATGAAATTGTAGAATTCTGTTCATCATTGTTTCTATTATCAGGATTATCTTTGCTGATATACTTACAGAGCTGTAATGAAGAACTCTTTAACTATTTCAGATAGGCTAGTGTAACAGCACTTTCAATAATGATTCAAAGCTCAGTTATGAAAACTTTTGTTTGTAACCAAAACTGAATCTTTCCAACCTTTGGACTGAAAGTCTGGTATTGAAAACATCTAAACGACCTCTAGAGAGGAGAATTCTGCGACAACTTAGATCTATATTATTGGGATCCCTTAATCAAATTGAACTATCGTACAACTTGGTTCTAAGAGAAAATAGCTTAAGTAAAGAATAATAGAAATGAATGCTGAAATAAAAATTCAAATGGAATAAATTATTACGAACAAAGTAAAAAACAAATAGATTCGCCAATACTTAAGCTGCCACGTGTTCATAAATCTGTGATAGGAATATTGTTGAATCAGATGAATCAAAATATAAAGGCAACATGAAAAAAAATCCATACTACATTTATTATGGAAATGTTTGCTTAACCTCTTCTCCGACGCTTTATTAATTATTCTTCTCAGACTTCGACTTTTCAGCTGCCGTAACTTCTAAAAATAAAATAAAAATTATTTGAAAGTGGTTTCTAGGAAACTAATTTATGATTATATGTTTACAAATAAAATAGTTCGAAAAAATTACTAAATTCCCTGAAAATTTTAATATATGGATTTCAAATGATGTTTGCTTTTTGGAGTTCCGGGAGACATATCTAAATATTTTCGATATAATTTTTGTGAACAAGTTAACTAGATTGACTAGATTAATAACGAACTTATTCTTATGAATTTCAGCAAAAATTTCTGCGGCTTATAATATCTGGATTGAATTTTTGGTATTAAAAAACCTTTTTCTATAGAATTTTCCTTGTTATCAGCATATTTCACAAAAAAAGAAATTTTTTGTATATAATGCTTAATGGAGTTAAATAATTGTACTAAATTTTATAATTCTTCAGAATACCACTAGGAACACAAAATCCCTTTAAAAATGCTTGTAATGTAGTGAAATTTCTTAATTATTTGTGGTTTTTCTTTTCTTTCTGCTTAGAACGTGATGCCTACTACCAGTTTTTATAATGCTTTTAATCATTACTCCAGTCGCAATCAAATTTTTACTCTGGATTTTATTTCTAATTTAATTTCAAAGGAGCACATGTGGCGGTGTCAACTTTCTTACATGCCTGCTTTCCTATTTCATGATATTTTTTAATGTTAATTTTTTCATTGCAATTTCACCACACAACTACTCTTGCCAGATAAGAATTTTAACTCTTTCCTTGTTTTTGGTACATTGTTCAGCATTTTTCTTGATAATTTATTTATTACAATCCCTGACTTCCTTAGCCACAAAAGAACATTTTTATGCTCCCTTACGGATGAAATCCCGTGCTAGCTTGTGGTCATAATCTGTTTCCTTCTATGAGCTGCTCCTGATTGTTCTACCAACATCTGTTCAAGCACCATCACCAAGTTACTATTTGTACACTCCAACAACTATCTTCATCTGCCTCCCGCCTTCCAATGACCCCAAATCCAGCTACTTAACCATTATCAGATACTGATTGAATTTTGTGGTTATTTAGTTGATCTTTACATCCACTCCAAGTACTAAATTTGATACCCCAGTTGTGGGTCCAATACTACACCACCATATTAAAGCAAAGATCTAAACCTTTCCAATTCCCTCATTACCGTCTTCAATAAACGAAGGATTTTGAAACCCCTCACTACTGTTTTTACGAATTGAGTATACACTTAAAGTCGTCAACTAACAATTTCTCTTCCACCCTATAATCATAGAAAACCTTATCCTTGTTATCTGTGTACGTAATAGCTGACTTTTCTTAGCATTTTCTCTCATTCCTTATTAACATACCCAACTACTGCAGACATCCTGTCCAGCTGTTGAGAGGTACACAACCTCACATTTTGTGATTTTGACATTAAAAAAGCTATTTTTATTTAATAATTGTAATTGTATATATTAACTCTGAATTCTAAGTTCCAAGGTCAAAGTACGTCAAGATGAATGTAATGAGATCTCCGGAAAATAAAGAACAGTCGATATGGATTTGAAGAAAATATTTGAAAGGAAGAGGACGAGTTGGTTTTGGAAAGAACATGTTTTAAGAGAAGAGATGAAACAGAATGGCTAGATGGAAGCAACGTAGAATCCTAGCGGGATTAAGAAGAGGAAAATATTAGCCTGAGGGCAGAAGGTTTAGGGTTTTGATAAAGATAATGGAATATGAGTTTTGGAAATGATAGTTGTTTGTTTAATAGAAAATATAGGAATTATGAGATAAGTATAAAGTGTTTTATTTGATATTGAGATTGAAATATAGATATAGGCAAAGGAGTTGCTTTAAAATTTGTATGGTAAGAATTTGATTAGTAATAATTTGATTTACAGCGTGAGTATCGAAATAAAACCAGCAACGGACAAAGAGGGATTAAGGAAATCCTTATGTACTGGTCTGGTGCAGGAAATATAAGCAAAAGTATTAATTTAAAAGTATGATAAAGTAACACTCACTTGTGTTCTCTACAAAATAGGAGCTATACAATGGGTACGTTACACTGTCTGCGAGGCGATCTGGACAGGATGCCTACAGTAGTTGGCCTCAACAGTTCTAGCTGTATGGTGTAGCATTATGTCATCTGAAAACAATCTAACTTCTGACTGTAAACTATAAACAAAATTATTTATTAGAATAACGAATAACAATGGGCCCAATACGCTAACCTGTGGCACTCCTGTTTTCACTTCGACTTCTTTCGTCGCTGTATTTGCTAAATTAACTGTTTGCTTTCTACGCATTAAATCACCTTGCCACACACTCCAATTTGTTTTTTACATTTTTTACCATCATTTCATATCTCACTTTGTCAAATGCCTTGGACAGATCTAGAGCTACACTATTAAATTGACCTCTTTTGTCCATTTCATCCGAAATATGTTGCATAAAGCTACTAACTTAGATTCACATGAGTATCCTTGCCTAAATACAGGTTTCTGTTTGTAAATCAGTTTCTTTCTTCAAAGACATTTCTGATGTTCTTATATACTAGTCTTTCCATCAACGAAACTATCACTTATAGAAAACTAATTGGCCTGTAATATTTAAAACTAGTTGTCTCCCTTGCTTTTTGGACCATTATTACTATGGTAGAGGAAAGTGCCCTATTCCGGACCCCTCCCTCTAAAGAGGGCCCCCGGTTTCCTGCCTCTGCATTGTACTGAACTCTAGCGGAATCAAGTCTAAATAGTAGTTTTGGCTTCTACCACTCTGTAACAGACAGCTCGTGTTGGTCACTTTAATTGTTGATCGCCAAATCGCCATTACGTGTTTTGTCAGTGAACCAAGTTTTTTCAGTGTGCTATATTTTTTTAATTTCTCGTGGAAATTGGCAGGTAAGCCTTCCAACCAATATACACTCTTAAATGATAAGTTTTTAGATTAATGTTTATCACTGAACTGTCTTGTAGAAACGTTAGGTTAAAAATCTATTGGGTTAACAAAATACCAGCTAGGGTTGCGCAAAGCGGACCCCCGTGAGTTGCCTAAACCGGACCCCTTCTTTTTCATGCTTACAAGTCTGCCTATATCTTAAATAGAGGGCGAAATGCCTGCATTTCTATGATCATAACATCTACGCCTCATAAAGCCCAATTGATGGAAGCAAAAAGAGCTAAAGAAGTCAAGGATACTCAACAGCAAGCACGTAATTATGATCGAGGATGCAAAAGTAGCCGCGGAAGGAGGCATGGTTCAGCAGTAGGGCTTTCTAGAAAAGAGAAAGAGCAGGTGAAAAAGTGCCTTACTTTTGAAAAGAATGTGAAAGGATCAAGCACTGAGGATGAAATGAGTGCATCCTCTGGATCATCGGAATTGGAGCTTCTTCCTGGAGTGTCCCCATCCAAAGATGATGACGCTTGCTGCGTGTTCTGCGACAGGAAGTTTACCGAAGATTCAGAAGGAGAACTATCGGTAATGTGCGTTATATGTTCGTTTTGGGCCCATGTGGATTGTGCTGGGGCTGAAAAGGACGTATACATCTGTGACTTTTGCCGCTAAACAATTTAATTTATGTTGTATTTTCTGTCTTCTTATATTATAGTCTATGTAAAGATATATTTGTATTAAAAAAAATACCTGTAATTATAATATTACATTTGTGCCTTAAAACTATATTATGTTTTTTTTGTGATTCAGTTCATTTTTATAATTTTTTTAGTGTAATTTTCATCCCTTTTATGAGGGGTCCGCTTTAGGCAAGTATTTTTCAAATCGCAAAAGTGTAAGGTTTTTTTTTTTTTTTTTTTTTTTTTTTGTAATCATTAAAACAGATAAGTTTTGAAATTAGAATTTAAAAGGTGCGTAACATAGTGAAGTAAATATTTCATGCTTTAAAAAAAGGTTTTTTTACTAATTTATGTACATTGTTGATAAAAAACCAAATGGGGGCACCAAAATTGGGCACTTTCCTCTACTTTTCCAATCCTCTTGTAAGCAGAAAGTCTTCAGAATCAATTTAAATAATATTACAGTGGTGTATCTCCCAATCTTTAACACATCTATAGTAATATTATCCACACCGGCCCCTTCACGTTTTTTCCTCTTTCTTACTTCTTGATATTCTCGGGATTATTATTGTCAATTCCTCTGATTTATCCCCTTACATCCCTAAATGATGTTCCCTAATGGTCTCGTTACACAAGTTACTTTATATCTCTGCCATTTTCAAATCATCAGAAAATTCTTCTCCATTCTTATCCACGGTTACCTATTCCGGTTCTTGGACATTATAGTGATAACTTTCACAGGATTTAAACAAACTGAAATAATAAATGGTTATTTGATGAAGCAGCTCACAACACCGCCATATTCATACGGTAACAGGAGCAGAAACTTGCAGACCGATGGTAGCATTCTCTGTCCTATTATAATTTTCTACTGTAAGCCCGTGACCGTTTTTTACGTATCGTCACGGGTCTAGAAAAGTTCTAGTTTTGGGGGTCAAAGATTATGGTCTGACTAAATACGAACCTGTCCTGTGTTTCACTTTTAGGCTCAATAAAATCTCTTTGGCTTGAAGAACTCAGACTTATTAATAGACGTAGACAGGGATGATTGCGCTATCGTATAATTGTTTCAATGGTCATAGACTCTGTAAAATTTGAAGAATTTCTTCTTGCTTCGAAAGCATCACGTAGTTTTTTATTGAGGCTGGGTAAACATTCGTAATGCAATCGTTGGTCATAGTGTCTCTAACGGTCAGAGAACTTAATACAGATTATTAAATAGTTGAAGCCAAAGAATTGAACTGCCAAAATATTCAATACTGTAACATATCTTGTCTGATGTTCACTTTAAATAACCTATTAACTCACGAACAGCGAACATGAACAAAGGCTATTAACCAAAGTGGTCGTAAAAAGTAAATAAAACTTAATCTTTCGTCAAGAAGCAACATTAGAGAAAGTTTTAATTAAATTGAAATTTAGCGTAGGTGGGAGTGATCATTGGCACTCGTAGTTACAGCAGAAGTCATCAGTAATTTAAGCATTTTATAAGGGTTTTTTTATGTTGCTTTGATTAGTGACATATTAGGACTACTAAAAAGCAGTTCCAAGTTTTTTCAGCCGTCAAGGTTATCGATATATTTTTTTTAACTATGAAACGCTACGAAAAGCAAGCTTAATTATTGTATTACGACAATTAATTTGGCAGCAATTGGTTAGCTGTTAAGTTGTGGACATAACCACGAATTTCTTCTATGACATCTCTGGTTGCTGTTAATCTGAGAGTGAAGGCTGGTTCGTGACGTCACCATTCTCCAGCCAATAGCTATCGAGGTGAGTGAATGAGTGAGCTTACGAAATTATATAGTACATTTAATTACAGGATATCCTATTTAATTACATAAATTTAAGTTATATTGTTAAGTGTATATTTCATAAATAGATTTGTGAACACCAACGAAAACTTAGCTTTTGGTTTTACCTGTGGCTGTTCCTTCACTGAGAGGGACAGAACAGAGATGGGGTAATAAGTCTGAACGACGACTATCAAACAGGTTAGCACAGAAAAAGGACAGTTAACTAGAATCAACAGAGCATTATAAAACATTGGGGAGGAGAGCGTGTCACGCGAGCGTCCGTGGCTATAGCGTGATAGCCGTCACGGTCCCCTGAGGCCTGATGAATGGAGAGCCGATAACAATCTGCTCGCGTGATAATAAGAACCACGAGAGAGGAGCTGACAGCGGGCATTCTTTCCGGACGAGCGACGGAGTGTGTGACAAGACCCCGGGGACCACACCACCACGAGCTCATCAACACGTCCACAGATAGCGGACCGCAACCCAGCGTCATATGAGCTAGTCTGTCAGTGCAGCGTGACGCTGTTATATCAGAACAGTGACTATATTAACCTTCTTCTCTCTCTTAGCGTCACTAAGATCGTGGGTGCTAAAATTTCATCTGAAACAGAGAAATTATTGTCAAGCGAAACAGTGCTAGGTAGACCTATACGTACAGATCTAGGATATCTAGAACTAATTTCTGATCTACACCTCCTCATGGTACGGTGCATAGTATGACGGCTGACTTAGTCAGGGACCTGATGGCAGTTGGGACAAGCTGGCTGGATAAAGCACTCTTTTGGTCTGGGGACACGAAATTGTTCCCCATATTGTGTGAACCAGTCTTCACATGATAATATCCTGAGCACACGTAGTCCGCCTAGATTAGATGACAGTTTCTTCCTCAGTAAAATATTCCGGGGACTAAATAACTCCTAGTCGGATCTCCCAGTTGGTAGGGGAAAGTGGCAACGTTAAGGTGTGACAATGTTTTAAGGTAACTTACAATATACGTAAAGGAATCAAAATCAGGTGTTACAAAGTTCAACTATCCTACTACATATCAGAAATTTATAGTAAACTTTGCATTAATTTTATTACCAAAAATAACCAGTTTTTCAAAAAAGTACCCATGTGGCCACTTTGCCCGACCATGTCGGGAAAAGTGGCCACTTAGCTTCGAAAACAGAAAATGAGTGATTAAAAACGCTCTAAATTTGCAAAAAAGTGTACTTTATTTTAAGAAAAAGTCATATAACTTGCAAATAATAGAAATCATATAGGGCAAAAGGCACTTCAATTGAAATTTTCGCAAACGAAGGAATAGCTGTTTCATTCAACTCCATCACAGAGTTCGTGAGCACAAAAGTAACACATTTGGCACTGGATCCATCGTTCTTTTGATCTTGAGCTGAAAAAACTTTCGTTGTAATACAGGCTCTGTGTGTGCTCTTGATCATCGTTATCATTTTATAACACTCTTTTTTGTTTAAATTTCCTGCGGTTTGTGGTTGTCTATCTAGCATTGGTATCTTTCTTTTGTTATTTTTTTTTATTTGCTTTTGCAACTTCAAGTACATTTTTATATGCACTTGGTGGGAACATCTGTAAAGAACCTTCGTTTCGGCTTTTGCATTTGTTTTTTCCTGCTATTGGTGCACGACAATACCCTTTGGGCTCAGAGAAAAAAGTTTCCAGTCGTTGAAATACCACCACGAAATGTATAAATAATTTAATTACTTTCGGTTTTTGATGATACTCACTTCAGCTTCACACGATTATACAATGCTTTCAACAGATGCTTTATTATGTTAATAACCTGCGAGGAACAAACAGAATCCGTGCGCAGTAGAGACCACAGCCACCAGCAGGTGGCCACTTTTCCCGGTTTAGCAACGTTATACAAATGTCATCCTATCTGAACAAAGAAAAGAAACAATAATGATCTCCAAATAAGGAACTTACAGCAAAAATATCACTCTTGCAAAAGAATTTTGTTCGGAAGCGGTAAGTCATCTGATTTCTTGTTAATAAATTCATAAACTGACCACTCACCAAACATCAGGCTCACAAAAACCACAAATATTTTAATAACTTCGAGAGATGATACGCTAACCGGATTGGGCTTCTCAAGGTAACAGAAGGCATTAAGTTACACCAGTTATGATTTTTCCCACCTGATGGCACCATCGCTTGACCCCAAAAAAAAAAAAAACCTGGCCACTTTTCCCGGCTCTCACCTACTGTTCAGGAAAGAATCATCAGCAATGGTAGAATCATATTGCAAGTTTAAAAGTGGTATGTTAGAAGATTGAAAGAGTGGAGTATTCGAGAGATTAAAGTACGAGATTGAATTGATAGTTATATTTTATTTCGGTTTTTCTTTTTCCCGGCGTTTGTCATGCACTGCAGGGTCTGCATTGTTTTACTGGATTTTTTTTCCATTTACGCCGATCTAGTGCATCATCCAGTGAGGCATTCACTAGTCGCATTGTATCCAGCCAGCGCTTTCTGTGTCACCCTAGTGGTCTTCGGCCCTTAGGACTTACATTATGTATAGTTCTCGTTGTTGTTTTTGGAGCTTTAGGGCGCGTCGACAGCGATGTCATTAGCGCCCTAACAATGACTAGCTAAAACTGTGCAATATAGTTCTTGTAATTGAAGAGTTGTTGCTGCGGAGTACACGGCAGTGCTATCG
The DNA here is from genome assembly GCA_031002005.1 of Vandiemenella viatica. Classification (NCBI taxonomy): domain Eukaryota; kingdom Metazoa; phylum Arthropoda; class Insecta; order Orthoptera; family Morabidae; genus Vandiemenella; species Vandiemenella viatica. Next base: position 67,708,381 of record JARYHS010012519.1, on the reverse strand, counting down.
CAGACCACCCTCTCGCACTGTTTCAATTAATAAGGATTCATGAAACTGGGCTCCATATTGTTTCCGATATTTCGATACGTGAGATTGCTGTCAGAGATAAAATGGCTGGAACACACGTAGCGGCTCCTTATAATCATACCATGCGATTCTATTCTTCTTTCAAACTGAAATACTTATTCGGATGAAAGTCGTTATTTTGCCATTCATGTTCCTTGGGTTGGTCGAATTCGTGGAGGAGGTTCAATGTTCAGTAAGTTGAGGAAGAGTTGTTTATTTTCTTCCAGCTTCGTTGCCTACTGTTTTTTTTTTTTTTTTTTTTTTTTCTGGCCGATGATTAGGAGCTGTAATTTTATTGCAGACGTCCAGTAACAGAACTTCCTAATTCCAAACACTTTTATTAAAGTCACGTGGCTTTTAACAACTAGACTAGAACCTAGATGGAGTACTCTTTGGAATCTGCTGAGGGGCCTGGATGGATTATCTGAGGTAAAAACTCATAAATTTTTCAGTTATGTGTAAAATAACTAATTTTATAATTTAACATTATCAGTGTGTTAGAATATCTTTGGATTGACTGTGGCTATAAGTTGAAGTCTAGTGAGAAACAATCGTAGAACGATTTGTATACCAATGTGCGAAAGGCCTTAAGTATTAATCATGTGTATAGTTAAATTGAAAATTGGTCAGCGTGAGAATGGTAGTGGAGCTCTGTGAAATAAAGAAAACCTATAAACTGTGGAATATAAGGACAAATAAAAAAGTTGATAGGGGGCATCCATAAATTACGTGAGGCGATTTTCAGGATTTCCGGACCCCTTCCTCCCTTTCTGGTGAGACGTCATGAGATCTGATCCGACTCCCTCTGGTGACATCTGATCCGTGAGATCCCCCCCCCCGTAGAAATCGCCCTCGGAACTTTTGGACAAACCCCCCCCCCCCAAAAAAAAGACTTTCCCATCATTTATAGACTTGTTTTTAATAACTTTACAGCCCAACAAAAATTAAAGTATTCAATTTTTTGACTTGTGTAAACTAGTTTTTAGGAAATCTTCTATTCCAGAAATTACTACTGACATAATGAATAGGATCTATAAGCAGAGAGAAAAAAGAAAAAAAAAACATAAGTAAAATTAAAGTGGGATATTGAAACTGTCACAGATACATTTCTTTAACGTTACCTAACACCGTTCAACATGTTCTGAATGTAATTCTGCACGGCATTATGAACGTAGTGTGGTGACGAATGCGGCGGTGTCGGTGGTTGACACCTTTTAACGCGTGGTCGTGATTCAGCAGCGCGAGGGAGCTGCCCCGCCAGCTCTGACACGTGTTTTACATAATCACAGTTTGGACCCTCCGGGGGACGGTAATAGCCGCACAAAGACCAGCCACGGTCCGCCGGTCACCAAAGAGGCCGAGCCGGGGACCCCGCTCTCCTTATCGCCTTTTTCGACACTTTAGCGATTCCATTGAAACAGAGGATCCTGATAGCAGCTGTCGGTTTTGTGGTGGTTTCTATATTACGCAACTAATGAATGTCTAAATTTCGCTGGATGGGTAGGGATGGGGGAGCTATACTGTTGGTTACTAGCAGGAATATTTCTGTCGAAAATTGGTCATTTCTGCCAAAGTTGGTCGGAGATCAACAATGACATAGTCTGCATCCGTGAAGAGCGATGGGTTCGGTATGTTGTTACCGGTCTGAAACGTGATAAGGAAGTGTCAATTAATTTTTTTAATTTAATTTAATTTAATTGCAATGGAGCACAGGCTCCGGTGGCAATTTCCCTACACACCCATCTTCCCCCAATCCTGCACCTACCTACATTTGCCCTCTACAAATTTTATTTTTAAATTCCTTCAAAGTTTTCGGTAAATTATTCATCATTTCTCTTGATAACTCATTCCAATCCCTGACACCCTTACCTAAAAAAGAGAATCTTCCCACAACCTTGTGCCTGAAATCGAGTGCCAGCTTGTGGTCATGGTCATCTTTTCCCTTCCATGCACTACTTTTCATACCTATTGCAATATCTTTCTATGCCTCATTGCCAGTATATGCCCTTTACACTCCCATGACCCTCCTCATCCTCCTCCTGTCTTGCAATGAATCCCATTCCAGCTCCTTTATCATATCCGTCACTGATTGCATTCTGCGATAATTTCCAGAAACAAATCTAGCAGCCCTTCTTTGCACCCTCTCCAACTCCTGTATTTGATACGTAAAATGAGGGTCCCATACTACACTACCATATTCGAGAAATGGTCTAACCAAAGTTTTGTAACCCAATTCCTTGACTTCTCTCGTACATCCGCTCATCACTCTCTCCAACAAGTGCAGAACTTTGAAACCTTTTCCTACCACCTGTCCTATGTGTCCTGCCCAGTTAAGTTTCTTATCAAAAGTAATTCCAAGATATTTACAATTCAAGTCTTCAGCAAGCAATTCTTTCCCCAACTTATATTCATAATTAACCTTTCGTTTTTTATTTGTGTATCTAATAAGCTGACTCTTCTTTGCATTTATCTTCATTCCATGTTTACCAACCCAATTAGATATCCTGTCCAGATCACCCTGCAACTGTTTACAATCCTCTATCGTTTTGATTCTTTTATACAGCATTATGTCATCTGCAAACAATCTAATTTCAGATAGTAAACAATCAACACAATTATTCATTAGAATAATGAATAGCAATGGTCCCAATACTCTACCCTGTGGCACACCCATTTTTACTTCCACTTCTTTTGATACTACATTTCCTACCCTAACTTTCTGTTTTCTACCTTTTAAAAATTCTTCTACCCCGCAAATGACTTTCTTATCCACTCCAATGGTTTTTACCTTAATTACTACCATTTTATGGCTTACTCTGTCAAACGCCTTAGACAGATCTAGTGCTACACTATCAATTTGGCCTCCCTTGTCCATTTCATCTGAAATATCTTGCACATATCCCACCAACTGAGATTCGCATGAATATCCTTGCCTGAAGCCATGTTGCCTGCTTGAAATGGGGGGTCAGGCTGTGACGCGCTGTCGCCACGTTCCAATGTGCATTTTTATTATATAAATAATAATATAAGAGTAATTTACATAAATCTTGAGCGACCACCTAAATAGATTTTTGTTGTAATTTCCTAAAGTACGCAAGATTCCAAGTGAGGACTGTAATGCAATGGTGAACATTCAGTGTATCTTGGTAAAGCGAATATTAAAGAATTATTGAGCTGTGTAGGCTTGAAGCTAATTGTGGTCTACCCGAACCATGGCGACAGGAAGTCGCGGATTTAGGGTTTTGCCGGACGACACACTCTGCTCCCTGGGGGTGGGCGGTCAACAAGGTCACTCACCTGGCGGGAAATGCCTGCTGCCCGAACACAGAGTCGTCCCCAAACGCAGCCGAATTTGTCCGACCTCTTTGAGATACGCGGGGCAAATAAGATATCGGGGATATCACGTGACATTAGGTGCCAACCTGAAGATCCAATCCAAATGAGCATATAACTTAAAATCCTGGGAATTTTCTGTTGAATGTGATCTTCGAGACTGCAAGCGGGTGGAGCCAGAAGTTTTCCTCGTGAACCGAAGAGCGAGGTGCTGGACATTCTACATTCGATTCTAGGCTAGTCTAGTGTGAGGTGGACTTGGAAGGTTGGCTTCTCTCGCCATCTGCCGCTGTACGACTCCTGGCTGCCGGCTTGCTGGAGCAGGCTTATCACGGCGACACCGCCAGTAATGCGATGATGCGCATTAACATACAGGACGTGTCTGTAGCCGCCTTGTGAGACAATCTGACATATCGTGGGTTATCTCCGGACACCGCAGACATCAGACGCAGAACTACAATGGTAACTTATTACGACCAAGTTATCTGATTGTGCATTCCGTGAAACTGAATCCTTAAGCGATTTTGAGAGGATAGATCCATGTTCTAACTTTTTAATTGAAAAACCCCTCAGCTAGCGGCATAATTTGCAAGAACTAGTTATTTTCGAATGATATGTTGTTCATTCGTGGCGCCCATGATTTTCTTTTTAAGTCACAGTATCACAGTATTATGATACCTTTGTCTGAGGTCGTCATAACTTGTATTTTTCATTGTTTCCAATTGTCATTATTTCTTGCATTTTAATTCTGAGATATATTTAAAAGTAAAAGTATACAATTGTTTGCTTACTCATGACGGCTAATTGTACCTCTGAGCGTTGCTTTTATGATTTTACCAATTTGTGTTAATGTTAACGGTAAATTCTCTCAGACTTGTAATCGCCAATGATAAGAAAATAAATGTCATATTGTGACAATTTTCCTATATTCCAACTAACATCGAGATTCTTGCAAAATTAATAAATTTTCACTCCTTCATAAAAAATAAAATCAAAAATCCCCTTTATTAATCATAAAGGTATGAAAGATAATTATAACGTAGTTTTCCCACCAAGGCACCCACTACAAGGCGAAATTTCAGCAAATATCACGAAGGGGTAAGGTGTTCGACTTAAATCTCACGTCATCTTTTCAATTTCTTGAATAACAGTAGAGCTAAAAAAAGTGTTAAAAAAAATAACGAGGTCGGTCAGCAGGGGATTGGGGGGGGGGGGGCTAAGGTTCCCTCAATAATCAAAAGGAGGGGGGGAGGTCCGAGCAGTTGTCATCAAATCTCACCATGGGGGAGGGGGTCCGGAATTCCGGAAAAACATCTTATGTAATTATAAAAGATTTTACTGTTTTCCCGGCCGTCATATTAACATAAATTCCTTACGGGATTAACTCTGCGTTGAAATACTCCTCCTCCTTCTTCTTCCCGACTCTTCGATTGGGGCTTAGGTCTTCTCCAGGGGCCTTCTACCGAATCTGCTACAGACTGGCATCTGCTGGAGACTGGCGTGGCTGGTTGTTTACGTATTTGTACTGTCGATTGTCTGACAATATCGATTATCCAGAGATGCTATTTACGATTTAATATCTCTGGGTCCAGAGTTAATTATTTATCTGACACATCGAACCGAAGCTCATCTACAAAGAAAAGTAAGAGAGGCTATTGAAATAATCAAACAGCTAAACAACCTCAACAAGGATGGTGGTTATGGCCTTAGCCAGGATTGGAATAATTAACTCTGGACCCACAGATATTAAATCGTAAACAGCATCTTTGGATAATCGATATTGTCAGATTATCGACAGTACAAATACGTAAACAACCAGCCACGCCAGTCTCCAGCAGATCCCAGTCTGTAGCAGATTCGGTAGACGGCCCCTGAAGAAGACCTAAGCCCAGGCCGAAACGTCGGGAAGAAGAAGAAGGAGGAGTATTTCAACGCAGCGTTAACCCGTAAGCAATTTATGTTAACCTTACGTAAACAGATACCCGGTTCGAATTCTTCTAAGATTTTTACGAAACCGTAACCAGTTTTTCTCATAGCAAGCTATTCTTCACCAGTGGTCTGCATTAAACTTTCAGATTAACAGGCGGGTTACGACACGACAAATGCGGATTGTGCTCACTCATAAATAAATAAATAAACCCAAATCAAATTTAATCTTAACCAGCCGCCACCTGCAACGATGGGAGTATTTTTTGTGTAAGACTGTAGGTTTTCTCAGCGTTGAATATGAATAAAATCTTCTCGGGTAACTAGTCGATCTTGTCCGCCGATAAAACACGACGTTTCGGCGGTCATTTGCTCTGCCGCCATTGTCAAGTGACTATTTTGTCAAGTGAATATTTTTGTTTATTAATAAAAATAAAATTCTTAAAAACGACGATCTGGAACTTATTTTAGAAAAGAGAATATCCCCAGTACGAATAGAAAATGTTTCTTTTAATAGCGAATTTGGAAACCACCCCTGTTATTTCATTATGTGATTACTACCAACGCAATCCTCTAACAGTTTACGGATTATGTATCTTGTGATAAAATGCTCATTTTTTAATTTTACTTCTACTTACACATTTTCTGTCTTACAAAGGTTCTCTCGTATTTACTACGGAACGTCTGGAGAGGATATAAAAAATTTGCTTCATTTATCTAAGGAAAAAAAATAGGGTTCGGGAGCAACGCCAGGGTCCCAAGAAGAAAATGTGGTATCGACCTGAAATTTAGTGCACACGTTTCTGAGGAAGTATTATTTAAGAAAATGTAGTATAGGAATAATTCGACACTCAAGATACCAATACAGCTGCGGTAAAAGTACGTTGATATATCACAGAAGTTAAAAATCGGCCAGTAATTTTGTCACAAATGTTTTTTACAACGTGTAGTGTCCCACTCGGTATGCCTCGGGATTTACTACTTCGTTAAACAGTTTTATTAATTATAACAAAATATATGATTGTGGGTGGGGTTCTCTTCCGAAATTGGTCCTTCACATTAATACAAGTCAAGCATAATATACTCAAAAGGAACATATTGACTTTATTAATCTTGATACATGAAAAGCAAAATTTATTTGACGAAACAATTGCTTTAATTGATAAATGGTCGTTCCCTCTCAGGTAGTGTAATTTACAGTTCATGGGTTCTTTAATTTGGAGCTAGTTGTGATCACTCTGTAGATGATTGCATACATAGGAGTAACTGTAGTGTTGAGCAGCGCAGGCGGTGCGTAGTGTTGGCTCGAAAGGAGAAGAGGTGTCGGCGAACCTGGCTAGTCGATCAGTTGGCGAATGTGCCGTAGGTAGTAGGCACGCAGTGCGGGCGTCTGGTGTCTCTCATCTCCAAGCAGCCAGCGGCGTCGTCCTATCCCCTGGAACCCTCAGCAATGCCCGAGCGAAGTTGGCTCACCCCGTCTTGCCGCGCCGAAACCAGAGTACAGCATCCCTCGCGTCCCTAGTCCCCGCGCCGAATGTCAAGTGTCCTTCTCCGTCCATTCGGCTCTTCGTTCGTCACCTGGCCGAACATATAACAAGCATAAACAATTCATTAGCAACCAGCGGGAATTAACTCCATTGGATGGAATATGTACCACCACCTCCGACACTTCCTTGGGAGGTTATCCCCTCCAGGCTGTCCCCCTTCGTCTCTTCTCATTGGCCGTAATTCGCACACACAAACAGTTTATTGTTAACTAATATTTCTTTGCCAGCGACATCTGCAAAGCGTCTGACAGCTCAGATCTGCAACTCTTTATTACTGGGGTTTGAAAGGAGTCTTTCATTCATCGAGTATCCAGACAGACGAACTCACAATGTCCATTGTTTTAAACAAACCCGCACTATACCCGAGAGCCTCTCCATCATTTCAGTAAATTAAAGACGAACACTTTAGGTAACACAAGGGAAGTCTGTTCCTTTGAACAACAACGAGACCACGCTAAAGTACATTCTTTATTACTCACTTGCCTGTTCACTGAATTACAACCATTATCTTTTCTCACATTTGACAAGTAAGGGTGTTAAATATTCCACGCGATGACCTTGTTGGTCGAGAACCACGTTCAGATCGAATCAAACTAACTTATTGAAATTAAATACATTATGGTAATAAAACGGTTTAATCTAACAACAACATTTCTTGTTCCTGATAAACAATGAGATTTGCAGAATGGGACATCTCAAATGTACCGCAGATTTTAACTACATGTTCCAGGGTTCATGTCCACGTAAACGCGAATTTTTTTCGTTTAAGTTCTAACAAAGGATTAAAATGGCGACCATGTGAATATTAATATCTCTGCCATACATTATGTAAACATCTCAGCGCAATATGTCTGCCATAATAACTGAATGGTTTGTATCAATACGTGTGCAGTTACATGTTAACTACATTCCAAATGAATACAGAATGCAGTTTTCTCCCAGAAAATTAAATTTAGGATACACTTGCATTAAAAACAAATAGAAAATAATAAGTATTTATTGCGTAATAAATTTCTACCAACTTTATGTATATATATCTGATACATTTGATAGATTTACGTGAAATATTTCCTCAAATAATATGTCCTCAGGAATGTATGTAACAAATTTCAGACCAATAGAACATTTTGTTCTTGGGATCCTGGAGTTGCGGTCGACCCAAACTTAGAAAACCCTTAATTGTAGGCATTGTAAGATAAGCGCACTTTTACATATCTGGGGTCCAGTAGAAAAAGGGGAATGGAGGACCCTGGCTGTAGTTTCTTTTTGAGATCCTTTGCCCTTAAACGGAATAAGGTTCGGAATTCAAATTTACACATTTTATGCGTTTCGTAAACAAAAACCCAAATATACTACTATAAATAGGAAATACACCTTATACCTAATGTATAAATTGTAACAGTTTAAGCAATATTTATGACGAATATCAAATTCATGTATGATGAGCGTTCTGGTTTAACCATCACTTATAGCGATAAATTCAATATTGTGACGTAATGTTGTGTATACGAGCACTTACCGACATTGGGTCCTTTACTGTCCACTTAGAAACGTTTGTTTCAAGGCTCAGACACTTGCCTCGAAGAAGATAATCTGAAACTTTTTTACTTACCACTGTAAAACAGGAATGCAACAAGAAAATACTTCAAGGAAGGGAATATCTTATTTCAGAAACGTCAGTACCGTGCAGGTATATTATGATTATTGTTTTATAAAATCTTATTATAACACCAGAACTAATCAGATACACAAATAAAAAACAAAAGGTTGATTATGATTACAAGGCGAGGAAAGAATTGCTTGCTGAAGACTTGAAATGTAAATATCTTGGCATTACATTTGATAACAAGCTTAACTGGGCAGAACACATTGTACAGGTGGTAGGAAATCGTTTCAAAATTCGGCACTTGTTCGAGAAAGTTATGAGGGGATGTATGAGAGAAGTAAAGGAATTGGGTTACAAAACTTTGGTCAGACCGTTGTTCGAATATGGAAGTGTAGTATGGAACCCACATTTTGAGTATCAAATACAGGAGTTGGACAGGGTGCAAAAAAGAGCTGCTAGATTTGTTTCTGGAAATTATCGCAGAATGCAATCAATAACTGATATGATGAAAGAGCTCCAATGGGATTCATTGCAAGACAAGAGGAGGATGAAGACGGTCATGGGAGTGTACAGGGCGTATACTGGCGATGAGGCATGGAAAGATATTGGTGTATGTATGAAAAGTAATGCATGGAAGGGAAAAGATGACCATGACCACAAGTTGGCATTCGATTTCAGGCACAAGGGTGTAAGAACATTCTCTTTTTTAGGTAAGGGTGTCAAGGATTGGAATAAGTTACCAAGGGAAATGATGAATAATTTACCACAAACATTGAAAGAATTTAAAGTTAAAGTTGGTAGAGGGCAAATGTAGGTGGGTGCAGGAAAGGGGGAAGATGGGTGTCTAGGGGAATTGCCACCGCGTGTGCTCCATTGCAATTAAATTAAGCTGTGTAGTGCTATTTCGTAGATGTGGTTGCTTCCTCAGCATAAACAAACAGAAGGCGTTTAGAAACGGTGTCATTACAAGATGCAAATATGAACCTACGGTACTAAAGAGTAGAAGGTGACTTCAAAATATTGTCATTGAGTTAAAAGCTGAATATGGCTTGAAGATACGTTCTGTAAGTGATGGAACTATCGCTTCCAACTATTGAGATTGCTGAATTAATGAAGATATTATACCGCACCACTTTCCATGATTCATAAAAAATGGAGGAGTTCAACCTGTCAATCCTGTCTTTTTTTAACTTATTGCTTTACGTCTCGTCATTAGAGGTGGGACGGGGCTGGGCACAAGGAACGGGAAGGAATTCGGCCATGACCGTTTTGAAGGAAGCATCCCGGCATTCGCCTGGAGTGATTTGAAGAAACCGTGGAAAACCAAAATCTGGATGCCCGGACGGGGATTCGAACCGGCGTCCTCCAGAATGCTGGGACAGAACGTTAACCGGTCACCCACCACGCTCGGTAGTCTTGTTTTGTGAATTTACTATCAGATCTATGTGATACGGAAAAATGTGGATAGGTGGATATAATAGCCTATACAGTTATATCAGAGATAAACTTCTAGTCTTTTGTTTATGTAAGTGGTCAGTGATTAAATAGTATAATACTCGAAAAGTGCTGTTGCCTCATTGCTGGTCACAAAGTAGCCAGGAACATAGTAATACCTCTGATAATGGCCCGTAGGAATATAAATAATCTGATCGACAAACCTATTGTTTACTTGGCTTGCAAACTATATTCTACCGAGGAGTGGATATTGTTTTCATTCTCCTGCGTTAGTACATGCTGTAGACCTGTTATGAACACGTCCCTCGCAGGGAGCTCCCCTGCCCCGAGGCTGTGTGTTCGAACCCCGCGCACGCCCCGGCTTAACAAACCGTGCAAACCGTTTCGCCGCGGTCTTCGCCCCACCGCACTCGGACAAACCGCTCGCTGATCGCCCCGAGCCACGACCTGCGTTGTTATTGATTCCTCGGCTTCCCGCGATTGCTGTATTGTATAACACGCCACGCCGTCTGAACCCTAATAACGTGCCGTTTATTCAGGATGCCTTTGTGTTTCGGGACTTTTATTTATATCCCTTATATTACTATCGAGAAATGGAAATAAGTCGTATCAAAAACACCGCAATTGGACGTTACACTATTCACCCAATTGAGTTTATTTATATGCGATATGATACAGAAGTTTTAAGATTTCATTAATGAAATAACTGGTGAAGACTGTATAAGGAAACACCTTATTCACATCATTGATGTTTGTGAAAAATTAGTGGTAATAGTATTTCATTGGACCATAGATTTTTTTATTTTTTTATTTTTATTTATTTGACTTTAGGTCTTTAATAGACCAAACAGTCACCCTGGTGAAGTTACAAGGAAATAATATTAACAGTATATAAAAATATACAGATATAAAGTTACATTAAATATGTAGGTCACTGTCCTTAAAATAATTCTTGATGAGTCTATAGATTTTGTTGCTATTTGTAGCGAGTAGTATCGTAATGCTAGTTGGAAGTGGCTTTTGTGCTCGCACAAGAGACTTGCTGAATGTTGATTGCTGTTGCTGAAAATTAGAGCAGTTGAAAAATAAGTGATTAAGGTCCTGTAGTGCCTGTCTGTTGCATGTGCAGTAAGGTGTGTTTACCGCCTTGATGCGAAAAAGATGACTACGGTGGAATCTCAAACGAATAATGGAAGTAATGTACCATCGTTGAGAATTCCATCTTGAATACCAAGGTTATCGTGGAGTTTATTGTGAGTTGCAATATCGCAGAGCAGGCTCTCTGGTTGTTTTAGAGTTAGCAGTAAAGCAACAGCCGTGTATGGTGGCATAAATCTGTTTTAAGGTAGTTGTGTTGTAATAGAGACCATAAGCAATATTAAATAAAATATAAAAGAAATAAAAATAAAAATAAGTGGTTAATTATATTAAATGATTAAGCTGCAGGTTTCAAATCACGTAAGTACAATGTACAATTTGTTTTTGTACAAATTAGAAAGTTATCTGGGTGGAAGGGGATCTTCTCCACAACCCCAAAACTGATACTGACCTGTTGAAATTTGGATTAACTGCTTCCATATAATGTCCTCTTCACGTTTTTCACTCTCCTTTTTCGGAAAAGTGGCCATGAATTAAATTAAAAATGCCGAAATGTGGGACGCTCCGCAACCGTGAAATATTAGCAGCGGTACAAAAATGACACTAAAATTATCGGTACGGGGATCATACCAACCTAAAAAAAGGTTCATTTCGTTATAGTGATCGTGAATAGGTTGAAATTCGGCCCGGGTCAAGAGTAAAAGAATTTGGGGAATTTGCGGCATTCATCTCGGAAATGGCGCATTTGTTTACAGCGGAAGCAATCGATTGTCTTTGACTTGACTACTTGTATCGATTCTAAGATGGCGAGCCTTTTTGTACTGCATTTCCGATAAATATTTTATATCTGTTAATTTCATGCGACGTTTTACAACAGAGTGAAGCTAAAACGGCAAGAAAATATTACAACAAATAATTAAACCAACATTTCAAGATATTATCTTTGATTTCGCAGTGCCGGTGGCATCTACTAACTGCGCTGCAATGTCATATTTCAGGATTTTACAATTTAATTCGTTGACTTTTCCGAAAAAGGAGAGTGCAAAACGTGAAGAGGACATTATAAAGAAGCAGTTAATCCAAATTTCAACAGGGCAGTACCAGTTTTGGGGTTGTGGAGAAGATCCCCTCCCATCCAGTTATCTTACAACTGCTACCCAAATTGGCGGGCTAGTCCCGGTAGTCATGTCAGCGGTTAGGTTTTGCACTGTAGGGGTCATCCGTTCAAGTCTGGTCAAGGGTTTGGGTAGTTTTAATTGAGTGTTGTGTCAGTTTCTCAGCACTTTTTCACCTCTTATCAATAGAGAAAAACGATAAGAAATACAGAGAGTTGGAGGTAAGGCAGAATACCGTTTATAAAAGATTAAAATTAAAAGTTTGAGATTGAAAGACGTTCCCCTAAGGGGACATCCATTAATTACGTGAGGTGAAATAGGGGGGGGGGGACAGTAGAGCCAAAAAAAAAAGGTCTACAATTTGCGCCAAAGTCGATTTTAGGAGGGTATTTCGTCAAAAAAGTTAGGGTGTGACCTAAAAAAAAAGGTCTACAAAAGTTTCCAGGGCGATTTCTAGGGGGGGGGGGCGGTTCTCACGGACCAAATCTCACCAGGAGGGAGGGAGGGGGTCCAGAAATCCGGAAAAACACCTCACGTAATTTGTGGATGCCCCCTAACGTAAAGCTTACATATAAAACGCGATAACTAATAATGACTAATTTTAAAATAATATTAATGTTACCAAGAATTTTAAATATAAAATTATCATAATTGTTCCTTAGATGGAGTGAATTTCAAATATGAATTATTATTTTTTTAAATATCTTATCAGTTGAACATCACTCTCCCCACCCCGTAGGCAAAAAATGATAATTAGTGGGCGCCAGTCAAATTATATCACAGGTAAGGAAAGTTCAGGAGGTTCCTATGGTTCCTCCCGCTTCCCGGAAGTAGAGCTCTGCACCATAATTAAAAATTTCGGCATTAGAAGCACTGTGTGAGGGTCAGCGCCACGCTCCGGCGATTCGTTACCTTCCCGGGGAGTTTTGCTACAGTATTTATTGGATAGCAGTTTGAGTGGGCTCAGCTTCAAAGAATAATCTTCGGCTTCACCGGGGATCGAAACCCAATTCACCTGAGCGGTAGTTAGACGCTCTGCCGTCAGAGCTACGCGGCCGCCTTTCTATATAACAGATATCTTACGCTAAAACATGTCGAGTACCACAAAATATGTTTTACTTTTTAATCATAAAAAACAATGAATTAGCCGCCAGTGTTTAGCGGCTTGTAAGACAGCCATAACAACAGAGTGGAACAACTGTATGTGATACCACAGTTTCCCTCCCATTCTGTTTTCATGTATTGGTAATATGAAATTTCAGAAGGGACGTATCGAGTATTCAGATCATGGAAATAGAGCCGAACTACATTGTAGAAGCATGTACGGGTGGCTATTTTTCCCCAGTTCTAGGGTTAGAAACAATACGTACCCAATCCAAAAATCTGGGCTGCACCTGATCAAATATTTTATCTGTTGATATCTTGTTACTCATTACAGACTTTCAATTGTATAACTTAACAGCATACTAGGTTTTACGTGAAATGTAAGATAGCTTCTGCAGTTATGGTTCTGAATTATCAGCGAGTGTATCTGACCACTTTGCGCCGCATGCCAGGGGAAGGCCGACGCTGGCGGTGAGTTATGGGTGTCGTGGAGGTTGCGGCCGTCCGGCGGCAGATGGCGGGGCGGGCGCCCGCTTCCGGCACCGTGCGGCTTCCGGTGGCGCGTGACGTACGGCCCCGGCGTCGACAATGGCGGCCGTTTGTCACCCACCAGCGCCGGCGTCGGCCCGTCTCGCGGTTTTATGCAGAATTGTCCAGCAATGTTTCAGGAGACTTCGAAGAGCCACGACGAAAACAGCCCAGGAAAAAGTTCCTGCATCTTGTTGGATAGTGTAGCAAACTGAGGAAGATACACTGATCAGCCAGAACATTATGAATACCCATCTGCTATCGATATGAACCCGTGAAGGTGTTATCAGCGTCACCTGACAGGGAATGACTGGTAGTCAGACACACACACGGTGCATTTAGTATCAGTGAGTGTGCTATACGTGTTTAGAATGGGGAAGGCGCGCGATCTATCAGAGTTTGAATGAGGGCAGATTGTGATGGCCCGGAGGATCGGCACAAGCATTTCGGAAACTGAACGATTTGTCGGGTGTTCGAGGAGTGCTGTGGTGAGTGTCTGCAACAAGTGGCGAAACCAATGTGAAATCACGTCCAAACGTCGAAGGGTTGCGCTGTCATCCCTCATTACACATGTCGGACGTCGTAGCCTGGGCGGACTGGTAAAACAAGACAAGCGAACTGTGGCAGAGCTAACATCTACTAACTTTAATGCTGGGCAGAGTACAAGTATGTTTGAACACACAGTGCACCAAACACTCCTAACGTTGGGCCTCCACAGCCGACGACCACGCATGCGCCAATGTTAACACCATAACATCGGCAACTACGACTGAAATGGAGATATGACCATCGTCGCTGGACGTTGGCGCAGAGGCAGAGTGTTGCATGGTCTGATGAATCCTGATACTTTCTTCATGTCGATGGGACGGTGCGAATCCGTCGTTTTTCCAGGAGAACAGCTTCTTGATACCTGTACTGTGGGACGGAGACAAGCTGGCGGCGGCTCAATTATGCTCTGGGGAACATTCACGTGGGCATCCATGAATCCAGTAGAGCTCGTGCAAGGCACCATGACGGCCAATAAGTATCATACACTGGTTACATACCACGTACACCCCTTCATGACGACCATGTTTCCAAATGGCAGTGACATTTTTCAACAAGATAATGTGCTATGTCACAATGCCCGGAGTGTGATAGAGTGTTTCGAGGAACACAGTGGAGACATGTAATTGATGTGATGGCCCTACAACTCGTCAGATCTGAACCCGATCGACCACGTTTGGGATGTAATTGAACGTGGCGTCAGAGCTCATCGCCCCCTTCCACTAAATTTACGGGAATTAGGTGACTTGTGTATGCAGATGCGGTGCCAACTGCCTCCAACGACCGGCCAAGGCCTCATTGCTTCCATGCCCAAACGCGTCGCCGCTGTTATCCGTGCCAAAGGCGGACATACCGGCTATTAGGTAGGTGGTCATAATGTTCTGGCTGATCAGTGTATAGACTGAAGTACATAAACAAAATAAAGATGAGTGTAAGAGAAGTCAAAAGAAACACGAAGCGTCAGCTCTAACGCACGTCTTTACCTATGACAGGTGTAAAAGTGGGAATGCCACATACTGAATAATGCTTTTTTGGAGATAACATAGTAGTAGTTTCAGAAAGTAGAGAAAAAGCGATGGAACAGATGTTATAGAGATGAGAATTAAAAACTAGTTGATCAGAATCTGAATATGTGGTATCAAAGATAAGACGGCTTGAGAGTGGTGCTGTTACTGAAAGAATTTTAACATCTAGATCCTCGGAGAGAAATAAAACTATATGGAAAAATCTGGAATGATCCAGAAGATGCAGAACAAGAAAAGAATCATAAGGGAATTGAGGTGAGATGGCCTGATACAATCACTGGCATGTTAAAAAAATATACGAAAAAAAATTGAAGATGGCTGGTATGAGCTTGCTGATGTAGAAGGGAATTGCTTGGAATGAATGAGTAAGAAATTACAAGAAAATAGTGACAGTTGTTTCCGAGGAAGTTCGAGATACGAAACGTCAGTAAGGGCCCATCCATAAATTACAACATACAATTTTATAGGTTTTTTTTACCCCATCCCCCTCTCTCGCCTGCCCTCCACCCTTCCTTGTCACACCATGTCACATTTGGTGACATCAAACATTTTGCAATATTAAACTTAGAACCGTATTAAAACAGTATTTCCAATGTTCAAGAAAGTTATGTCCACCTCCACCTCCCCCAAACCGTTCTTCAGTTCTCTTCAGAATCGGATAACAAGCTCTATTACTGCAAGAAACTGAGATAAATGAGTTTATCTTGGAACTAGCTGAAAAGTTAGAACCTGAGAAGCTGTGCTAAGAATAATTATTTTCAGAGTGAAGACTGAAGATAGAAAACTGAGGTTAGAAAACAGCTCTTAACGTTACAAGTAAGATGATCTTGGTGTATGCTGCAAGTGATTGACTCCACGAAATCTGTCTAGCAATAGTTCGGCTTTTAGCGAAGTGAGGGAAGTAAAATAACAACCAACTTAACATATATGGTCTGAACCTTTTTATTATTATTGAAGATGATATTACTCCCATTTAAATTTCCATATTTGGAATAAAATTTAATCAACTGAATTTGCACTTGCTCTCTTCTGATAGATGAACATAAGAGTGATACTTCTTCAATGTCTGTACAGTCAAATCTTTGGTTTGGATGCAATTGTCATCGACATCAATTCTGGTGGATAATTTTCATGTGAAAATTCGACTTTCGCGTCATTTGTAGACCTTTTTTATTTTTTTAGCTCTACAGTCCAATAAAAATTTCCAAAACCTCACGTGAAATTTCCGTTGATCCCCCTCCCCCTAGGTGAGATTTCGCCGGACCCCCCTCCCCCCATTTCACCTCACGTAATTTATGGACGCCCCCTAAGCCGCTATATCGATACTTGATGTACGCCGCTATGTCGATACTTGATGTAAGCCACTATATCGATAATTGATATACGCCTTTATGTCGATACTTATGTAAGCCGCTATATCGATACTTGATGTACGCCACTATGTCGATAATTGATGTAAGCCACTATATCGATACTTGATGTAAGCCGCTGTATCGATAATTGATATACCCCTTTATGTCGATACTTGATGTTAGCCGCTATATCGATACTTGATGTACGCCGCTATGTCGATACTTGATGTAAGCCACTGTATCGATAATTGATATACCCCTTTATGTCGATACTTGATGTTAGCCGCTATGTCGATACTTGATGTACACTGCTATATCTATAGTTGATGTAAGCCGCTATATCGATACTTATGTACGCCGCTATGTCAATACTTGATGTACGCTGCTATATCGATACTTATGTAAGCCGCTATATCGATACTTGATGTAAGGCGCTATATCGATACTTGATGTAAACCGCTATATCAATACTTATGTACGCCGCTATTTCGATACTTGATGTACGCTGCTATATCGATACTTGATGTAAGTCGCTATATCGATACTTGATGTAAGCCGTTATATTGTCCGCTATCACTGAAGCTCATGTTAAACAGTGAGTAAACACTACATCGTTTTCAGTTCGCGTTACGCGGTAATTTTTCTACACATGTATGTATAAGCGTGAATACATGTGTTTCATGAAAATACCTAAACTGTAACAAAAATTTTATAGCATTAATTGCTATAATAAAGGGTTACTACAAAGAAATCATTCACTTTCAAAACCAGATTTATTCCAAAGTCTTATACTTAGAAATATGATTGATATATGAAAATAACCACAAAATATCCAAGTTTTATGCTCACTCTACAATTGTTCTATGTGTGCCCTGTTGGTCACACGACACACGTCCAGGCGGTAGTTCATTGTCCTTGAATTGGAGATACCACCGCAAAACGCTTTGTTTACAAGGCGGCTCTTTTCGGTACTGCCTTCTGAAAGAACGTTGCACTGCTATGACAGACGAACATTTCGCATATTCTAGGACGCAGAAACTCTTTCTCTCTTTACCTCCATTTCGGGAGAGACTGAACTGAACTCGTTACGGATAGAACTGTCATGCCAGCTGGTGTAAAAACTTGGATATTTTGTGGTAATTTTCATATATCAATCATATTTGTAAGTATAATACCTTTTTGAAAGCGAATGATTCTTTTGTAGTATTCACTGAAAATCACATGACGGTATATTTACATACGAAGGAGTCACCAGTATTACACCCTGGTAAATGCACCAGTATCTTTCGTTGATTTTTATTGTTTCGTATCTGTGTGATCGATCTTCGCTCGGCATCTTTCCATTTCTCTTTAATATATAAGATTTTGCGTGAACTTTGATCGAAGTTAAAAGTTTTTCTTGAAGGCTACCTAGACATTTTGAAATGCACTCTTCTTTGCTCTAACAAAAGAGAAGCCTAACTAACACCAGTAGACTTACTGGTTTTTTTGTTTTTGTTTTTTGTTTTTAACTGCTTTACGTCTCTCAACAGCGAAGTCTTTAGAGACGGGCTTACTGGTATCTAAAACTTCTACGAGATGAGGTTAGAGCTGTTTCAGAGATACCAAATACAAGAATTGCTCTCTTTTTTTTTTTTGTAAAATCGTGTTATAAACTTGAAAAGCAAAACGTTATCTACATAGGACATTTCATCAAAATCACTATATCCATTTCCGTGATCGTCTGGTTAACACGTCACAAATTGTTTTTAAAGGAAAATGCTAATTTTGTGTTAAATAGAAATCTTAATGCTAATCAGGAATTAAGTAATGGTGCATGATTAGTGGTAATGCACTTAGACGATTACACCATCAGTGTTTAATTCATTCACTCAGATTAAACTACGCTATACCTCGCTTTACGTCACACCTTCTGATCCAATCGTGCCTTTCCATATGATAAGAAAACAATGTCCAATAAAAGTAATCTCCGCTATGACCATTAATAAAGCACAAGGCCAAACGCATCAAAGCACAGTATTGTATTCATCAGAACCCGTTTTTTTCGCACCGACAACCGTTCGTGGATTTTCCACGATTTTGTAGATTCTTTAATATTTATTTTTCTGTTAAAGACACATACAGTCAAAAAGTCAACGATGATCACATTGTAACTGCTAATATTTTTTCAAAGGAGTTTTTTAAAAGTAAATAAGATTGAAAAATTGACATCTGAAAAAGCCAATATTTTTTTTAAAACATCTACTTTTTAAATGTTTTGTAATTGGAAATGTAGT
Source organism: Vandiemenella viatica (assembly GCA_031002005.1). Classification (NCBI taxonomy): domain Eukaryota; kingdom Metazoa; phylum Arthropoda; class Insecta; order Orthoptera; family Morabidae; genus Vandiemenella; species Vandiemenella viatica. Next base: position 67,689,413 of record JARYHS010012519.1, on the reverse strand, counting down.
ATTCATGAGAATAAAGTAAACAATTCAGTTGTTGACACGGTTGATTCCCTGAAGTATCTGGGGGTAATAGTACAAAGCAACATGAAATGGGACTTGTACATAACTTCCGTCGTAGGCAAAGCTAATTCTACATTACGATTCGTAGGTTGTAATTTGAGGAATTGTGATGCTCATACAAAGAAAATAGCGTATAAAACACTAGCGCGTTTGCATCTGCATTACTGTTGTGGAGATTTGGATCCGCATCGCAAGGGACTGATTGACTCAGTGGAGAGGGTACAGAGGAGAGCCGCTCGATTCGTGACTGGTTGCTAAAGCCCTTATGAAAGCGTCACTGAATTGATACTTAGATTGGGCTGGGATCATTTGGAAGACAGACGACGTCATTTGCGTTTGAATTTATTGGAGAATATGCGAAATTGTATGACCTACGAGTGCAGTGAGATACTTCTTCCGCCCACCTATTTAGGTCACAATGACCGGTAGGATAAGATTCGTGAAATAAGATGCCGTACTGATGCTTTTATGTATTCTTTCTTTCCTGCGGTATTCGGTATTGGAATGCGTAGAATTAAGATTGGTGCTTCGCACCCTCTTCCACCCACTGTTTGTGAATTGCAGAGTATGGATGTAGATGTAGATTTGATGATAACGACTTTTTACTATAAGACTGATATTTATTACTATTCTTCAAAATAAAATACCTTTCATTAATAAATATAGTTGCATTTACTTATTTCCCCATTATTATATTATCATACGGTGACTAATAACGATACATTGCGAAATATTCGCATGGATCAGCTAGTATACAAGAATTGTTCGTTTAGGGATATAAGAGTACCTTGCTCGAGCCAAAGAGAAACTTAACCAACATCAGTCAGCTTTCTGGAACCTGCAACATCTACAAGATGGCGTTAGAGCCGTTCCCGAGATATCAAATTCAAGAATAACTGGTTTTTTTGATGTTGTTGTAAATTAACGTTTTTGCAGGGAAGACACGTATTTAGAAAAACTCGAGAAGTAAAACGCTATTTAAATATGAAATTTTATCAAAATCGTTAGAGTCGTTTCGGAGATTGCAAATATATGAATACAATAATTGCTCCTTTAAAGATATAAGACAAATTACTTTTTGTTTATTTATATTTGTTCGATGTACATGATTTATTTATATCTCTGATCGCTGTTATAGTCAGAAAAGAAATACAGAATCACGTTCATATCGCGATACAGTGAATGTGTGAATGCACGTTCGATAAAAGCTTTCAGTTTCATGTAGAAATATTAAAATTCGTCTTTACAATAGAGGAAATGAGATTTTTGTGTTTATAAAAATTATTTAAGTAATGAGTTAGAAATCTGTGTTCATTCAACCCGTCATTTTTAGCACTCTAGCTAGTAGTTAACGAAACTTTACACAGTAATACAGGCACCAGTATTTTTAGCCGCTTTTTTTATTATGGGCCAGAAATCTGCGTTCAACTCTTCATTTTTAACGGGCTCAGAAGCTATTTATTAACGGAAATGGATTGTAAGAACGGTTATCAGACAATTTTTTTCCAATATCTTCTCCGATATAAAAGCCCTAAACACAAAATAAAGACTACGGCAAAATGCAAAACTCTACAAATTAGCGAAGTGTGCTTTAACTTTTTAATAATTTGGGCAAAGTTTCTGTTTACTGTACAAATGTAATAAAGATACAGTAGTATCGTTCGTCCATTCAACCGCGAAACAAACAGCAAAAAAAAATATTCGCAGAAATAAAATAAACAGGAAAGATACAGAGAAAAATGCATAGAAATTTGTAAGGTTCTTTATTTTTAGAAATGATATGAAAATTGTACTTCATTTGTGGTTATTCTTTACAATCTTACCTTCATCTCTTATGTTTATTTTTATAAAATAAATTATACTACTTTTCCTTGAGTTTCCAGCATGAGATTAGTTCAAATAGGAACTCTATTTAACCATCTATGTCCACCACTGGTTTTCTTTCGATACCACCGCTGTAAATCAAACTACTATTAAAAATCATACCAAATGTACTTTAAGAATCAACTCCACTTTCTTTATTATAATCTCAACATGAAACAAAAGTTTTCCACTTATCTTATTATCTTCCATTTTCAAATGACAATCAGTTACCTAATACAACCTTCACAATTCACTAACTTTATCTTTAAACTAATCTTCTGCCCTTGGATTAATATTTTCCATTACAAATCGCGCCAGGATTACTACAGCTTCTCCATTAAGCTTTTGTCATCCACACCTTCTCTCATTTCATTTTCTCTTCAACTACTTTTTTTCTCTAACTGTTCTTTTTCACCAAAGATATCGTATACCTCTCTTGAAATTCTGTGACCTTAGAAACTCAATGTTAGTATTTACAATTATAACTACTAAATAAAAAAACAATTTACTAATATTAAAAAATAAATCACAAATGGTGAGGTTGTGTACCTCACAAGTTTCACTTCTTGTGGCGTGTACACGCTGATACTTTTGTGGTGTGAAGGAGCGAGAGTGTTGGCCACTAAGCGACAGTAAGGAGCGAGACTGCTGGGGTGAGATATCATCTTGGCTCCCTCGGAGGCCCGGCCCGCTGCTATAGACAGACAGACGTGCGCCGTAACGCGACTCGACGAGCCGTCACGTCCCAGCCGCTAATCCCGCCACGCCAATATCACAGCTAATGGGATCCGCGCTCAACTGAGGGGCACGCGCAGCACAAACTGATTGGCTTGCGGTGTGTTCCTCTGAACAGTACATATTTTGTAAGTCGCCGTTATGAAGAAATCGGTATGTGAGATTGGAACAAGGCAACGACCTAATCATTTAACTGTGATGATGAACAGAAATCGGTTTCTGATGGGTAAACGATGAACCTATACAGACCATTAATGCCTGCTGGAGGCACAGCTCCTTATGCCATTATGAAATTAATACTATACACGGTGTGTACAAAACCACTGATAATCCAGAAAGATAATTATTCGGTAAACGGAGCATTTCTATGTGATGAGCTTGAAAGAAAAAGCTAGTGTTCATCTGGATGCAAAGCTCTTGTTATTTTAAGAGTTAATCATATATTAGATGACCGAGCGTGGGGGTTAGCGGTAACGCTCTGACCTCGCATTTGGGAGGAGGCGGGTTCGAATCCCAGTCCGGTCATCCAGATTTTGGTTTTCCCAAATCATTCCAGGCAAATGCCGGGATGCTTCCTTCAAACGGCCATGGTCGAATTCCCTCCCGTTCCTTGTTCCCAACCCCATCCCGCCTCTAATGACCTCGATGTCTACAGGGCGTAAATCCAAAAATAAAAAAATATACGTTAGATGTTTCAGAAACATATAAGTTCTACATAACTTTCAACTGTGTTCTAGAAAAGAAGGGCAGTCAAAAACGAAACTGAAGACAATCCTTTGGAAATTGGAACCAAATCTAAATTGACTACAAGAGGTTAGCTTTTACTTACGACATCACCATCCAACCATATTACCTAAGGCCCGCTAAGATCCCAACTGATTTGCTCACAGAAGTCACCGATTAAACTAGTTTACAGGTATCCTTTGAAAAAAACGGAAGTAATTACCAACAGTCAAAGATGCTCCACCAAAAGTTCAAATTAATACGGAGGTATAAACTGAGTGAAAATAGTAAAGTAGTCATGAAGAAGCTAATCAGGAAAGTAAACACACACTGGAAATATCCTACCAAACTTTGCGAGATATCTACAACAAAAATTACTAAGATACATCACTATGCAGCAGCGCTTAAAACATTAGTTTTGTATGCAGCAGAATAATCTACTCGTTCCTGAATTCTGATAAAAGACTCCAGGGAGAATCGGAGAAAACGGAGGGAAATATTATTAGAGGACTTCTGGGTTCCAACATCAAGAATGGCGTCAATCAAAAGAGACCTAATAAAGAAGTCTACAGAAAAATAAAGAAATTCACTAAAACAATTCACAAATCACGAGCGTTAACCTATGGTCACCTCAAGCAATTGGAGAAAAATAAACTGATTTTAAAAGAAATCTTTAAATTCTTTGACACAAAACCGTATGTCAGCATGGTTTGTAAATATCAAAAAACACCTTCATTTGTTGGGATTAAAACCCTAAAACGATTTTGACACAGGTCTCATTCAGGAGAAGTTAGTGACACATGGGATAAACCGTGACGAAAGAAGACGCGGTATCCCACGGAAAGAAGAGAGCAAAGAGGTATATTCAAAACGATTGAATAACTTCTGGGTCCAAAATGAAATGAAACTAACCGTAAAATGCAATAATACGTAACGCGGTCCTACCATCGAACATATATACATGCATACAACATAACCGAAAAGGGGGCATGATTTAATTTAATTTAATTGCAATGGAGCACAGGCTCCGGTGGCAATTTCCCTGCACACCCATCTTCCCCCTATCCTGCACCTACCTACATTTGCCCTCTACAAATTTTATCTTTAAATTCTTTCAAAGTTTTCGGTAAATTATTCATCATTCTCTTGGTAACTCATTCCAATCCCTGACACCCTTACCTAAAAAAGAGAATCTTCCCACACCCTTGTGCCTGAAATCGAGCGCCAGCTTGTGGTCATGGTCATCTTTTCCCTTCCATGCACTACTTTTCATACCTATTGCAATATCTTTCCATGCCTCATCGCCAGTATATGCCCTGTTGTTAGGGTGATAGGGTAAAATTCAATAAAAATTCAATAATTCCACAATTCTAGAAACACCATTTAATAACTTCTTTCCTTACTTATTTAGCGTACCGAGAGAAATAACCATGCAATAAGTAAACATCGTTTTCGTAAATGAAAAAACAATGGAACCCTATGGTCACCGCTTTGCTGTGTGTCATAGGTCTCTAGCTATTAAAGTCAACAAGTTTCCGACTTCAAAATTCCACAAGTTATGCATTTCAATGATCTAATACAGACTGTCGCAATTAAAAATTTCGTAAGATTATATTATGTGAGAACTCCGTAGAAATAAAGAAGAAATAACGTATTTTTTTCCTTTCCTAGCCTGCGGGTTATAGATGTTTAGATCAGTGATTCTCAACTTGCAGTCCGTGGAGATGGTGCAGGTAGTGCGCAGGTATAACAGCACTATCCATTAATGGTTAATAAATATTAAGAGTCTGATCAATATGTAATTCAGTTTTAACAGTTAACATGCAATTAATAACCGTGTTTGCCGTAAGAATTCAAAACGCTGTTTTTAGATATAATGTTACAATAGTACATTGAATCTCCCAAATCTTAATACACGTAGGCCCATATAAGTTAGTAGTCCGTAGAATTATTTTTTACATTTTACTGATCCTCTGGTTGAAAAAGTTTGAGAAACGCTGGTTACATATTTTCGAGTAAATTTTTCCACTGGAAGATAAAAAAGTAACTGAACGTTAAAGTATATAGCTATAGACTATTTTTGTTACTAGGCGGGACTCAAAAGTGATGTTATCTTGAACTTGAAATTTATCAGCAATATCGACAATATTATGTACTTAAACAACAAATAATTTTTTTCACCCTTTAGCTTTGGCGCCTCGTTGACGTCTAGGTCATTAGAGGTGGCAGAGGAGTGGGGCAAGGAACTGAAAGGAATTCAAACATGGCCTTTTGAAGGAAGCATCCCGGCATTCAGCCTGGAGTGGTTTCGGTAAACCATGCAAGACAGAAATCTGGATTGCCACGACGGGAATTCGACCTGCATCCTCCCCAATTCTATACCCAAGCATTACCGCTCACGCTTCGTGGTCGGTAATCACTAAAACTACTTGTATCTAATATAGTTTGTAAGCTGGCATCAAAACAATATTTTGAGGATTCGTCGCTGTGTATTAAGTCTATTATTGATTATATTGACATGGTTTATAATTGCATGTTTTTTTTTAAGAATAAAATTCTACCAAAAGCAAACTTAATGCCTGTATTATGGCAATTAATTTCATAGTAGTTGCATATGTATTCAACTGTGTATATAATTTCTAATATCTCTGCTCATCGCTTTAGAATATCGTTGTTGAATTATGATTAATATATTGAGTTTCACATCGCTTATACATAGTCATATCCTTAAATATTTAAATGTACCCAAAAGATTTAATAGCTAACACGTTTATAAAAAACTAAGGGTATCATCCATGATGGAAGTAGGAATTTATTCTGGAAAGCTTGTAAGAAAAAAAACGAATAAGAATTTTTTTAACTATATCTTACTCTGATTAGATTATCTGAGTATTTGGCAAGGATTTTATTTAAATAAATGCATTTATTTTAAACGACGGAGACTATAATTTCGAAAATGGATAACTTATTTATTTGACTGATACATTGCGTGATTACGTACGTTTATCTGAGTTTTAATAAACCTCATTGTTTCTTATCGTCTGCCAAAAAAATTCTTAGGTAATGCTTTAACCTAGTATTTATAACTGATACAGATAAAATAGCGTAAACATTGAATACCCTTCTCCTTTCTGCAACTAGTTGTTGTAAATAAACAAAAGCAACATGAAGTAACAATTGTAATATGGTGGCTGTTGATTCGCGAGTGAGGCTGGCATTTGACCGTTCTCTAGCCAATAGCTATAGACGACGTGCGCAGAGTCCAGATTAGCATTTTATATAAGAGGATTTTAAGAATATGGTCACAGCGGTGGTAACATCTTACGCTAAGAAAGGAATCTTCCCAAATTTGGCCCTTAACCATACAAACTATTTTCTTTTATATATATAATGGTATTTGGCCATGTAGCCATTCAACCAACAACTGTGTTTCTTTTATTCCTCAAGTGTATATATAGAATCTTCTCGTGTTGTTATTGATGATAGTAAGTGACGGGACAGCACAGGACGTACACAACACTCAATTAAAACCACCCATGCCCTAGACAGGACTCCAACCGAACGACCCCTGCAACGCGAAGCTAGCTCGCTAGCCCCGCGCTACCGGGGCCGGCTACCCTTAACCATCTACGTCACGCGTATGAGACAGTTTAGAGCCAAGCCACCAGACTTCGCTGGCGTCGATAACACTTGAAATCGTTCCCGCTAGATAGCAGCACCATATATTACAGAGATATGGATCTACTATGTGTGTTTGTTCAGCTTAGTTGAATTTCGGTGAGATGTGTGACACTTCGGCTTCCGGGAACGGATAGCTTCATGGGATTACTTCAAAGTAGAGGGCTGCGGGATAACATACATCAGCTGAGATCAGAAAAAATATCACTATACATTAGTCAATTCATCTATCAACCTACGACAAACCACCAGCTTATTTTATTTTATTTGCGAAATTTTCGCATGGGTCATCTAGTTTTCGTATAAAGCTATTTTCAGTCCTCAAGTACCTCGTTGCTTCTTCATACGTTCATCAAAGATGTTGTTCGGAAGTCTGTTTACTGTATAATGATTCTTCTATCTCGGTCACACTATAGAAACATTATTTTCAGTGAGTTACACCTTAGTGCCTAAACAAAGGAGGTCAAAAATTGAATGCTTTTAGTTGTCGAGAGGAAAATTTGTGCCGACTATCCCGTGCGGATTTTGAAACCTTTGTGCCTGGTGGTGTGAAATATTGTGGTGTAAGGTAAACGTTGTTCCCTGAGAGTCGACAGTGGCGGAGTTTGGTAAAAGCCGTGAGTGGGCGTCCCCACCCTCCCAGAAGCGGCACCGGGGATTGAATCATTGTGGTGCTCGGCCGGCGAGGACACATTTAAATCACTCGGCCATTCTTGTCGCATTTCACGGCGGGCTGCGTCGCCGGAGTGGAGAGAGAATCGGGAGAAAGAGTGGTGGAGGGGCCACTGACACGGAGGCAACAGCCTCGGAGAAAGTCTCCTCCCTGGACTCTTATACCTACTGCAATACCGAATATCGTTGCGATAGATGCAATTCATCACAAAATCAAAAATTACTTATATGTAAGTTAATTATCTATACATATAGAACGCCAGTTTTGGTCATCTGTGACGTCATCTGTCACGCCATGACGTCGCTCTATGACGTCGCTCCATGACGTCACGCTTTAAGCCTTATGTTGTTCTAGGTTATGCACGTTATTTAATAACAGTTCTATTTAGCTAAGCTTCATTAAATAAATTAACATTCAGAACACTGAAAGAAAAGTACGTATTGCGTTTAAAACGACATATCATCATTAGATGCTTTACTTCTATGTATCAAACGAATAATAAGTAATTATACTGATCGCGATCTGTGCAGCCTACTCTACAATTAAAACAAATATTACGTGGAATAATGTAAGCTTTGTAAGATTTATTCTAATTTCCTTTGCTTTCACTGAGCAATATTACTCAGGCTATTATTTCAGTAACATGAAACTGTGTCAGCCATTTAAACGTCGTAATATCGATCTGAATCACGGATGACAAAAAATAAAGATGTAACAACCCTTGAAGATATTTGATCAAATTTATATCGCGATGTATTATTGCCACCAAAATGCGATACAGTACATTAAATAATGTACGTGAGATTGAAGTATTGTTTTTCTGGCGGCTAATTTAGCGTAGTTGGTTGAAATGCAACCTGGACGCGGATGGAAACGGACACCTTTTGCTACAGCACAAGTCACGAGAAATTACATTGAATTTTATTTTATAACAATTCTATTTAGTTAAGCAGTTGTTAAGAAATTAATTGTAAGAACAGTGAAAGAAAATCGTTTAAATTGGCATATTAATTATAAGTTGCTTTTTTTACTGAAATAATTACGTGGTTTGAATGAAAGGAATTCCATATTGATCACGATATATGTGGCCTAATTAAAACAAATATTACGTGTTAAGATTTATTTTTAGCATCATTCGTTTTCACTGGGTCATTACTTCAGGCCACATGTAAGCCGTGTCAGCCGTTAAAACACTCACAGGTAATAAGAGAGAAACGTATAAGAACCCGTGAAGATTTATATCGCGATGCATGGTGACATTGATATGCGATAAAAGGAATGTATTACCGTAATTCGCGTGTGATTGAAGCTTTGCTTTTGTAGCGGCAATATTAGCGGAGATTGTGGTTAGGCTGAAACGCAACCTGGACCAAGCTGACAACTGAATCTTTTTGCTCCAGCACAAGGAACGAGAAATTACAATGAGCTTTATTTTATAACAATTCTATTTAGTTTAGCATCTGCAGATAAATAAATTACCATAACACTCCGTAAACCTGTCATTTTTATGTGCTTTTGGGGCTAGTATCACATAAAGACCAAAATAATTTGTAGTCAGGGAGAAAATTAACTCACCCCCATGGAAATCTACATCTCTCTGCCGGAAATGTTTGTTTTACAAACAGAAACTAGGATACCGTAGCTTTTTTAAAATAGTTTGTGTGGTTACTTACCATCATTTAAACCAATTTGTTCCAGTAATTAAGCCATTTACTAAATAATATCTTTAACTGATACATTGCACTGTAGCTAGAGAATTGAGTAATAACACTTACATGGGTAATAAAATACACTACTCTTCGTGAAAATTCTAACGCAAGAAAGAAGATTTATTCCGCAGATTAGGAATATGGCAATAGACAAATGATTAGAATTACTGAACAGTAAACGAACTTTGACCGTCAGAATTCAGTATGGTGTGAAGCCGCTATGTGCTACAAGCTGAGCCTTTAGATGTCATGGCATGGAATCAAAGAGAGCTAGAATATTTTACTGGGAAACACATAGCAATGCGGTTTGTAGGCGCGTCCACAAGGTATCGACCGACAGTGGTTAGAGGAAGGCTAGAAGTAACAAGCTGCTAACCATACATGTCCCATATATGTGTTTTCGACACTGTGCCTCACACTAGGTTACTTAGGAAACTTCGCGGTTACGGCATATCTAGACAAATATGTGACTGGGTTGCAGACTTCCTGAAGGGCAGAACACAGTGCGTAGTTCTCGACGGTGAGCGTTCATTACTTACTGAGGTGGGGTCTGGAGTTCGCCAGGGAAGCGTGTTAGGGCCTCTGTTGTTTCTCATATACATCAATGATCTATGCGACATAATAGGCGGGATGAAAAGATTATTTGCCGATGATGCTATTATTTATCGCGAAATCAAAACCCAGGACGACTGCGCTTTGTTACAAAGACGATATTATTAAAATAATTGCGTGGTGTAAAGACTGGCAGTTGGAATTAAACGCTAAAAAAGTGCCAAGTCATGCGGTGTAAGTAAAAAGGTGACACCATTTAACTATGAATATACAATTAATGGCACTGTCCTTAGAACGGTAGATTCCGCTAAATACCTATGGGTAACAATTAATAATAATTTGTCGTGGAATGAGCATATCGAGAATGTAATGGGAAAAGCAGATCGTATGCTCCGATTTCTAGGTCGTAATTTAAATCAATGCACTCAGGAAGTTAAATCGATTGTATACAAGTGAATAGTACGTCCTCACTTAGAGTATTGTTGTTCTGTATGGGGTCCCCATCAAAAGGGGTTAATGGAGGCTTTAGAGAAGGTCCAAAGAAGAGCCGCCGATTCGTGACAGGGTATATATAGTTGGAGGGAAAGCGTAAGTGCGATGTTGAAGGAGTTAGGTTGGGATGACCTGGCACACCGAAGGCGTTGCTCTCGACGGAAGCTAATTGAAACATTCACGACTGACGTATTTCGGAATGACAGCCAGCAAATATTGCTACCAGCAACATTCATATCTCGAAATGACCGCGTAAATAAGATAAGAGAAATCAGGGCCAGAACCGATTCATTTCGGCAGAGCACTCCAGCCATCCTGATCTGGGTTTTCCATGGTTTTCCCAGATCACTCCACGCGAATGCGGGGATGGTTCCTCACAATAGCCATGGGCGCCTCCTGCCATATCCCTTATAACCCTTCCAAACCATAACGCTTTTCGATAGGCGCAATGCACCCTCCGCCACACACTTTTAGTGAATCGCGGAGTAATAATAATAATAATATGCTGGAAGGGTTACACGTCCAGGCGAGAGTGCAGGCCGGGGAAGCAGCGAAGAAGGATTGCACATTCCTCTCCACTCGTGGCCAGGCTTTGTCTCGCAGAAATATTCCATGTGGTGCTGCTTGAAAGAGAGGCAGTGCTTAGGGCTCTAAAACTTCCATGTTGTAGGGCTTTCTGTTCAGATTGCCCTTTATACATAGAAGGCGAGATCACATGTTATTGCCATTGGCACCTCAAACCAGGGTTCTGACAGAAGTCCACTTTTACGCATGATGTTCAGTGGTTAACATCTGCGAATGCGGATGCAGATGCGGAGGTGGAAAAATAAATGTATAATTATTAGGAATTTAATATTTTATCAAAAATAAATTTAAAATCAAAATAAACATATGTTTTTATCCAAATGTTATCTTTTTCATAAGTAAAGTATATTTCCATATAATACTGCCATATTTTATTTATTTTTTGCCTCATTTTTTAACAACAAAAAACGTGGGAAGATTTCACAAGGGAAATTATTTACATAACTACGCACACGTCTAAAAAACCAATCTTTCTCATATCAACTTTGCGGAGTTCGTGATGCAACTAATACAAGCGTCAAGCTATGCCACCACACATCTCCGTACCCGCTTTTATTTTTCCCTAATGGCTATACGCTTTGTCGACGTTGATGTAATCAGAGGCGGGAAAGAATGGGGGCTAGGAATTGGAAGGAATTCGACCATAGCCTATTAAAGGAAGCATTCGCCGGGAGTGATTGGGGAAATCATGGAAAACTCAAATCTGGATGCCCGGAAGGGGATTCGAACCTGCGTCCTCCCAAATGCGAGGCTACAGCGTTACCACTCACCCACCACGATCTGTTCCGTGCTCGCCACCCTCCTTCTCACCGCTCTAGTGGTCCAATCACAGTACAACTTGTAGGACCTAAGATGATCCGATTTTCGTTAAAAAAAAAAAACTTTTGATGGGCCGTGAAAGGGGTTATAGGACTACATGTAGGACGTTTTGGATGTTGTTGGACTCTCAGGCAAGCAACAAGGGTCCTTGCTGTCCAACAAGATATGGATATTGGAGGAAACAGCCAACGATTATGCGATAAGGACATATGGTGTGCCGCGAGAAAGTATGAGTGGAAAGGATTGCTTGGGACATTTTGTTGGACCCCTTCTATTAGCGTGAATGGATGAGTGCATCCTACAGTAGTTATAATAGTTCTAAACGGCTGTCCTTTAAGTTGAACCGTGAATAGCCCGCTTTACTTTGCATGCAAGTTCAAACTTGTAAATTCGTCGTTTAGATAATAACACCGTTCAATTCATAGTTACTTTTATTGCAAGATTGTCAGAAAAAACAACTACTTCGTTGTTAGCTAAGCGACGATGGGCAGGATTCTCGTATAAACAGAAAAGAATAATATATATTACAATGTAAACAAAAGATCCGCTATACATCCGCATCAAAAAATTTCTGACGCGGATGCGACGGCGGATTTAGGATTTCACTCGAAAGTTCCGCACTTGCGGATGCGGATATCCGTTACATCCATAGTCCAAACTATCTCACATTGTGTTTGTACGCTACGCCGATCAACAATGTACTTTGCCAGATTCCGATTGCCACGGTAGGACAAGTTGAAGCAGGACTCGTCTGCAAACACTACATTTTGCCATTCAGCACACCAGTGACGGCGTTCACTTGCCCATTGCAGATTCAGGCGTTGGTATTTTCTGGTCAATGAATGCTGTCGTAATGGCGTGCGTGCCAACAGTCCAGCCCGCAGCGTCGAACCGTTGATGCTGACATTTCGACACGCGCTGCATTGCTCCAACGTCGATCCAACATCTAGGACGAAGCTGTTCTGTCGGTTACGGCCTTGCGGACAAGATGGTAGTCATACCGCCTTTTGGTCACATTGTGTGATCCAGAACACGCTCTTCGCTATTTACGACCCTGTTCTGTCCAATCGTTCCATTGTCGTAGCAGCGTGTGCTGTACGAGCAGCGACGTTGAGATAATACAAACCCGTTTCCCAGATTGCCCTCATTCTGTCACGTTCAAATTCGCTCATATGCTGATATTTGGCCCTCTGACGTAGATGAGGCAAACCGGTACATATTTGACGGCTCTGCCCGGACTGAGCGTGGCGTAACATTGAGCTGTCTAGTCACACGAAAGACAGCGCTGCTGGGCCTACATGCACGCCATATCTCTGAAATCTTAATCACTTATTGTGGTTCCACAGTTCTACATACCATCCAATTTTGAAGTGATTCCGTCTAGTTCTTTTGGATGTTTTAATTTTCGCAAACAGTAGTGTTGAAATACCAGATAAGAATGCGTAACGTGATCCCTCCATTAGCATTCATTTAAAAATAACAGTTTATTATGAAATAATTATTACAAAAGCGGTTAGCTGAAGTGTAACGGGATCGTTAACAGTACTGCCCTCCGCAGACTTATGAGCTGTTTTCCTTACGATGCATACAGTAAGACCATTCCGTCGGCCGTCTTGGACCCTCCACGACGAGAAAAGCTGATTACAGAGGAGCGTCCGGACCTGATCCTCTTCTGCAACCCAAATATCGGGAAATGATTTATTTGTTGCGGCAGGGGAAATAAATGGGTTTCTCGAGGAAGCAGGGGCGAAGAGGCATTTAGCGAAGGGATATAAGAAGGGAGGGAGGGAAATTGTGCTGCAGGCGATGTCTTCGGCATAAGTAATAGACGGGTAGGCGGACTACTGTACCATCTAGAAATGCCGTTTGTCCATATTGTCCCTTAATCTGTTCGAAAATTAATTCTTCTTAAGTTTACAATTTACCAAAAACTTTCCGAATGTGAAATATATGTGATATACAGGATTTCCATGAACAGAAGGATAATCTTGCAATCACATGATAGGTCAGCATACATTTCCTACTATACGACAAAATTTTATTTCAGTAAAAGTCTCACCATTTTCGAGATAGTAATTTTTTTCAAAACATTTGACTTTTTTCAGTTTATTCCATGCTATATCTATAAATTAAGACTTTTTGAACCCCTGTTTTTTTAAAATTTACTCAAGGATGTTTAAATAATCTAAAACAATGTTTATTTTTAAATTAAAAAACCTTTTTAAAAAATATTATGTAAAAAGTGTATACATTTTTTAAATTAAAAAACCTCTTTAAAAAATATTATGTAAAAAGTGTATACATTTTTTTTTACTTATGGCTTTACGCCTCGTCGACGACTAAGGTCGTTAGAGGAGTGATTTGGGGAAACCATGGAAAACCCAAATCTGGATGCCCAGACGGGGATTAGAACCCGCGTCATCCCGAATGCGAGGCCAGAGCGTTAACCGTTCACTCACCACGCTCGGTAAAAGTGTATACAATATTATTCAAACGGCTGACTTTTACAGATAGTGGTGTAAAAAAAATTTACCAAGCGGTAACTTCAATTTCATAGACGTTTATTTTATAAAGTCCAAAATACGAACCTTTGTGCTTTAGAACTACCATAAAACCATAATTTTAAAAGTAATGTTAAACAATTATACGATTTTAAAAATGGCAATAACGAACCAATTTTATAATGTAATTGGCACGATCCGCTTAGTACATTGTTTTTTAACCACATGCTCTCAAAGTTAGTCATTTCAATAAATTTGTATACACTTTTTACATAAGATTTTTTAACGTTTCAAGAAAAAAAGAAAATTATTTCAGATGACTCAAACCTTCTTGAGTAAATTTAAAAAAAACAGGGTTCAAAAAGACTTAATTTGCAGAAGTAGCATGGAATAAACTGAAACAAAGTCACATGATTCACAAAAAAAAAAAAAAAAAAAAAAATCAATATCTCGAAAATGGTGAGACTTTTCGTAAAATAATATTTTTGGCATATAGTAGGACATGATGTAATCTATCTGCGATTGTAGGATTATCTTTTAATTCTTGGACACTCTGCATATCAAACCACATCCCCAAGAAATACTGGTTATCTTCTTAAGGAAGGGAGACTTGTTGGATACTTCGTTTCAATGAACTTGTCTAGAGCAGTGTTTCCGAACCTTTTAAAATCCGTCGACCTGTAAATTATCAAAAATAATGCTCTAGATCACTAACTTATACGGGCATAATTCTTTTTACCTATGTGTTCGTTATTAACATTGCGACATATTTTATTGTACCATAATAACGTAATAAATCTAAAAGCATGTTTTGTATTCCTGCGGAAATACAGTTATCGAACTGGGAGTAAGCTCTTAATGTTAAGTAACCAAATGGATAATAATTTTACTGTTTGCTGGATGCTACCCTGTACCACTGAACTACATGCCAAAAAAAAAGTAAAAGAAACAAGACCCCACACCTTTACGTCACCACTTTTATGTTACAAACCCTACCATGTACTGTTGTCCCTCAAACCTATTACAAGACTCTCAGAAAACGCTCTTTTAGATACCAAATGGAAATTAATAGACTTTTGTAGGAACTTATTTTTTATCTGCTTAACGTCTCTCTAACAGCGAGGTCTTTAGAGACGGGAAAGGATTGGGGAGGGGGGGGCAGGGAATGGGAAGGAATTCGGCCATGGCCTTTTGAAGGAAGCATCCTGGCATTTGCCTTCGAGTGATTTGGGAAACCATGGAAAACCTAAATCTGGATGCCCGGACGGGGATTCGAACCGCCGTCCTCCCGAATGCGAGGTCAGAACGCTAGCCACGCTCGGTTTTGTAGGAACAATACTGTCATCTTCTCATATCCTGGAAATGCCAGAGTTTTGTCTGGTCTTTGAAATGTTTGTGACTTTCAAAAAAAAATGGGAATATGGCTTATACTCTCTTATAGCGTCATACAGTACCAATATGGCATTTATTTTTTTAAATATAATGCCTGCGGACCGCCTGTGCCATATTCGCGGACGAAACAGCAATATATTAACATTTCATATTAAAAATAACCATTAATTTATCAAGGACAGTGGTTCAATCGTAGTATATAAACTTATGTATTATATTATATCTATTATATCAATCTGTGTAAAGATAACGTCAGCACTATAAATTTTTAGTATTTCACTGTCATGTACATATTCAGTGAAGCTTTCACCCCTGCGAAAGATGACTTATGCAACCTACTATACCTAAGCATTGTTAGTTGCCTATCTTACTTCAGGCAATCCCAACTCTTTTCTTTTGTTACTGTCAAAGTAATAAGAATACCAGGGTATAGCTATGAAATTACTATATTGTCATCGGATATTAATACGTGTGCAAATTTGAAACAATTCTGACGTCTGAAAGTGAGTAAAAAATGTTCAATTCACAGTATGATCATACTCCCTCTTTTTCAGAGGAGAATCTATCTTAAAAGGTGTAGTTTCCGGCACAGCTTCCAAAAACTACAGAAAGTTTACCTAAATTTGGATAGACGATGTATTATCGTTTTACACGTGTTCTATTTTTATGTGAGAATATGTCGTGGTATGAGCTTGTAACAGCACACATTAATTATTGGTTGGTTATTAAATTATTATTTGTTAATTGCAGCACATAAACAAAGTCGGGATTATATTGATAAAGAGGTTCATAGTTTAATAAGTTGAAGTAGAAAATATTGCAAGGTGAAAATAATTAATTTAATTTTTTAATTCGGAATTTATGAGATTTTCTTTTTTTCTTATGGCTTTACGCATCGTTAAGGTTGCTGTCTTTAGAAGCGGGAAAGGAATAGAGGCAAGGAATGGAAAGGAATTCCGCCATGGCCTTTTGAAGGAAGCATAGTGGCATTCATCTCGAATGATTTGGGAAACCATGGAAAACCATCATCTGGATGGCCGAATGGGGATTCGAAGCAGGGCCCTACTGGTTGCAAAGCCAGAGCGTTATCGCTCACGCACCACGTCCGGTATGAGAAAACAAAACAAAATAAGCTCTGAACCTATTTTAATGAAACAAAAGAAAGAAGTGATTAGTGGAGCTTTGGTGTCAATGCCTGCATTCCACTTCTTACTACATGTGAGGCGAAGTGATGACTGATGGCGATCGTCTCCGGCGTTGACAAGAAAACTACTGTTGCGGATCCACCAGCTGGAAGAAGGCGTTTGCATCAGGTGTACTACTTCCAGCAAGGAATTATCAGAGTAGGTCTACTATAGTGGGCATCAGGAACGAAGGCGGGTGGCACAGAGAGAGACCAAAATAGAGAGACTGGGTATACGACGTTGCCACGTTTCCAGCAGGAAACGAGCGATGTAGAGAGAGAAAGAAAGTATAGTAATTACGCTACTACTACTAATATTACTGCTGTGTAATGATAATAAAAATAATAATATGCGTTTTAGCAGCGCTTTATGTGCTAATACTATTAAAAGAGACAAGAATGTGAGAAAGTTTCAGCCGCAGAAATCAACTGTCGTGTAACCACGACAAGAGCTGGATTGTTACTGAATTCAATTGGCTTCTGGCAGAGCGATGGCGTACCTGCGCAGAGCCGCCTTCGTTCGTGACACACACTATAGTCAGCGAGATGTTGAACTGTGGGCCGCCAGGAACCGGCTCTCATATCCGTCCCCAACGATCTTCTTTCTCGACACCTACTTCAGGCCAAGTTGCGTAATTCTTCAGTTCAATCAAACCCCCTGAGCCCCTTCTGCAGCGACTTCTAGAAAGATCTAACACTGACTATATGTCATCACGCGTCCATCACCGTACTTTATCGTTAACTTGCCTTAGAGGACATTTCACAACTCAAGGAAGACTGTATGGTTTCATCCTGTGAATTCACGCGTAAAGCGACATTGGTGTTCATGACAGTGTCGATTGTCAGGCCAAGCAGCTTCTATCGTAAGGCATTTTAAGCCTGCAAACCGTTTTCACCTGGCGACACACATCACTATCCACCCACCGTCTGATGCACTACATAGGTATACTTTCACGGTGATCGGTCAAATGGTGTCGAATTTCATTAATTTCAAACAGATATACCAACATCAATATCTATATATGTAGATTCGCTACCATTAATGTTTATATTCATTCTACATTGACTTCGTCATATGTGATACTGTATTAATTGTCATAAAGCTTCAGAAAGTTCTAGATTTTTAACACTGCAACAATCTCTCTGCTTTGCTCGCCAGCGATAATATTTTCCACACTTCGACCATGATTTCAACCAGAGATTGCTCCGCTCGCTATTCATAGAAGTTTGTTACACACAAATTAATGCATCAATGTTTATATTCATTCTACATTGACTTCATCACATATAATTCTTTCATAAAGCTTCCCAAAGTTCTAGTTTTTTTAACACCACAACAATACCTCTGCTTTTCTCGCCAGCGATGCTGTTTTTCCTACGTCAACCAGAGATTGCACCGCTTCCTACTCAAAGAAATTTATTACACAGTAATTCCCAAAGAAAGTCTATTGCAATAGACCTCCTACAAGGTTAACAGAGTGCACGGCCTACTCGGCAGAGTCCATTTCGCGACGCCACAGAGGTCATCGCCGACGGCGCACTCCTGACGAGATATTCCTCATTTCTTTTTTCGCCCCTAGAGCTGCCCCTGCCTTGTTTTCGTTTCGATTCGGCTGCCGCTGCGGATAGCGGAGGTAATATCCGCAGCGGTGGTACCGCTATCTCGCTCGCCTAATTGCTCCGCGCCCGACTCCCCGACTCGGCTCGCATGCAAACTTTGTGTTTTAATATAGCCGCTGGGGCTTCCAGGCGCGCTCTGCAATTTATGGGCAGACTTTACGCGCGGCCCGCCTCGGATATTAAACGTGACTTGTGTTCGTTGTACCTCAGCCCGCCCCGGGCACGGTGCCAGAAAACACGGAGGCGCCGCCGAAATAACCGCAGAACCGGACCACAAGCGATCCCACGCGTGTATAGCGCATTAGCGGGATGGAGAAACGTTTAAGATTCGTAAATACCCCAATTCATCCTGGATGTTCCAAAAACAAGCAATTGATATGTAGGTTTAAAAAAAAATTAAAGGTGGCTGTCGAATGTAGAAATGCTTCCTCTCTCACTGCTCTGTTATTAGGTTGATGCAACAGATCGTAATGCATAATTATGACACGTCAAAACTGAGTTGTTTGGAATTTGTTTATCGTTTGTCATTGGAAGTGACAAAACTTTTCAAGACCGTCATACAAATGTCAGTATCCTAGAATAAGTCGAATACCACGCGCATTCGTAGGCAATAATAATCAAGCACCAACTTCAATGGGTTGGACATGTTATCCGAATGCAAAACAGTCGTATCCCGAAACAAATAACGTATTCACAACCAAAGAATGGTCAACAAAATCGAGGAGAACTATCTTGGTTCACCAGGTGGAGCCGCTAACGTTTCAACCGAAATTGCTGTGGCCTTCATCAGAGGACTGCTGCGTTTGTTGCCACTGTCACCTGTATATAGCAGTGGGAGCGCGCGCGCGCTAACCGTCCGCGATGACGTCACGGTCGTTACCGTGCCTGTCGTAAGGAGGTTCGGATAGTGCCGTTCGTCTTGCGTCCTCCTCAGTAGGTATGACCAAATATGGTCAAGGTTCTGGCCAGTAGTCAGAATTCATATTATGATGTGTCTTTTGTATTCCTAGTGCCTCTCTCAATCGCCTCGGACCACCATCTGCTCTCTACGACCACTACGCTGGTCTGGTCAAATTAAATAGAATGTCCACTGTCAGCTGAATGTTGAGACTACAGCTGATTTGCTGACGTCGATATTTTTAAAATGCCTCATGTGTTCTTCAGTCTTCCCTTGACTGTGCGTCCTATTTCGCCGATATACACCTGGCCACAGCTGCAGGGCATTTGGTACACACCCGGTGTCTGTAATTTCTCCCTTTTGTCTTTTATTTTTACAAGAACATCCGATAACAATTGGTAAGGCTGGTTAATAATGTAGGTACACATAAGTAAAAATAAATAGTCCCATCTAAGTTAGTGCTCGTAGTATTATTTTTGACATTTTACTGATTCTCGGGATGAAAAAGGTCGAGAAATTACAAAAGTAGATGGGGGAGGAATTCAACACTCAAATTATATAAAAATAAAAAGAGGTAATTAGATGACTAAGAGAATTGCCACAGGAGCGTGTGCTCCATCGCAATTAAATTAAATTAAACACTGATAATTACTGCCATTGCATGTTATATTTTTCCTTCAATCTTCCCACTTGTCATGACTTTATCCTTGTTTTCTTTGTTTCTTCTCACAACACGTCAAAAGATCTGGAGGATCCTTTCATTAATAAGGAAGGAAAAGACATATGGAAATAGTTGAGTTCATTCGATAATTGTCTTAATCATTATTTCAAGCTATGTAACGCTCGTGCAATTCACAATAACATGCAAGAGAATTAAATCAATTATAGTTGCTGTACTACGTTCAGAACGATCCATAACTTCCTGCTAATAATGAAACATCAGAGATATTTATTTATAGAGTGGCCGTTGGTGTGTTTAGTTTCGTTCATTGTCTTACAAACGTAATAAAAAAAAGTTCTCAACTTTGCTTCCGATCTACTTAACTTGCTGCCGAATGCTGTATGTAGGATAAAAACCACGTGCATTCGATAGAGCGCAACAGTATCAAGAAGAAAACTCGATTTCAACTCGCAGCACCCACAAGCACCGCGTCGCTGGGGCAGAACACAAATAAAGCAAAGATGTTGTTTGCTGTTAGCAGGCTGCCCCCACCCGCAAGTGGCTGCGGTGTTGTGCGCTGCCTGGAGCCGACGTAAGGCGCTTCCAGCCAGCCAGCTCGTGACGTTTCTGGGACGTCGTGGCGCCGACGGCAACTTTCTTAATTAACGACCAGGAAGGGGATGTGGGACCTGACGTCGCTGTAATAACTCCATCAGCGACAAGAATGCGTGTGCAAACAACGAGTCGCCCGCAAGAGACCAGGTAGAGACACTGTGCCTGAACAGTACCGGCATCATCTCCCGTCTCGTATATCAGTGATAAGATCATTGACTCAAGACTTATAGATCTCCAGTTCGAACCCAAGTTTCGGCCGGAATTTTGAGGGCGCCTAACCTGAATTTCACATCTGTCAATGATTGCTTTGCGTGCATGAATATCTTAGAACTCCCGATGTTTGGAATACCATTCATAGAAGGCGTCTTGAAACTCTTTCTCTCGATCTTTGACAGAATCGGATTACTCACACTCAGACGGCCTGGTGACAAATTCGTATTCGTTTCGTATTCTTTTATCCTTCTTTTTCTCCTCAACCATTAGATGGGTGGTGGGTGGATGCGTACTTATTGAACTAGGATTTCTTATTGTTATTATTATTATTATTATTAACGACACTCGACTGGAGTGGAATTGGGCAACCATGGAGCGCCTAAATCTGTATTGTCGGAGAGGGATTTTAATCTTGGCTCGGTAGGGCAGACGGTTCGAATCCCCGTCCGGGCATCCAGATATGGGTTTCCCCAAATCACTCCAGGCGATTGCCGGGATGCTTCCTTCAAAAGGCCATGGCCGAATTCCTTCCCGTTCCTTGTCCCCAGTCCCATCCCACCTCTACTGACCTCGATGTCGATGAGGCGTAAAGCCACAAATAAAAAAAAATTTAAAAAGGTAGAGCAGAGGGTAGTTTTCCCTTGTCTTGCCCTGTGATAAATTTGTATTTAAGTCTTTATTGTTTTGTTTGTATGAAGTTGCTATATATATATGTTCAGTTTAGTGTGTTTTTCGTGGTCCGGATGAATGAAAGATGGAAGAAATCAGGGGCTGGCCCCTTTAGGCTTATTCTTCCGAAGAACACCTAGGAGACCTCCAGGCTTAACTCCATAAACAGTGTCGTTTGTCCTCACTCCATACATACTGAGGGGAGCTTTTTGGATTTAACCCAGCTTTTAAGTGCACATACTGGTGGTTAGGAATTGTGCCACGATCAGGAGTCGAACCAGTTAACCCCGCGTCAGAGCCGGGTACTATGACGGTGCTGCAACCAACTTAGCGAAGGGGATGTTTTTCGCTTATGACAGGGTGCGTATTCCGCATATGCGTGTTGTGTAGAGGATTCAATGCCGGGATCCCAAATTTAGGGATTCTGGGATCCTGGCCCATTTCCAATCCCGAAATTTTCGGGATTAAATTTCTCAATCCCGGGATTTTCTGGACAACCAAAAAATTAGTATAAAACATACAAAGTATCATAAAACGCAGTCATTTTTTCTGTCACTGTTACTATGACTTTATTGTCCGTCATATTGTTTTAACAGATGATTTTAGTCGCGTTTGCGCTGGCAAACAGAGAAGAAGTGTGTGAAAAGGTGCCTAAACAGCTGCGCTTTGATTCGCGTAGGTATAATTATTTATTCTTTTTTGGTTAATTAGCATAAATTACCTAAAATAATGGTTATGTATAATGTTTGAAAGTCATTTTATGATTATGGACGAATAGTGGGCGATGAAATAAGTGATTTATTTACAAATCCACCAAGATTCTAACAGTAATGTCGCTAATGGAGACACTAAACCTTAAGAGTAGCTTATCATACCACGACATACAAATGATGAAAACCAAACCCACAATTGAAAAAAAAGCGATTTGAATTTCAAAGAAAAACTTGAGTCCGATACAAATAAAAGCATGAAAATACTGTCCCCATAAAAGCGTCAAGAAGAATATCAATCTTTCTGAAGCCTCAAGCTCCAAGCGGAACTATAATCTGGAACAAGCTCTTAAGTATTTATTAGCAATCCCTCCAACTTTAGTCGTGTTCGAACGCGTTATCTCGGCAGCAGCATACATGTGCAATGAATTAAGAAGCACCGAGCGTGGTGGGTGAACGGTTAACGTTCTGGCCTCGCATTCGGGAGGACGCCGGTTCGAATCCCCGTCTGGGCATTAAGATTTGGGTTTTCCATGGTTTTCCCAAATCACTCCAGGCGAATGCCGGGATGCTTCCTTCAAAAAGGCCATGGCCGAATTCCTACCCGATCCTTCTCCCCATTCCCATCCCGCCTCTAATGACCTTAGCCGTCGACGAGGCGTAAAGTAAAAATAAAAATAAAATAAAAATTAAGAAGCAGACTGAGTGATCAAACTCTGAACGCCTTGTTACTTCTTCGATCGTTTCTCAATATGCAGAAAAACTAAATTTAATATATGTTTTGAGTTGTTGACTATAACAAATTTCAATTTTACCGATTTATATTTTAATATGTCAAACGTTTGTTGTTACTACGTGACTTGTTATTAACTAGAAGTCAATTGCCTGCCAAAATTTATAGAGAAGTTTTGTTGTGAGAACGAAGGCTTTCACAGCGTATTGCTGAAGCCGCTGAAAGCTCGTTGTAGTTTTTCTTCAACACCATACGGCGATGTAGGGATATATGCTACTAAAAATTAATTCTCATATTTCTTATGTATTTAATTCCCATCCCAAATCCCGGGATCCCAGGATTATTTCTAATCCCGAAATCCCGGGATTAGAAATAAGGGCCCGAATCGAATTCTCTAGTCTTGCGGCTGCGTATTTTCGGCAAGACGACAACACATTGTTTTAAATACGAGCGTTCGTATCTATACGTAAAAAAAGCAATTCCGCAACATAATGTCTGAAATACGACATCCGCATGCAGATACCGAGTTCTAACTACCGGAAAGTTTATCGGATACACGTCCATTCCGAGCGAGCGTAAGTACTGTGCGTATTACCGGCCACTGTGTGGTAGAATATTTGCAGTGACTGGTGACACATCGCGAACAGGCCCAAAAAAAAAATCGACCATTTTTTTAAGACTTGTTCAATGCTCCAATTATTTAGCTACAAAATGCCGTTTGTTTCATGCAAATTTGACAATTATATTCGGAGTTATTAATTTTTTCGTGATGCGTGGTAATAGTGTGTCTGTATTCTAATGTACATTAGTTTCTCGTATGTAAAACTTTTAGTACAGTTTTTTCTCAAAAATACATTTTTTGATCTTCTGGTACATTTTTCTCAAAAACTAAGACTGATAAAGACATCAGACTTTCAGCATTTCTTGTTAATAAAACGATGATTAATCAAATAAAAAATGGGACCTGTAGTAACAACAAGAACAAACTTACAAGCTCCAAGGTATTTATAAAAGTAATAATTTTTAGAACAAAAAATCGTTACTCATAAACTATATAAAATACAGTAACAAATCTTTATGTGATTTGCAGGTGATGTTTTATCTGTATAATGCGAAAGTTTCGGGTCTGTATCTCCATTAGTTTCTTCAGAAAGTGCACCTGAGGTTTGTTTGTTTTAACATTGATTTCTTATGGGAGGTCCTTCACAACTGTGCCCCCTTAAAAGTTGTGTTTAAATTTTTAAACATGTTCGATACGGACAAGTTTATTGAACTAGTACACCGTCAACCACCATTATGGGATAAATCGTATCAACATTATAAAAATCAAGTGCAGCAGTACAGGAGTTGGCTAGCAGTTTATGTTTACGGACTGAGATAACGTAGATATATGAGGGATAAAGATACCAGAGGTAAGTTTCGTTGTATCTGCATTGTTTATAGTATGCAATATGCATAACAACCTTCTGTGTTCAAGAAAAAAGTGCATAACTGGCTTAATTTTAATTTAAAAAAAAGCAACGATCAAGCCTTGTTAGATCAGGTGCCCAACGTAAGAAATCAGATTTGAAAGTATTGTCTGTTTGTCATCACGATAACTCACAACTGACCGATTTTGACTATACATCAACAGTAATAACGCAAGTGGTTTTTTTTTAAAAAAAAAAAAAAAAAAATAATTCCATGGAAGTTAGGAGGTTCTTATCGTATCTTATTTCTTATATAAAAATATCTTAAAGTTATATAGATTGCAATGTACAGTTTAAATACAAAACTTTTTCATCGGTAGAAACCGAGCCTGGTGAATGACAGATAAGGCTCTGACTTCGCATTCGTGAGGACGCGGGTTCGAATCCCCGTCTGGCCATCCAGATCAGGGTATTACATGGTTTCACCAATTCACTCCAGGTGAATACCAGGATGATTCCTTCTAAAGGTCACCTTTCTAATAACAGCTCCTTACAAATTTTAATTTTAAATTCCTCCAGCGTTTTTTTTGTAAATTATTCATCATTTTTACCTTGATTATTTATTCCAATCGCTGACCCCTCACCTAAAAAAGAAAATTTTCCGACTTCCTTATGGCTGAAATTAAATCCCAGCCTGTGGTCATTGTCATTTCTTTCCTTCAGTAGCCTTAATTCTTCCACCAATATCTTCTGAAGGCTCATCACCAATATATGCCCAGCACTCCGTTCACCCTCTTCCTGTCTTCCACAGAATCCCAATCCAGCTGATATAAGTTACTGCGGTAACTTCACAGACAAACCCAGCTACTTTGCACCTCCTTCAGCTCCTGTATTTGATACCCAAAATGTGGTTCCCACTCTACGTGTTTATTGTAATAAGCAATATTCAGCTATCTTCATTCTATAAACGAGTTTCTTATTTCTTTCTTGAGGTCAGTAGTAAGCCGGGAAATTTTATGTAGATGACTTTCCCAATGCGTTCATCATCAGCTACTAGTTTAAATTTTACATTTTTGCAACTGATATTATGATCTTGTTTTTTTCTTTTTTTACGGTATATTGAAATGATATAACTTCCTTCATTCAACATTCTGTATCAAGAAATGTGTCCCAACGGCAGTATTAAACAGCCGTGTTTATGAGATATAACTTTTTTGTAGCGTACCTGACCCCGTATTTTGCAGCCACTATCTGTCTGCATACGCGAGCTCCTATCCTGCCAGCCGGGTTGACGCCTGGGTGCGCGGCCAATGGCTCAGAAGAGGACCGGGCCCTGATATATGGCTGTAGCCCGGCTCCAATGTCCACGGCCGACTGTCCGTCTCCCAATACGACTTTGGTTGTTTATGGAAGCGTTCTTGGCTGTTAGAACTTACAAAATGGAAGATTCTAACGCTTAAAAAAAGTCAGTTTGCAACTCACTTTTTCGCTACAGCAAACATGTTTGAAAACTTTTGTGTTGTGGAAACCCTAAAGTATTCCATTTTCTGACAATATCCCTACTGAAATTTCATTAGAGTTCACTAAGTAATATGATCGACCTGCAAAGATCCTAAAGCCTCTTCCCGGATTCCGATAAAAGCTACTTCTGACTGCTGTTTTAATATACTTAGAACCTCTTCAGTCAATCTTACAAAAAATTTATACAATTTAATCCAAAAACACCTGCTTCTCCAAAAATATTTTATTTACATATTTTAAACCATCTTCAAGTCGTGAGGCTCCTGAATTCGACTTAAATATTTTGGGTATGACAGTTTTATCTAAAAGAATATACAGATTAATTTTCCTTATATCATCTCAATTGGGATTATCACTAACTTTGGCCAAATTTTGTCAGTAATAAATCGATAAGTTTCCTGAATAACTTTTATTTACAAATTTTAAAACTAGATGCTTCTATCACCTGATAGAACACGTGACTCCCCGAGAGAACAGTCGGGAGCTGAAGTGGAATGTGGTAAAATTTTGGGGCTGGTCAGAGAAAATCAGTACTAATTAAAGGCGAACTCGGTCATCGTGCCTGTAACGCACTGACGTCACACTAGGGTTTCCAGATACAGGATTATAATTTCCGGGATATTTCTAGGGTTAAAAAATAATTTATTGGTATGTTTAGGAATTAATAAATATTCAGATTAATTAAAAAAGTTGTATTTTAGATAAAAACTATGCTACATAACATATATACATATATATATATATATATATATATATATATATATATATATATATATATATATACAGGGTGTTACAAAAAGGTACGGCCAAACTTTCAGGAAACATTCCTCACACACAAACAAAGAAAATATGTTATGTGGACATGTGTCCGGAAACGCTTAATTTCCATGTTAGAGCTCATTTTATTACTTCTCTTCAAATCACATTAAACATGGAATGGAAACACACAGCAACAGAACGTACCAGCGTGACTTCAAACACTTTGTTACAGGAAATGTTCATAATGTCCTCCGTCGCATGGAATTCCTGATGCGCTGATGCAGCCCTGGAGAATGGCGTATTGTATCACAGCCGTCCACAATACGAGACTAACGAAACTAAAATGAGCTCTAACATGGAAAGTAAGCGTTTCCGGACACATGTCCACATAACATATTTTCTTTGTTTGTGTGTGAGGAATGGTTCCTGAAAGTTTGGCCGTACCTTTTTGTAACACGCTGTATATATAGAGTACCTCTTTTACGATTGTTAATTCATCTTTGTTTGAAGATCACTACGTTAGTTGAACAGTCCATATATCCCTCTGCGAGTGCGGCATAGCCACCGTGGTATCTTAAGTTTGAGAAAAAAACTGGTATAAGGGAATTCCGGGACAGTAATGCTTAATTCCTGGACACGGGACAAGACGCAGAAATTCCGGGACATTCCCGGATTTCCCGGCCATCTGGCAACCCTACGACATGCACCCGTCCTGACCTTCGCCAGTGATCTTTGAACACCTCTGTCCATAGATGTCGCTATTACAGGAAGCTAAGAAGTTCAGAAACAAAAATATTTTGTACAAAACACAAACTTCACTGTCATTAGCACAAAAAATTGAATTAATTATTCTGAAATACATTTGTTTAATAAACTTCTTAAAAGTATAAAACAGTTTGTGGATTATAAAGATGTATTTAAAGAAAAACTGAGGAATTATGCTATTGGCAAGTCTTTCTTCTTTAATCAAGAATTTGTACAAAACAATTAATGTTTTCTAATTTGACCTAAGTAATATTTAGTTCTAAAATTTTTTTTTTTGTATCATACAATACTTTTTCACTAAGATTATTATTCATCTTGTATGTTGGTATATTAACCATTGATGTAGATGTTTTAGTTGTATTCTCTGTCCCTAGTTGTGGCAAGCAAGGAATTCAAGTTTCCTAGTTACATATTTGCAGTGGTTCATTATTTTTCCCCCTAAATTAAAATTTGAAACTAAAAATTAAGACAGGTATGTATTTTGTTTAATTACGGTTAATTATGAAGAGAAATGTACAATGGAACTAAGTGGAACCGAAATGTGTCCATGAATACAACATAAAAGTTATGAGCCTTATGTAGCTAAGCAAATGCAAAGAGATTAATTTCAAGACACTGCGTTCAAACCCTTATTTTTAGACGGACTTAGAAGCCGTTTATATTAGACGTTTTCGTTATATTTTCTGCTCACAGATATCGAACTGCACTGATCTGAACTGCGATAGATTATTATCTTACCCGACCTGTTGCATGGTTGACCGAGCTGCTGGGTCACTTACCCTGATACTGGGTCCGTCCGTTAGAGGGGGGAGGGGGGGTCCGACCAAATCTCACGTAGTCTCACCAGAGAGGGGGGGGGTCCGGAATTCCGAAAAAAACACCTCACGTCACAGAGGATCACAGAGAACTTAACTACGATAACGTAGGTAGCTCCTTGTAATGATCTCAAAGATTTGGTTGATGGATAAAGGCATATACTCTACCAAGCTATAAAAACTGTGACATATGTCGGAGGCGTCCAGATAATGAGATAATGGTGAATCTTTCGACCCAAAATGGTAGTCGTAGCTTTCTGAGCCAGCGGAGGGGAGAATTTAGCAATATTGGCCCGAAATGGTAGTTCCTCACTGATTATAGACCTACTCGCCATAATTCTACATCGCGCACTGACACACTTCTTTTGTCGCTAAACGGCTTCACTGGGCCAGGAGGTGGGGAGCGGATGCTTGCTATTGGTTAGGTATCACAGTTTTTCACATGTACGCCACATTCACTGTGCCTGCTTCTCTCGTGAACACTGGCTGGTGCATGTTTCTCACAGTAAAATGCAGCGCTAAGTGCGACCTTGGAGGACAGCATCGAGTAAACTGGCGTGATATTACGCCGGTTGGATTGGTTCGGAAAGCAACCTACCTTTCTGAACATTAATAATATACTACAAAAATAAATACCCGCGAAAAACCCATATACTTTTTCCATTTACGAATTTTTTTAAATTCCTTCAGCGTTTTTGGTAAATTATTCATCATTTCCCTTGATAATTTATTCCAATCCGTAACACTCTTAGTCACAAAAGAAAATTTTCCCACTCCTTAATGCACTCATTCGAGTGCCAGCTAGTGCTCATGGTTGTCTTTTCCCTTCGAAACACACTACTCTTTTCGATCAATTACTTTCCACGACTCTTCACCAAAATACACTATGTTAACTGCCATTATTCTCTTCACCAACCTTCCAATGACTCCCAATCCGACTTCTTTGTCATATCAGTTACCGTCTGAGTACCGCGATAATTTTCATAAACAAATCTAGCTGCACCCCTTTACACGACCTCCAATTCCTGTATTTGATACCCAAAATGCGGGTGCCATACTATATCACCAATTTCAAACAGTTGCCTGGCCAAAATTTTGTAATTCAATTTCCTCACTTTTCTGGTACATCCTCCCATTACACACACTCCAGTAAACGAAGACTGTTTAACCTTTGCTGTTGCCTTCAAACCATCATTTTTGATTGGTATAAAAGTTAATATGCAATAAAGAATAAAGTTAGTTTGGACCGTCCATAAACCACTTAGCTCCATTTTGGCCTCCTGTGAACCCCCACTCCCTCCCCCCCCCCACGTAGTCCGACGTTGATTTTGTCTCTACCCCCCCCCCCTTACTCTGCGTGACACGTAGTTTTTTTACATATTGATTCCAGAAGACATTTTGTACTGTTTTTCTCTTGTCAGACTATCGACTATTACATAAGGAGATGATTAATTGACGGAAATAAATATTTGTATGCTATTATGTGTTATCAGTATGACCCTCGTTTTAACTGTGACAAATAAGATGATTGAAAAGCAGCGTGACCTGGTTCGGAAACCCTCCCCCCTCCCACGTAGCCCAGCGTAGTTTTCCAGTCACCCCCCCCCCCCCGAACGAGCCACATAGTTTATGGACGATCCCTTTGGGGAATATTGTGGAGTGACATTTTTACTTATTTAGTTCATGGAGTTATCTACATCTTATATTCTCGTCTCCCGCATTCCAAATAACACATTTAATGTCTCTACTGACTTTTTCGGTCCACTCTCTCCTAGGTCTTTCTCTTATTTATTTATTTATTTATCAATCTTGTTCCATGGATCCCTGCTGAGGAAGTACCTCTGGGATGTGAAACATGTCATTGTTGATACATATACACATAATATGAGTCATATCATAGTAAATATATATATTTCACAAATACAAGAAATAATAATAAACATACATTTTTGCAACTGAGTTTTGCAAACGTCATAATGAGTACAATTAATTATTTTCTTCAAATTCTTGAATGGAGTAGAAGGAGTTACCAATAAGATAATCTCTAAGTTTTTGTTTGAATACATCTTTATTATCTGAAAGCTGTTTTATACGATTAGGTAGTTTATTAAACAGATGTATCCCAGAATAATTAACTCCTCTTTGTACTAATGACAGAGATGTTTGTGTTTTATGCAAGTTATTTCTGTTTCTTGTATTGAAACTGTGTACCTGTGAATTAGGTGTAAACAGGTTAAAATTTTCTATGACAAAGCTCATGAGAGAATATATATACTGAGAATACATTGTAAGAATATTGAGTTTCTTAAAGAGTTGTCTGCAAGAAGTTCTTGGTTTTACCCTACACAGAAACCTAATAGCTCTTTTCTGTGCTATGAAAACTTTTTTTCTTTGTGAAGAGTTTCCCCAAAAAATTATGCCATATGACATTACTGAATGAAAATATGAGGAGTACACCTGTTTCATTAATTCTAGATCTGCTGTTAGAGAAAGTGTTCGTATTGCGAAGGTGGCACTACTTAACTTTGTCAGTAGTCTAGTGATATGATCATGCCAACAGAGTTTCTGATCTATTTTAATACTAAGAAATTTTATACTCTCTGTTTCTAAGATTGTGTTGTTTTTATAGTTTATACATATATCTGGCTGTGCATAGTTTTTTGTTTTAAACCTAATATAATTTGTTTTTTCAAAATTTAATTTTAATGAATTTGCCTTAAACCAATTTGCTACTACTCTAAGTACTTCATTTACATTAAATTCTATAGTACTGTTTGGTGTTTTACGCACAGTCAGGTTAGTGTCATCTGCAAATAAAACACTCTTAACTTTGTCGGATAAATTTCTAGGAAGGTCATTGATGTATAACAGAAAGAGGAGGGGACCTAAGACAGAGCCTTGTGGAATTCCATGTTTTATTTTCTCCCAGTCTGATGAAGCATCTTTACTTATTTTAGAATCAAAAATTGAAACTTTTTGCATTCGGCTTTCAATGTATGATTTAAACCATTTACCTTCGGTCCCTCATTCGTCTTTCTATCTGCTGTCATCCTCTCCTGTGACAAGCATGTGATATGTTCATACCATATAAGCTGTTACGTTAGGTACTCGAGTAGTGTTAATAGCTTGATATATTGGGCGGCTGTGTGGAGTACTGGCCTTTTGCCGAGCGGCCGGGTCCAGCGAAGTGCACGGCTCCGCGATAGTGCAGGGCCGTGACGAGGCAGCAGATCTGCCGGCCCGCTGGGCGTACACTGACATACTGTGCGCACTCAGCACGGCCCTAAATCAGCGCGCATTAGTCCGCCTGTCGTGGCGCGCTCACACCACGCACACGAGTCAAAACTGCGTCTGGGATAGGTGCCTGCTGCCAGGTCGAGAGTCAACCCTTCCCATTACGCGGAATAAAATAAACCGAGCAAGTATGAGTCGATCGTTTACGGTTTCGCTATCGAATAATGTAAACACATATCCCGCATGTACCAGGATATTTTATTTTTTTATTTTAATGGAATTTGGTTAGAGACCATACAGCCAATCTACATTTTTACAAAGCTTCTTACATCCATTTGCGTAGCTTATCTATTTACACATTTCCTTATCTATATTAGATAAAACTTATTACAATCTTGTTGAATGTATATGCTATTTACAATATTCAAATTTCAAGTGCCTTCTTAAGTACCGTAATCTAAAAAGCGTTGCTAGACAATACATCAACTAGACTTGGTAATCGGCGGTTCTGTATATCCATTATTTTCTATTGATTTGTCTAAATCGCCGTATTTCTTTGACAAATAATCTGTAGAGGGTTGATCTATCTGGTGTTGGCCTCAATCGGTAGATTGGTGAGGATACTGTTAATTTTGCCAAGCTAGTTGTTGTGCTTGCGCGGAAGTGGGGTTGTGCTGTGGTTTGGGCTTTAGGTTTGAAGTATAGTCATTTCCTGTTTTAACTTACAAAATTGGTTAGAATTCTATCCCTCCATCTTTTAAGTATCTGGCGAGGATGCTAAGTATTACTTTGTTGTTGCTGGAAAGTAGGAGGGTTACGTTTGTCGGAAAGGGGAAGCCGTTCTTGGCAAGATCTTTCATCATTTGGTCCAGTTGTTGGTATTTATTGCATGAAAAAATTATGTGATTGATGTCTCCTATTGCCTGGTCTGAGCAGTCGCAGTATGGATATGCGGCAGTAACTTGGCATACAAGTCAACCCCTGACACATTTTCAGGTTTGTAAGGGGTTCGCTCCGCAGCTCACCTCTAAACGCAAATGTAAATGTAAGTTGCAATATAAAGCCTATCTTAGTATACTTATATAAACAAAACGTCCTGCATGGTAATCGAAAACTGATATATAAATATAAGTAATATTATGCTTCCTATGTCAGAATAATTTCGTTAAATGTAAAAAATCATTATATTCAAAGTCAATAACCAATCACATATTACGGCAAAACTGTACGCTGAAGATACCTCGACGAGAGGCGAAACGCGTCCGGAAAATAAATAATATCCAACTGGCGTCTTTATTAATCAATAATTACTAGTATTATAAGCTGGTTCAAACGGTCGTCAAAAATGACGGGTATCATCTACGGTGGTAGTATTAATTTGTTCAGGAAAAGTATCTAAGGAAAAACGACTAATATTTTTATTGTTATTTTTCGTGATGGGAGTACGCAAACTTTCTCTTTTTAGTTTATCGGAGTATTTAGCTAGGATGTTTTTAGATAACTTCATCTGATTTTAAACGATAATAACGTTACAGTAGTTTGAGATTGTTCGCTAATGATACAGTCATCTATAGGAGATTAATAAATGTGGTTGAATGCTTAAACAGTCAATACGATCTGGACGTTATTTCGACATTGTGCGATCAGTGGCAACTTTCACTAAATCGCAAAAAAAAAAAAAAAAAAAAAAAAAAAAAAAAAAAAAAAAAAAAAATGCAAGGCAATGTGTAAATAGTTCAGTTATTGACGGTAACAGTTCCCTGAAGTATTTGGCCGTTTGCAGTACAAAGCGATTTGAAATGGGATCTGCCCATAACGTCGGTCGTAGGTTAGGCTATTCCTACTAGGCTGCCATTCACAGGTCGAATTTAAAAAAAAATTTAACGCCTATACAAAGGAAAGTGCTTCTTTCAACAACAAAAAATGGGCATTTGGGAGATTGTTGTGCCGCTTGGTATCCGTATTGCAAAGGATTGATTGACAGTATAGATGAGGAGAAGAGAAGAACTGTTTACGAAAGCTTTACAGAATTGACACATAGATTCAGATGGGTTTGTCTGGCAGACTGACGAAGTAGGTTTAGTCTGAATTTATTGCCAAACATGCAAACAACAGCTTTCATTTACGAGTACGAAGAAATACTTCTTCCTCGAAGCTATTTGGGTCACAATGACACGAGAGATAAGATTAGAGAAATTAGGTGTCATTCGGATGCTTATATAAATTCTTTCTTCCATCGTGCTATTCGCGAAGGAACGTACAGATTAAGTTTTGGAACAAAGCATCCTCTGCCATCCACAATTTTGTTAATACACAGTGTAGCTGCAGATGAGCTCTAAATATCAATAAAACATATTCTTGGGATCAGCAAAAAACACAAATTTGAAGTATGAAACTTATTTCGTTTACGAGTTAAAGGTCTGTGCAGACAGACAGACTGCTTGGCAAAAACAATGAAATTCCGTTTCCAAATTCTATTACGGATCCGAAACCAATCTTATCTGGCAGTATATACGAGATATCAGGTAACTCATAATAATAAAAGTTCGGTAGATAAACGAGGAAATCGCTTGTAAGAATGATGCGAAGATGAAAAGCTTAATTCAGTGCAGGCTGATAAACTAAAGCAAAAATGATTCCTATTTTCCACCTAAAGAAATATATGTTTTACTAACACAAAACACATGGACACAAAGCTTACTTCTTTAGAGATTGAACAGTTTTCAGCCACGGCTGAGATCTCGACAGGGGGCTAAGTCACAGAAAACTAATATCATTATTTATTTCAATCGAGCTTATTTTTTTTTTATTTTTTTATCTGCTTAACGTCTCTCTAACAGCGAGGTCTTTAGAGACGGGAAAGGATGGGGGGGCAAGGATTGGGAAGGAATTCGGCCATGGCCTTTTTGAAGGAAGCATCCCGGCATTTACCTGGAGTGATTTGGGAAACCATGGAAAACCCAAATCTGGATGCCCGGACGGGGATTCGAACCGCCGTCCTCCCGAATGCGAGGCGAGAACGCTAGCCGTTTCACCACAACGCTCGGTCGAGCTTATGAGCGAGTGGTAATTTCAATACAAATATATTTATACTTTACTTTGTGGTAGATAATGTGGACATTAGGCCGATACAGTCCACTATGTGGGCAATATTATATATTTTTGAGAGGGTTCTAGAAGTGTTGTTCTGGCCTCGCATTCAGGAGGACGCGGGTTCGAATCCCCGTCCGGGCATCCAGATTTGGGTTTTCCATGGATTCCCCAAAAAACTCCAGGCGAATTCCGGGATCCTTCCTTCAAAAAGGCCATGGCCGAATTCCTTCCCGTTCCTTGTCCCCAGTCCCATCCCACCTCTAATGACCTTAGCCGTCGACGAGGCGTAAAGCCGCAAGTAAAAAAAAAAAAATTAAAAAATATTAAAAAGAAATAAAAAAGTAGAAGTGTTATTAGTTTTTAAGCTATTCTCCGAGTTATAACAGATTATCTACTTGTGAGCACCAAGATGTTATTTGTCAGGATAATACGATTAACATCAAGACGACCTAATTATTAGCAGACGTTCCGAGCTGCTCTAAATAGTGATATTACATAGATCTTACCTAGCGACATATCACCAATGTTCTTCCACAATTACTATCTGAAATAATGCGGGTTCTAACTGAACGACTGTAATGACTTTACAACACAATAGACGACCCGTGCGAAAATTTCGCGAAAAAACATGATGTGAAAAGTGAGGTTGAATATGATGTCAGCAAAGCTGAGTCATTACTCTTCATACTCCTACTTCATTTATCGATTTTGGTTAAAAAACCAGGGATATAAAAGGCTCGAAAGATATAAAACGTATTTTAAAAATATTGATATTTTTACCGTTTAAGGGTAGATTTACGAAAAATTCCTTTCTTAGAATATAATGTTACCACGGCGGAGACCTTATTCTTTAATATGATACCTCATTTATCTATATCGGTTAGATATTAAGGGAGATAAATCGCTCGTGACACAAAACCGCATTGCAAAAATATTGAACCTTTTGCCCTTTAAGGGTCGAATTTCGAAAATTTTCTGTCTTAATATATGACGTCACTAAAGCGGAGATCTTAATCTTTAAAATGATACTTCATTAAACGATTATAGGTAGGTATCAAGAGAGATAAGTGACTCGTAACATAGAAAACAGCATTTTAGAAATATTGACATTTTTGCCCTTTAAGGGTCGAATTCAGAAAACTTCATTCCTTAAAATATGATGTGACCGAAGTGGCGACCATAAGCTTTAAAATGACACCTCATTCATTGATTTCGGTTAAGTATGAAGGAAGATACAGGCTTGTGACAAAAAAATACCTTATAGAAATAATATATATGATGGATAAGTTAAACAACTACTTTAATCATGAAAACCGTAACTGTTCAATTATTCTCAATTACTGACTATAGTTATGCTGGAAGGAAATATCACGTACGATGCACGCTTGGTTACAGGTATACCAACGTTACCTCGCTAAATAACTGAATAGCTTCTTCATACGAATATAACTAAAACATAGCTTTACTGAGTTAATGCACTGAAAAACTGAATGATTAAATAACTATCATGAATATAAGCCGACCAAACATTAGCAAACATGATTCCCACTAGGCATTACAACATTATGACAAAGCAACTCCTTTAAGTTACACAGAGTTAATAATTTACCAAATATACCAACGATTACATTATCTAACCGAATAACTAGCAGTAACTACAAGATACACTCAACATAAGTTACAGGGTTTTTATGTAATCTGGCATGTCGCGTTCACGTTCTAGCATTGTGCGTCTGCCTGCGTTCCACCCTGAAGCACCTTGGACCCATCAACTTGTAAGTCTGCAGTTTTGCTCATGTACGCATCTCGCTTCCTAGCGCTCGCTACAGACGACTTACAATACTTTCGACTAAATAAAAAACTAAAATTCCTATTTTAAGCCTCAGTACACATGTATTTTTACAACATGTATTTTTTGCTTTGAATTTTTCCTCTGTTTATTATTATTATTTAACTATTGGTATCTTAAATGGGACAGTGGAAGAAGAGTGGGAATATTTCAAAACAACGTTAGTCCAAGCAGCAGAAACAGTGTGTGGAAGGACTGGTATCACCAAAAGGTGGAAAGAAACAGCATGGTGGAATGATAGAGTAAAACAAGCAGTAGAACTCAAGAATAGGGCTTTTAAGGAATGGTTCAAGCAGAGGACACAGAAGACAAGGGATGACTATGTAAAGAAAAAGAAGGAGGCTAAAAAAAATAGTAAAGGAGGAAGTGGCCGGAGAAATGGACCAACATGATGGAAGAAGATAGCAAAGGAAATAAGAATTATATGGAATGGTAAAAAGGAAGAGGAAAGAGCGGACAGAAAATGTCAACATGCTAGATAAGGATGGAAACGAAATAAACAGCCCACAAAGACTAGAAAGGATATGGAAGGAGTATTTTGAAGCCTTACCGAACTTAGATTGGTCACAGTTGTTCAGGAGAAGCAGGAAAATAACAGCCAAGTAGGAAAGAAAGATCTAACTTGGTAAGAAGTGGAAACAGCTCTGAGTAAGATGAAGGGTGCAAAGGCACCAGGCATCGATGAAGTGAGGGTGGAAATAATAAGGGCAGCAGGAGTAGTAGGAAAGCAGTGGCTATACCGTGTGATGAGAAAAGTATGGAATCAGGGCGCAACTCCTGAAGACTGGAAAAAAGGAATAATTATACCTATATTCGAAAAAGGGAACACGAAGGAGTTTAAAAACTGTAGAGGTATTATGCCGATGTGTCACAGTGCCAAAGTTTATGAGAAGATCATTGAAAAAAGGATACATGACAGAGTGGAAAAAGGGCTAAGGGAAGAGCAATATGGCTTCAGATCAGGGAGATCAATTGTAGATCTGATATCTGCTATGAGACAGCTGCAGGAAAAAACATTATGAGCATGGAAAGGATCTACTGTTGGTATTTCTTGATATTGAGAAAGCATGTGATTTTGTACACAGCAGTAAGGTATGGAAGGCCTTGGAGAACAGAGGAGTTCCCAAAGAAACCATCAGTAGAGTGACAGAACTGTACCAAGGAATTGTGAACTATGTGAAAATAGGGGAAGGAAGATCATAATGGCTGGAACAAAGGAATGAACTAAAACAAGGAAGACCCCTAT
Organism: Vandiemenella viatica; assembly: GCA_031002005.1. Taxonomy (NCBI): domain Eukaryota; kingdom Metazoa; phylum Arthropoda; class Insecta; order Orthoptera; family Morabidae; genus Vandiemenella; species Vandiemenella viatica. The sequence continues at coordinate 67,651,641 of JARYHS010012519.1, read as the reverse complement.
CACCACTACTCTTCATTGTAATCATGGATGAAATAATGCAGAAGGTGGCTGTGAGGATGGGAGAGGAAAACGTGAAGGTAATGATTTTGCGGACGATCTCATGATCTGGGGAGGTGATGAAGAGGAAATTCAGCGGCAGTTAGATGTATGGACAGACAGTGTCGAGGAATATAGCCTGAAATTTAATGTAAAGAAATTTGAGTACATGGTAACAACCAGAAAGAAGAATAGCTTAACCCAGGGAATTGTGATGGCAAGGGAACAACTAAAAAGGGTAAACAGGTTCAAGTACTTAGGGAGTGTATTAGAGGAATGTGGAGGATATGATGGCGAGATAAGTGATTGAGGAAGACAAGCAGAGGAATTTCTAAGGAGCATTGGAAGCCTGATATGGAATAAAGATGTGCCACAGAGACGCAAGAGAGTAATCTATCATACATACTATGTGCCTATCTTGACTTATGTTGCTGAAACGTGGACAATGAAACAGCGGGACATCAGCAGAGTACAAGCAAGCGAAATGAAGTTTTTAAGAGGTAGAATGGGAGTCTCTAAAATGGAAAGAATAAGGAATAAAGTGATTAGACGCAACATAAAAGAGGAACCTCTACAGGAAAGGGTAGAGAGGACCAGACTGAGATGGTATGGACATGTAAAGAGAATGGAGGCTCAGAGAATTCCAAGAAAATCCATGGTAAACGACCCAGAGGAAGACCGAGAGATGGATTGCTGAAAGGAGTGGAGGAGTGTGTAAGGAAGAGAGGAGAGGACTGGAACAAAGTGGTGACAGAGGTGGTGGGATGAAAGAAGGAAATGGAGAGGCTTGTGCATGAAACAGACCCGGTCAGAGGCTGGAAACTGTTGTGGATGATGATGATTATTATTAATATTTAACTATCATGGCATAATGTTTGATAACAAACTCAACTGGGCAGAGCACATTGGGCAGCTGATAGGAAAAGATTAAAAAATCCTTCATTTACTGGAGAGGGTGATGAGAGGATATACCGGAGAAGTTAGGGAATTGGGTTACATAACTTTGGTCAAAACATTGGTTGAATATGGTGGTGTAGTTTTGGTTAACAAATTCAGGAGTTGAAGGGTGTGCAAAGAAGAGCAGGTAGATTTGTTTGTGCAAATTATCGCAGGACACAGTCAACAACTGATATGATAAAGGAGCTGGATTGGGAGTCATTGGAGAAAAGGAAGAAGGGGAAAGAGAGTGCTGGGAATGTGCAGGGAATATGTTGGAAATGGGGCTTGGAGGGATAGTGGTCAAAGAATTAGGAATCGTGCACTGGAGGGGAAAGACGACCATGAACACAAGCTGGCACTTTATTTCATGCATTAGAAAGTAGGAAAATTTGTTTATGTTGATAAGGGTGATGAGTAATTTATCAAAAACGCTTAAGGAATTTAAAATTTTTAAATCGAAAAAGTAAATGGGGGACGAATTTAACAATTCAATTATAAAAAAAAAAACATGAAACATACAACATATTTCTGATGTCATTAATTCAACTGTATCACCATGTAAATAGCAACTGAAATAAAATAAATATTATAATCGCCATTTAACAACTATTCTGTTTAGTTAAGCAACTATATAAAAAAAAAAAAAAAAAAAAAAAATGTTTTGCCGAAATACTGCTTTAATCCGTCATTTTCGACAGGCTTAGAAGCTAGTTATAATTATATTGTTCACATATCTCAACCGCTATAATTTTTCAATGAACCAAAACAAAGAATACAAGAGTTTCATTCAGAAATCAACTTCACAAATAAAAACATTAAATTCACAAACTAGCATTACTTGACATAACCTTAACAAGGCACAAACAGCAACATTCATTCGAGATATATAAGAAAACCTCTACCAGAGAAATTAAAATTGGTTCCGAATCAAATCAACCACAGACAAGCGCAAATATAGTTAATGCAGTTATTTATTTGAAACTAGCCTCGTACCCGCGACTTCGTACGCGTGGATTAAGATTTTTTTTGCCAGAATTAAATTAAGTAAGTTTTTGGTAACGAAGGATTAGTCCCAAACAATATCGAGTCGGCTTAATATGACAGCAAAGCTATCACTATATCATTCTACCGTCGAACCTGCCTCTTGAAGAGAATTAATTTCCAACATATTTCTGTCACTATTCGATAAGATCTCAAAGTTTCGTGACTGCAACTGTTAATCACACTTGAAAAAATATCCTGTGCCCTTCATACATATTTCCTTATAAAATTACATCACAACGATATAGCCATTTGGTCGTCATAACGTATCAAAAAGACAGAGACTTACATCCCTAATTATAATAATATTACTGTGGTTCACACTTACACACTGACTGCGAACAAAACCTGAGGGATCATTATAACGTAAAAAAGTATACACCTACAACATTGCAAGAATACCTACGATTTGCCTCGTATTGCACCCCTAACTTTCTAATATCTACGGTTTAACATTCAATCCAAATAACCTACGGCCCAGGCCTGACTCTTACGATGAAAAACAATTTTTAAAAATCTTATTCCCGACGGAGATTTGAACCGGAGACCACGACGTTCGTAAGCCAGCGCTTTAGCCAATCAGCTGCCAGGCCACTACGGGGAAACTCGGTACGGAGTCGTCCACATCCAAAGTTCTGTCTACCACCGTATTTCGAAGTTATGAGACAAATGTGTTATTTATACAGATAATTTTTCAACCAAATGTAGACAGTATTTTTCTCCTTGTTTCAAAGGTTAAGTGTGCAAAGTTTCATCGAGAACGGATAAAAACTGTGGATTTGTATGAAGAACAAACAAACCAACAAACAAACAAACATTCATCTTTATATATAAAGATTTCCCGGTTATCCAAGCAGCGCTGTGGTGGTAACCGGTGTAACTAAGGCTGCGGAGCCATTGAGGTGAGTCCAGTCTCCAGATATAACGCATTTTACTAAAGTGGATTCAGCATTTGAGGAAAATAGCCTAAATAATTCAATTATTAAAGAAAAATGTATGAAGAATAGATTGATCAGAGATTAGATGAAGTGAAGGAAGAAGGTACAGTGCTCAATGAAGATTGGCACCACATTCTATGGCGTATTTTATTATTATTATTATTTGCCATGTATTAGATTAATTTTTCATAATAGCTTGTATAACCGTTATATTTTTCTTTAGATAATTTCTTTATAACATACACAAGATTGTAAGAAGGGTTGTGACGCCAACATAAATTTCGATTAATTTTAATGCAATATACAAATAGCATTTGGTACAACGATATTCAGTTTTGAGCTGGCTTCACCAGAAACATGCCCTTCGAGAAGACAGTGACCTGGGGATCTTGTTATTATGCTGGGACAGTCAGACGCCGCTACGTGTGGGTTGGGGTGTTTACCTTCTCGCACAGTTTCGGGAGAACCTTGAGTGGTGTCCCAAGGGACGGTGGTCCACAGGAAGGTCAATGCGCCTGGCGGGAAATAACATGATGCTGTTAGCCGAAAGACTAACACTAAAGGCACAAGTGTGCCGAACGTCGTATATCCCACGTCACATAGGCGAGCGCGGATAAAATTTCAGCTATATCACGTGATATCAGAACGCCTGGCTCACTAGTCTATCAAAATGAACACATGACAAAATTCTGGGATTTTATGTCTAATATGTACCTCCGACAATACGAGGGTGGAGCCAAAGTTTACGTGGGAGATGCAAGAGACGACGAGCTCATTCTGTTCTATGCTGGTAATCTCTGGCTTCTTATCTGACTTCTGGCAGGGCCGGCGTTGGGGGGGGGGGGGGGTAACCGGGTTAAAAGTACCCGGGCCCCGCGGGCTGATGGGGGGCCCGATCACCGACTATAGGGGCCCTCAGGCCATGAAGCCAAGATTACGCCCATTGTCGCCTAGCCATTTTGCAGGGCTAAAAAAAAAAAAAAAAAGGAAGCTGCCGCTCATTGCGACTTGCATTCTGGGTCGAATGCTGGGGTGACACCCGCAAAGCGACAGAGTCCATAATGCTGATATGACCATTACCTAGTCGAGCTTGATTGCATCTGCCTAGTGACACATAGGTCTCACATTACGTGGTTCACTTTCGATCATAGCTGACTACAGACACAGAACTGTTATAGTAAAGTGTTTCATCACCAAGTCCGGTGTTTGTGCATTCCACGAAACAGATAGCGGCCCAATGAGAAGTTTCTAAACTAAATTTCAAAATAAATCCCTACTGAGCTAACGGCATAATTTGCCAAAACGGTTGTTATGAAAACATTTTGCTTTTCAAAACTCTTTTGGTACGTTTTCGTACGATTTTGAATGGTATATTTGTTCCATTCATGATTCCCAAGTCTATTTTCGTTGTTCGACGACTTAGTATCATTGATAACGATGTCTGATGTCATAATTTGTTATTTACATTAATTTTGCATATCATTCTTCCACATGTATAAATCATTTGAGTTCTAACTTCAAAGTAGATTTCAGTTTGTTTGTTTTCGCAATGGCTTATTGTACATCTAGACGTTGCATTATTATTTTATATAATCATTTATTCAAATTAAAGATAAATTCACCCGGACATGTAATTGCCATACGAATTAAATAAATGTCATATTGTGACAATTTTCCTGTATATCCCAACAGCGTCGAGATTCTTGCCAATTATACAATCGCAATATCTTTTAAAAATTAAATATGCCTTGTTAACTATTAATCATTAATAATGATAAACTGCAAAATTTCTTCCCGCAAATAACCTCTCATTACAAGATGTAGTGTGAAGAGTTGAAAATACAAAGCTTTCATCAAGTTATGAAAGTCGAACTGAGTTATGAATAGTGTATAAAGAAATGAGAGAAGGGATAGTGAAGGGTAGATAAGAAAAATTAAGGTTCCAAATGTTGGATATCGTAAAGTTGTATACAAAGAGAGTAAAAGACGACATATAGGTACGGAGAGAGACGTCAACCGTGAAATATCATGCAGAACAGTGCTATAAGCAGCTGGCATAGATCAGGTACATCCATCACTCGAGTGAGCAGCGAGCGGTGCGCTTAACCTCTCCGTCCGGAATTCAATTCCAGGGCTCCGAGGAGAAGACTCCGTAATCGCATTTCTTCTCGGACCGCGGCGCGGGCACAAATGAAGACTTTAATTGTGTTTTCGCTAGCCGTCTTCAGACCCGACGACGTTCTTTGCGCCGTTTCTCCCTCTGAGCTTTTTCAGCCAACAAGTCACCATCTGCCGTGTAATTTAGTGACTTTAATGAAATATTCTGGTACAGTAGTTGACGCCAGTCGCTGTTAATTAAGATAACGCCAACCCACCCTCCTCCCCCAATCCCGAACCTGCCACCGGCAGTCCCTGTCTACGTTCGACACACCCCGTTTTGTCTAATTACTTCAAAGGGAAATTCGTTCATTAAAGGCTTATAATGCAGGCTAAATCCCGTAAAGAATACAAATACGTCGCAAGTGTTTTATTTCTTCGCATAAAGTTCCTAGAGGCGGGATCCGACGAAGAATCCCCCTTTGATCACTCGAAATTCGTTCCCGCTTTTGTCTAATTGTACTAAGATCGCAAAGGGGCATTGTCTCTGGAGGAAATTACAAGACTGTACCCCTTCTGAGGCGGCCATTTCTTGACCCAGATCACGAACTGTCGTAGCGCTCATTTCGTGCGGAACGCTTTAAAGTGCCGCTCGTTGGTGCCTGCACAGACGGAGATAAACGAGCGAAATTTCATTAACGCCCGCTAACCCTCGCATTTACTACAGAAGGATCAGAGATGGCGTTAACTGGATCTGACATTATGAGTCACCATTGTAAAAACAGAGCATATCTCATTTTCATACTGTGTTTTTAAAACCAACAAGAGTCTAGGGAAGATAAGCTTACTGTCTTTTCTCACCTATAGTGCTATATCCTCTGTGTTAAAAAATCATCATTCAAAGCATTGTTTTGCATAATGTTAACTTAATACAGTTTATAATTAGTGCTTGAATGTAACGAAGCCTTTGATTGTTGATTTACTTACATAATTAGCTAACTTCCACAAATTATTGGTAAGAAATACAATTATTCTTCAGCTTTGGCACATTATAGCCAATTTAAAACAAGTTGGACAGCAGTTATGGAGTATATTTCTGAACACGGGAGAGGAAACTGTTGGTTGTCATTTCGATATTTACGTCAAATCATGTCAAGTGTAGAGATTTTCATTATTGGGAAATCACTGTTCGTAGAGATTTAGTGATTTGAAATTGGATACGTCTTGATTAAGTACCTTTTAGCTTTGCGTGGTGTTTTTATTGAAGCTTTGATTCACTCATTCTATTTCCTGATCGGCACTGATAAGGAAGAATACCCGTAAGCAACCTTTTGATGTATCATTGTGTTTAAATTGTAATTCCAACAGATGTATATGGGTTCCAGCAATATTTCACATCCTTTAACGATGAAAAGTTGTGGCTACAAAAGTTTTATTCAATTTTCCCGTTGTGTCCTAAGTAAATCACACATTGCTTGGTTCATTATCTTTTACTTTTTTTAATTGGAACTTAACGGCTTATTAGGACTTGGTTGTTCTGGATTAGGATGGTTGATGAACAGGGAATTGGATGAAGGAACAAATTAAGTCTGACAAAGTAATAGAAATGGTTTATTTATTGTAATTACGAGAGTGGTTCGCGTGAGTGTGGTATTTTGTTCTTAATACTATGCGAAACTGTTTTGAATGAGCGAGTCAAACATTTTAAGTACACTAAGATTATTTTATATACCTAAAATTTTAATTTAAGAATATAAATATGTTATGCTGTGCCAACAAATGAATTTGGTCGTATTTTCGAAATTTTGAAATTGTTTATTTTGTTCCAAGCAATGTCGAAAGGTTGTGAAAATATTTATAATTTCATCTAAGATTATTTCAATTTACATTCCAGTAGTTTTAAATTTTTTTCTATATTTGGCATAATAATAGCCAACCAGTTGCTTAAAATTTTTAGTTTATTAATCTTGGCTGCAGTTTCGACAAACATAAGGCGAAAATCTCCCGCCCCATGCAGACAGTGGATGTAATGACACAAGTAGTAATCCTGTTTGAAATTGTTGACTTAATGCAAGTTCGCACTAAAATGACAGAAGTTTTATATTGCATCCCTCTATGAATCCATAAATGTACCTCCGAAGAAGACAAGCTTATGTTTGTCGAAACTGCAGATAAGATCAATAAATTAAAATTTTAAGCAACTGGTTGGCTATTATTATACCAAATACGAGTTTTATCGTTGCTGTAACGCAGCTATGCTCAAAAGTTTTAAATATGTTTCAATTGTTTTTAAAGTAACCTATTGTTTGGTGTTCTGGAAAGAATAGTGGCTCATTTGTTTACGTCTAGAATTTTCTCTGTGGTTTATATAACGTCGCTCTGAAAGCAGCCAACAGATTTTTGATGAAGTTTTAACATTTTGAAAATGTAGGATCTAACTTAAAGTCAGGTATGTCTTATGCAGTTCTCAGGAGCAAGAAATTAAAACCGAGCGTGGTGGGTGAGCAGTAACGCTCTGGCCCCGCATTCGGAAGGACGCAGGTTCGAATCCTCGTCCGGCCATCCAGTTTTGGGTTTCCATGGTTTCCCCAAATCACTCCAGGCCAATGCTGGATGGTTACTTCAATAGACCATGGACGAATTCCTTCCATTTACTTTCCCCCAGTCCATTCCCGCTTAATGACCTCTACGTCGACCAGGTGCAAAATCATAAGCCAAAAAAAAAATAAGACCAATGATTTGATATAACTTTTAAACTAGTGAACAGATTTGGATGGGTTTTTCAAAGTTTAAAATCTAGTTTCTTACTTAACACAAAAGTCTGAGATGTGTATCATCACATTGCCTTAGCTGAGGACGGAACACTGATAACCATGTTGTTAAAATCGAGGATAGAAAGGAAAGATGTATTTCGTTGATGATAACGGAACTAACTGTAGTCACGGTTTCCGGCACCTGTTGCAGAAGATAATATTAATCATTCAGCAAATACAAATTGTATTGCTTCACCACACAGTTGACCCTATGAGTAACGTATATCACTATACAATTTTGTTGAGAATGAACTTTTTGAAATGTATACATTGAATAAACCTAAAATTTAAATATATTGCTAGCGAAAGCAATAAAAGACAATAGTTACTATTTTAGTTATTACTTAAATTTCAATGGTTCACCTGCGAATCTAACAAAGTCAGGGGCAAACTCTAGTTACAAAAATTTCAGTACTGATTTTTAGAAAGGAAATAATTTTTATTTCTAGCAACGATATTTCAAATTCTATTACTTAGACATTTTTATAGATTTCGTCTTCCGTAAGGAACCTAAAATGCATGAAATGTGGGATTTCCTCGAGTTTACATGCATAGCGGTAGTTTTATGACACTTTACTATAAGGACTCTTGTTTTATTATTGTTGTTTTATGACCGTTAACCCAAGATGATGTTAAATCCAGCGAAATGTCTCTGAATTTAGATGAGTTTCTTATTTAGCAATGCTGCCTAAATAACTTTATCACAATAAATTTTTTTGCTTAATGGTATATTTCAGCTCGTATTTCCATCGGATTTATTTTTCTCTGCTAATAGCTGTTTTTAATACGGTTATTTTCTATTATTCCCGAACACATGAAGGAGATGAAGCTTTCTTGGTACAACAGCGTGCAATTCTTTGTCAATATCGATTTATACGCTGAAATACAAGTAATTGAAATACATCCAACAAATGAAATTTAAGAGACAGAAATGTTTATTTATCTAATATCTAACATATCTATACTATTACACATCTGTGAGAAGCTGAGTGTATCTCTTTATTTGAAAGAGAACAGCACTAAATGTACCGCAGCAATTTGGATGTGGTTTTCAAATTTTTAGAGCTAGTGGTCCGAATCAAAATCTGCGGAAATAGCTAATGACTTGTATATATTTTGGGAAGTAGCAAACCTTTAAATATGTAAAATTGTGGGCCACGGATCATTATTCACTTCAGACGCGAACTCATTTCGCAAAAATCTGACAAAACTTGGAATTCCGTTTTATTTTTACTATTCAGTTTTCTGGACTGCAGTACAAAATGGAATACGTGAATCAAACTTAATCCGCATTTGCTTGAATAGTAATAGGTCAGTTGCCATACGAAATGCGTTACATTAGTAATGTGCGACATACAGTAGATTGTCTTTGGTAGACAGTTGAACAGTTTGTCTTTGTTGTAATATGTCTTACGTGATCCCTAAAGGCTGAACAATAAGGACGTTAATACGCCAATATTTCTTCCTTACATGTCGTTATGGATACGAAATTCAATTCAGTTTTTTTTTTTTTTTTTTTTTTTTTTTTTATTCCTCTCGAAGAAAGATGTCTGAGAAACAGCTACCATAAATATCAACAGGTAACATTGTAACAATCCGTAGTTTTTCCAATACGTAGTTCCATATTCCTAATAACTTGTACAGACGTGCCCATATTTCGATGGAGTTTACTCGATTAATATATGTTTGATGACTATAATGTGCAAATATTCTTGAATAAAATCGCCCAAGGAACCTGTGTACAAATTTTGGCTACTGTACAAACCACGACCCGTCAAATAAATTGTTCTTTCTATTAAATACCTCTCATAACCTTGATTTTGTAATTTTTATTGCCATAAGTGCTATTGACCTAATTTATTTATCGTATGATTATTTATGAGGTACACAATAGGAAATATACATATCACAAGCTTGTACAATTTCATGTCTCGAGATCTAATGTTTTAATCCAGTCAACTGCACTGATCGACGCATCATGGATTTCGGCCATTGTTCCCTTGTAGGCCCGAAGAGGACAGTCAGAAACGATGTGATTGATTGTCTGTAAGGTGGCTCCAAAGTCACAATTTGCAGAATCTACCCAGCCCCATTTGTATAATAAGTAGGCGCATCTGCCTTGTCCTGTTCGAATTCGGTTGATGATTCTCCACTGCCGCCTAGGGAGTTCGAAACCTTGTAACCTTACTGAGGGGTCCTCAACTAGATTTTTATTGGCTACTGATGACTGCTCCCACTGAGTTGTCCACAGCTTATTGGTGTTGAAAGAGGATTCTGTGAGGTTGATTGCTGTGCGCCATGGTGGTTTTCTTGATTTCAAGCGTTGGTGTTTCGCTTGAATCATGTCTTGATGTATAGGCAGCTGAGGGTTCTTCAGGATATTTTTCCAGATTTTTAAAAGAGCTTCTGATCTTCTTAGTGCTGGAGGTGAGATGTTGCATAGCACTGGAAGCCATATGGTGTTCGTACTATGAATACATCCCGTAATTATCCTCATTGCCTGATTGAGTTGCACATCTACCTTCTTTATATAGACACTATTGATCCAGGATGGGCAGCAGTATTCAGCAACAGAGTATGACAGAGCTAAGGCTGTGGATCTTAGAATGTGAGCACTGGCTCCCCATGAAGTACCAGCAAGCTTATGGAGAATATTGTTTCTCGTTTTGACTTTGGCAGCCACATTTGAGAGATGCTGTTTGAAAGTTACAGTTCTGTCCAGTGTTATACCCAGATATTTTGGTGTGCCGCAAAAAGGCAATAGTTGGACTCTGAATTTAACTTCTGGTTTATAGTGTGCTTGTCTGTTGCGCAAATGAAATGTTGAAATAACTGCTTTCTGAGGATTTAGATGGAGGCACCATTTCTTGAAGTAGTCATCTAACTTTTCCAGATCAGCTGATAGAGTTGTTTCCGCATCAGAAAAGTTGGGGTTCTGGTTCACCAAACAAATGTCATCAGCGTAAGTAAATTTTCTTGAAGATGTTTCCGGTAAATCATGAGTATACAAATTGAATAGAAGGGGTGCTAAAACAGATCCTTGGGGTAAACCATCATTTAGTATAAATATTCTGCTTCTGTCGTTATCAGAGTATATCTGAAAGTATCTATTGCTCAACATGTTGTAAAGTAGTTCTGTAAGTTTTCGACATGGGATAATACTCAAAAATTTCAGAAGTCCTTCTCGCCAAACAGTGTCATAAGCAGCTGACAGATCCAAAAAGGCAGCTACACTTACTGATTTCTTTCAAACCCATTTTCAATATGAGAGGTGAGAGTGAAAACCTGGTCATTACAACTTCTCCCTGGCCTAAATCCTGCTTGTTCTATGGGAATGTGTTTATTGATCACTTCAGAAATTCTATTGTAGATCAGGCGCTCAAGGAGTTAGTATGTTACACTTAGAAGTGCTATTGGTCGATAATTTGCTACTTTCGTGGGGTCCTTATTTGGTTTTAATATGGCTAATATTTTTGTTTTCTTCATTAACCGTGGGAGGTTTCCAGTTTGTAAGATATTTGAGAAGAAGTTGGTAAGCCATCTTACTGTAGCTGGTCCACAATGGGCCAAAAGTTCAGGATATATACCAGGGGTGGCCAACCTGTGGCTCGCGAGCCACATGCGGCTCTTTGAAGGATTATTTGTGGCTCTCGATAAATGTACCCGAGTTCCCTTTTCATTTTTGTGTTATTATATTTAAATATAATTACTATCGTTTCGTATGTGTTTCAAAATTTCCTTTAAAGTACTGGTAACAAATATGAAAAACTAAGTGCAACGTTGTAACAAATTTCATTTCCGCCCAAGTTAAGAATGATATGACTCATATAAACCTGCACGAAACACATAAACAGTGGCGTAATCGTCGGTAATCGACCTACTCTAGACCGATTTTGAATTTGTAAACTTTCATTGCAACGGACAGTTGACATTGTGCTCTCGAGGAAACAATTTGTATCATTCTTGCTACGAGTATAATTTGTAATCTGGAATTTTTGGTAAGTTAACTATAATTTGTTTCGTAGTATGTACCGTGTTGTTATTGTTTTAATAACACAAAACTTGTATTTCTAAGTTTCTTTATTTATTGTCAGTTGTTTTAAAAATATGATGACAGAGAACGAAAATAAAACAACAAAATAGAAGCTTTAATAATGAGTGGGAGGAGAATTTCTTTTTTATTGACAATAACGGAAAGGCATTATGTGTTATTTGTAATTCTACGGTCAAAAATAAAGCAAGCAGCTTACGTCAATATTATGAAATCAATTATCCTCAGTTTTCTAATCAGTATCCACCAAATTCCAAATTAAGATCAGATAAACTTGCTTCTTTAAAATCAAATTTAAATAAACAACAGTCAATTTTAATGACCTTTAGCAATGAAGCTAATAATGTGGCTGAAGCCAGTTTTGTTATTGACTGGAATATTGCTCGTGCAAAACGCTCGTATGGAGAGGGAGAGTTTATTAAAAAAAACTTGGGAGATGTACTAAAAGTTTTAGTACTAACTAACCAGCATCTCAAAGAATTACTGAGGAATGCTGTCACCAATTATTCACCAAATTTTAAAGAATTATCAAGAGAAATAAAATAAATGTGTTTAATTTTTAATATTTAAATTCAATACACATATTTTGTAACTATATTCATATGTTTTCAATAAATATAATTTCTGTAAAAAATTTAATACCTTTTAAATACGTATTTAATTGCGGCTCGCGAAAAATTTCAAATTTTTAAAATTGGCTCGGACTATCTAGGAGCTTGGCCACCCCTGATATATACCATCAAATCCAGCTGCTTTTCCCAGTTTCATTTGTTTGATTGCATCTTTGGTTTCTTCTTCATGGAATGGAATGGAGAATTCAGAAGATTTTGGGGCTGCTTTTTTCTTGTTGCGTAATTTTAATTTGATATCTCTTTTGGTTTGCTTATCTTTTGTGTTCTTAGAAACCGATACTAGATGTTTGGCAAAATCATTCAGATTGATGGCAGTTTTTGATCTTCTGATCACAGGGGTTGAGCTGTCTAATTTTATAATGACTGACCAGGCTTTTCTGCTAGAGTGGGTGTAATCCAAGGATTCTACTGTGCGATGCCAGATATTTCTACGACCCTCATCTAGTGATTGAAGGAGGCGTGTTGCATTATCAGAGGTTGGATGTTACTCATATTTCATTAATAAATTCTCACTCTCTGGGCTCCAACCAGGGATGTACTCTTCGCGATATCCTCTAGGAATGCATCGTCTAGCTACACCTTTAATGATCCCAACAAATCTATTATAATTATTGTAGGTTGGTTTAATCCATCTGATATTGGAGTCTGTTTGTTTTGCAAATTCAATCCAGTTGGCTTTCTTGAAGTTCCATCTTGGTGTAGGGTGCGATCGTATAACAGGTATGGACATTCCTACCTCTAGGATAACAGGTCTGTGTTGACTGTGAGGAAAATCCTTGACCACTGAACGACGAACTTGACTGATTGCACTCTGGATTTGGGTTGTAAAACATAGGTCTGGAGTGTATCCTCGACACCATCGAGCTGACTGAAAGGTCGGCAGATCTTTAGCATCATAAATTAATTCCAGATTATCAGTATCCATCCAGCTTTCAAGTATTTCACCATTAAGGTCATTCTTGCTGTAGCCCCAGAGGTGATGTTTACTATTGAAGTCACCAAGTAGTATAGTTGGGTGTTGTTGAGGTGGAAAAGGAGGGTTAGGCCAAATAGTTTCAGGTGGCTTGTACACATTGACCTAATGACGACAGCAACATGCAACCAATGAAATAAAAAATCAACTATGCATCCTAAAACCTTATGCAATACCGCGTAAATTATAAAACTAAATCCATTATGTCCTATGCTCTTACAAAGCGTGTCAATTATCAGTCTATGCTCTTACAAAGCGTGTCAATTATCAGTCTGGTCCAGACTGCATTTTCAACCTAACCACAAAGTTGGCTTATGGTTCAGTTAAAAAATCGTAGCATCTGTCACATGCGCATTAATACATTCACTGTTTCGCTATCGAAACTTGGACGGCTGGAGATACTTATATCCGACTGAAATAATGACATCAATAATAGGGGTTTACTGAAAGCAAAGAGAATTAAAAATAATTCATATCCTAATGCTACACTACGTAAATTATAAAGTTAAATCCATGGTCTCTTATGTTTTAACAAAGCTTATCAGCTGTCATCATGGTCCAGGCTGTATTTCAACCGAACCACAACCTCCAATAATATAGCCGTTCGAAAATCACAGCTTCAGTCACATGCGCATTAATACATACAGTGTATCGTGATCAAATCTTGACATTTTGGAATTACTTATACGTGGCTGAAATAATGGCATCAGTAATACGGCGATTTAAAAGTGAAGGAAATTAAAAATAATTCTTAACGTGTGATACCTCAGATTAGTTTTAATCCACGTAAATTTCTATTTTAAGCAGAAATAATTGATCATATCAACATTAAACAAATATCCTAACAGCAAGAAGAAAAAATTCTGTTTCAGTGGTTTAATATTATTGATTTTTTTTAATTGTATATATACAACGTTAATAAATTTTTATTATTACATTGAATCTAGAGTCTAGACACTTGCTGCTTATCACAGGACTGGAAAAGTGCAATAGTAGTACCGGTACATAAGGGAGGGGTGAGAAATAGAGTTGAGAAATACAGGCCAATCAGTTTGACGTAAGTGGTAGGTAAATTAATGGAAAGATTGATATGCAACCACATCAGAAATATATGTGAGGAACTTAAGTGGTTTTCAAGCAGGCAACATGGTTTCAGGCAAGGATATTCATGCGAATCTCAGTTGGTGGGATACATGCAAGATATTTCAGATGAAATGGACAAGGGAGGCCAAATTGATAGTTTAGCACTAGATCTGTCTAAGGCGTTTGACAGAGTAAGCCATAAAATGGTAGTAAATAAGGTAAAAACCATTGGAGTGGATAAGAAAGTCATTTGCTGGGTAGAAGAATTTTTAAAAGGTAGAAAACAGAAAGTTAGGGTAGGAAATGTAGTATCAAAAGAAGTGGAAATAAAAATGGGTATGCCACAGGGTAGCGTATTGGACCATTGTTATTCATTATTCAAATTAATAATTGTGTTGATTGTTTACTATCTGATATTAGATTGTTTGCAGATGACATAATGCTGTATAAAAGAATCAAAACGATAGAGGATTGTAAACAGTTGCAGGGTGATCTGGACATGAGATCTAATTTTGTTGGTAAACATGGAATGAAGATAAATGCAAAGAAGAGTCAGCTTATTAGATACACAAATAAAAAACAAAAGGTTAATTATGAATATAAGGTGGGGAAAGAATTGCTTGCTGAAGACTTGAAATGTAAATATCTTGGAATTACTTTTCATAACAAACTTAACTGGGCAGGACACATAGGACAGGCGGTAGAAAAAGGTTTCAAAGTTCTGCACTTGTTGGAGAGAGTGATGAGAGGATGTACGAGAGAAGTCTAGGAATTGGGTTACAAAACTTTGGTCAGACCATTGCTCGAATATGGTAGTGTAGTATGGGACCCTCATTTTACGTATCAAATACAGGAGTTGGAGAGGGTGCAAAAAAGGGCTGCTGGATTTGTTTCTGGAAATTATCGCAGAATGCAATCAGTGACGGATATGATAAAGGAGCTGGAATGGGATTCATTGCAAGACAGGAGGAGGATGAGGAGGGTCATGGGAGTGTACAGGGCATATACTGGCGATGAGGCATGGAAAGATATTGCAATACGTATGAAAACTAGTGCATGGAAGGGAAAAGATGACCATGACCACAAGCTGGCACTCGATTTCAGGCACGCGATGAGGCATGGAAAGATATTGCAATAGGTATGAAAAGCAGTGCATGGAAGGGAAAAGATGACCATGACCACAAGCTGGCACTCGATTTCAGGCACAAGGGTGTGGGAAGATTCTCTTTTTTAGGTAAGTGTGTCAGGGATTGGAATGAGTTACCAAGAGAAATGATGAATAATTTACCGAAAACTTTGAAAGAATTTAAAGATAAAATTTGTAGAGGGCAAATGTAGGTGGGTGCAGGATAGGGGTAAGATGGGTGTGTAGGGAAATTGCCACCGGAGCCTGTGCTCCATTGCAATTAAATTAAATTAAAATATTTATTACTGTAACTGATATTATGAATAAATAAAACTGTTATACTATAACATTCATCCAAGAGGACAAAATTGCAGGTAACTGCTATCTACACTAATATTATAAATGCGAAAGTAACTCTGTCTGTCTGTTTGTTACGTTTCTTGGGATAAACGGCTACTCCAATCGTGATGAAATTTGACAAGGAGATGCTATTTGACATTAGGATGGACATGGGATACCATATTGTGTATAGATAAGAACATATTGTCATTAAATTATGAAAACTATCTGAACTGTGAAAGACAAACGCATAATATCTATATGTCTTTGTAATGCATAATGTTATGGAGCAAAGGCAGCGTAGCGTAGTGATAACGTGCTTGCGTCTTAAAAAACTCCCGTGTGTCTTCGGGTTCAAACCTCACTGGGAGAAAAAAAAAATTTGAATTGTTTTTCATAGTTTGAGTCAAGCCTGGGATTTTTTAGTAAGGATACTATGTTCTGGCAAATCTTTGGCGGTAGAATAGTGCCCTAAGCGTTTACTTTATTCAGGGTATATACTGGTTCCACAGTCAGTTTTTGTGTGATCGAAAGTAAGCCTCGTCTCTTTTTTACGTTTTGATGACTATATGTGTATACCGATATACCGAAATACTTCGTATCATTAGAAACGAAATAGGATACTTTTTTCCGATACGAATAAATGAGACAGGTTCGACGGTAGAATGGTATATAAATAGCGTTCCCGTCATATTATGCCGACATATCTTAGGTAAGTTTCAGCTTCATGTATCCAATTCTAGCAATCAAATTCTAAATCTACGCTTACAAAGTCACGGGTAACGGCTAGTATCGATATAAATTTGCGGCACCACGGTTATCGTGCAGTCCTCCGTATCAGCATTTCAAAATGACACTCAGGTGTATAACAGTGACCGACCTCCCAAGTAAGGTAAAGGTAATATCTTATTTCTCTTAAACATTGCTTCACTCGCTTATATCACAAAAATAAAACCCTTTCTACATATTTCTTTTTTACTTCGTACAATAATTATCTCTACGAATTAGTAAATAGTACACTTAATTTTTCAGATAGCTTTTCTACTATTTCATAAATTGTACCACATTAAAACATGAATGAAACAAAACTTTCTGACATAAGTATGAAAACCGAACCTATAGTAATAACTAAAACAAAAGGAAAGTTTTACAATTCATGTATCTCAACTTTAATATTTGGTAATAGAATAAAATCAGTAACGAATTTTTACACATACCAAAGCACACGTGGGCAAAGCAGCGGGCAAATGCTAGTTCTTTTATATATTAATTATATTATATTAGCAGAAAAAAAAATGTTTCCCCAACAACGGAAATAATTGATGGTGTTGTGGTATGGTGAAGATCACGTAATATCTGTCATGTGGATTGGTAATAAACGATTTTGAAGCGAAATGTAACAGTTTAAATGCCAGGAATACTACGATAACAGTCTCGTTCAAAGTGTATTTACTCGGTACAGTTATACAGAATTTCTTAATGTTCCCAAATCTCCACACTACTAAAATGGAAATAAAATTTCTTTCATTGCTCTGAATGTAAGAACTCTACAGAGCATTGGCCTTGTCTCATTAATAAACACGCGGGCCGTAACAGACTACGGCCTCTGACAGATAAACGATGAAGAAATCTGTTTGAGTTTTCCACTCGAAATGTGTATTTATCTCGACGCACACTGATACCGCGCGACGGAAATAACCCATAACATTATCTGGACCAAGAGCAGTTATCTTATTCCACCTCTTTCCTTTGAAAACTGTTCATTCGATGACATAACACAGTATATAACTTGCAACCCACCTTCTTCGCTGAGAATCATGACGTGTTTACCTGGCTCGAGTTCTGATAGCAGGAGAAACTTTCACTATGGAATGAATGTGTGGTGTATGATTCCTGGTCATAACCGAAACCTCTACTCAGTACATGTGTATTTATTTATTTTACGGCCATGGCATATAATCAATAAATACAACGTAACATTAAATTACAATTAAAATTTAAAATCAACATGGTGCAGCCACTGTAGAGCTTCATTTGAAATATTAAGGCTCGAAGTGGGCAATGAAAGTTCATATGACGGATGGTTTGTTTTTGCTCACCACAGTCGCAATTAGGTGAATCTCTCTTTCCCCATGTGTACAGAGCTGAAGAAGATCTGCCATGAGCAGACTTAACTCTGTTAAGAACTACCCAGGTCTTGCGAGAAAGTCGAGTCCCTTTAGTGCCTGCTGACTGTTAAACACGGAGTGCCATTCATTCTGGTGGCGTTGAAGCTATCCACTCCAATTTCCATGCTACTCTCCCGTTAAAATTATCAGATATAATGTATTTTGCAGTTTTTATGCATGAGCTTTTTGATTTAAGTCTCTGAAATTGATTTTCCATGTCGTCGTGGATGGGCAGATCCAAGTTATAATAAATCTTATTATATTGGGCAATTAGGCGATTGTGTCGTCTTATCGTATGCGGTTCGATGTTACACAAAACGGGTAGCAGGTACAGTGGAGTGGTCTTGATACATCCACTAATTATCCGCATTGTCTGTATTGAAGACATACGGCAGTGTTGGTATTGATTTGTCGCTGGATTGGAATGTTAAACTTAAGGGCATTATTGGTGTTTACGAGAAGAATATGCCTGAAAGGATAAACACCAGATTTCACTTCCTCCCTTCCTTCATCTTCGTGTACACACTACTCTTGATAACAATCAATTACACACATAAGCAAATGGAGGAGAAGGCTTAGCCATTCTAGCTATCCTGCCCCCTACGGAAGAACCAACAAGTTTCGTGTTGAAAACAATGAAGGCCTGGTAAAATTTCAATGAGAATCTGACAAACCAACCTGTAGTTAACAGTGCATCGGAATATTCATATGACAATGTTGATCACAGAGACGTAATAAGAGCATGGACGATAGCAAAGATATTAATGGAATAACAAAGGAGCAGTAAGAATGACCAAGAGTACATATGAAAAAATACTGAGGCTGGCTATCAGCCAATTACTTGTGAACTACAGGAGAGGAATGAGAAAAGTTATAGTTCGGTAGCTCAGTGGAGACGCACAAACAACCGATAGTTATAATGGATGTGTCCTGATAAAGGAAAGATAGCTAGAGTGCAACGTTTTTCATTGGGGATTGTATAGCTTACCCTAGATATAGAATAGAAGTTGATGAAAAAGTATTGATACCGTTTAACGCATAGATTCCCAAACTTTTTGGCATACCGCCCACCTATCGAAATAAAAATTTCTCATCGTCTCCCTTTGGTAACAAAAAAATTGCTCACCGCTCCCTTTCCAGAAAAACAATACTTATAATAAATAATGCTCACCTTTTTTTGGCTAGTAAAAAAAATTTTTGAAACAGTTATTCGATGAAGATCTTAGGTGAAGATTACGATACCGTATTTCCTTGTTTTTCTACGTGTATTTCTAAAATTGCTTTATTAAAAGAAGTAAATAAAATTGGTGTATTTTTCAGAGTGTGATTAAAAAATACATATAATAAGAAAAATATTATTAACTAGAGGGCTGAGCTAGGTGTAATTAAACTAATTTTTCAATATTTTGTGTCTTAGTTGTTATCAGCAATTTTAAATTACCGCGTTCTACTATTGAAAATCTATTTCTGTTCTAAACCAATAAATAAAACATTAAATCCTATTTTGACTACTTAGAATCATGGGAATGCAATTAAAAACTTCTTTGATAAAGCCATTAAAGTCAGAAATAATACTGGAAAGCTGGGTGGGGGGTGGGGGGGCGTTGGTTGTCTTCAACGCCCCCTAAACTTGCCTTCGTCCAGCAACGCTCCCCCACGATCACTTCAACATCCACTGGTGGGCGGTATCGCTCCCGTTGGGAACCACTGCTTTAGCATAACTAATAACGTTTCCCAGTGTTCACGAATGATAAACATGAATCACTAGGGGCAGATAAAGATAAAATTTTAGTTTTGGCTACTTGCCGTATTGAGAGGTGTAAACAAATGGGGTGCTCATATGTATAATTTTAAGAATACGCGAATTCCGTAATTGAGGTCGTACTATAAAGAAAAATTCATTATATAGAATGGGGCTACTAGCAAATTAGATAGGCGATGATAAGAATGGAGTAGAAATATTTATTCCAAAACAAAAAATAGAGAACAACACACCACAGCAAGGAGGTGAATAGGTTAGTAAGATAAGGTAATGTAGAATGAAGCACTTAAACAACTAAACAACTAATTAATAGCAATAAAAAGTTAAACAGGCGTTCAAGAAAAATAATAAAGCCAAAGGGGATACAGTGAATAATACAACAATAAATTTTCGTAGAAGTGTTAGGAGATTGAGGAGAAGATTCGATATTCAGAACTTTGTTGAGAAGGATAGGTAAGAAATTACCGATGATCTGTAAATATTTTTAAAAAAACTATTTGATTGAGAAAGCCAGGCACTCTCACGCATGGATAATAGAGTAAACATCAGAGCTGAGGTTTTTCTATATGTAAATAAAATATTGTGTAGGTCGAAGCTGAAGACTTGGAGGAATTAAAATTTAGTACCAGTTAATCAAAAGTTGAAAAGAAATACAGGACTACAATGATTAGCCAAAACATTATGGCCAATGCCCACCGCGAGATTAAACTCCGACTAGTGACCTTACGAGTACGTCATGCGACAAGGAGAGGATACAAGCAAAGCAGAGACACATGGGGAGGGGGGGGGGGGTCATTGTAGAAACGATAAGTGAGGAAAATGGGGAAATCCACTGACATAAGTGACTTTGGTTAAGGCCAAATTGTTTTGGACCGACACCTGGGAATGAGCATTACGGAAACGGCAAGACTGGTAGGCTGGTCGAGTGTTATTGTGCTGATCCTCTATGGAAAGTGGTACTAGGTGGTGGACGTCCATGCCTCCGAACGCGTCAGTCGGGGACTTCCTCGCTCTGTAAAGCAAGATAGGGGGCGATCTATAGCACAGTTGACGCCAGAGTATAATATTCGTGCAGGAACAAGTACGTATTTCAGAGCGCACCGTTCCGCGCTCATTGTTGAACATGGAGCAGTAGACGGCCCCTACGTGTTCGCAAGTTGACCCAGCGACAGTCAATTACGATTGCAGAGTACACGAGATCATCGAAATTGGATAGTAGATCATTGGAAATGTACCGTCTGGTCAGATGAATCACATTTCTTGCTACGCCATGTTGATGGTCGTGATCGATGTAACGCGTTATGCACGCAGGCCAGTGGGAGCAGTATTATGTTACGGGGCACATTCACCTGAGCTTCCACGTGACCTGTAATAGTGATCGAACGCATCGTGACAGCTGAGGACTACGTGAAAATTTTCGTGGACCACCTGTATCCCTTCATGCTTAATGTTTTTCACGACGGCAATGGCATCTTCCAGCAGGATAAACGTTCCTAACACAAAGCGAAATTCGTGCTACAGTGAATTGAGGAACATGATTCTCTTTTTAGGTAAGGGTGTCAGGGATTGGAATGAGTTACCAAGAGAAATGATGAATAATTTACCGAAAACTTTGAAAGAATTTAAAGATAAAATTTGTAGATGGCAAATGTAGGTAGGTGCAGGATAGGGGGAAGATGGGTGTGTAGGGAAATTGCCACCGGAGCCTATGCTCCATTGCAATTAAATTAAATGATAGAGAACTCACGTTGACGTTTTGTCCACCGAATTTCCCACGCTTCAGTGATCTGTAGATTAGTTATGAATAAGGTTAAACCATTAGGTAGATTCAGAAGATTCACTTGATAGATGGAAGACTTCTAAATGATTAGGAATCCAAATATCGAAGTAGGGAATGCAAATTCAGGGAAGGTGGAACAGAAATGACTCAGGGTAGTGAAGTAGGACCATTATTTTTCATTATTCTGCTGAATGGTTCTGTTGTTGGTTTACGGTTCGAAAAATAAAACAATTTCATATAGAAAAAATTTACAACGTTAAACGATAATGAGCAGTTACAAATCAATATCTATAAATTACTATACTTACGTCCGCATAAAATGAAATTAATTGCTAAGAACAGTCAGCTTATTAGACATGCAAAAGCAGAGATTTTGTATGATCGCAAATTGGAAGATAAATTGTTGATGGACTATGCAACTATTTTTAAATTTGACAATCTAGACAATATGCATAAAATTGCTACAGCTGTTTTGAAGATAGCGGGACACGATATTGTACTTATTATTTAGATTGAGATTGGATTCATGCTGCTTACCAGAGAACTGGAAAAGAGCGATAGTAGTACCAGCTCATAAAGGAGGGGCAACATTCTATCATATTTTCATTAATTTGCACAGCTAAGGGACCGTGCACAAACTACGTGGTTCGGTCCAGGAGGGGGGAGGAGTTGGCTGGAAGGCTACGCTGGGCTACGTGGGGGGAGGGGGGGGGTTCCGAGCCAGGCCACGTAGCTTTCCTTTCATAACATTTTTCAGAGTTAAAATGAGAAACAGAACTCACAATAGCATGTGTATATTTGTTTCCCTCAGTTAATTGTCTCCGTATGTAATTTACAATAGTCTGATAAGAGACAGTACAAAATGTCTTCTGGAATCAAAAGGGAAAAAAGCTACGTGCTACGTGGGGGAGGGCGGGTAGTGGCAAAAGCCACGTAGAGCTACATGGGGGAGAGAGGGGAGGTTCACAGGAGGTCAAAATGGAGCTACGTGGTTTATGCACGTTCCCTAAGATGTTGTTACTTTATCTGTCTCGTCCTTAAGCTTAGCACGTCAGTGTATAATAGGATCGAAATGGGAGAAGACTTAACAGCTGAAGCAGGGTGACATGGATAGAATATCCTAATTGATAGTGAAGCGGTCCGCTCGCGGAAGCTTCATATTTTACTAGCAAGCGTTGGTCGGTGCGAGCAGCGGAGACTATTTCGCAGTGCAACCACCGCGGTACCCTTTGTAGTGTAGTGCAGGTGTTTGGAGATGGGAAAGGAGATAAGTGGACAGTCCACCCCGTGCCAGCGGTGCGAGAAGTATAGAGCGTGTGTGTGGTGTATGCATGGAAGGCTACACTAATATTTTATAATAAGTTCAGACTAGTTTTCATTTTTTTGTTTCATGGTAAAACCCTTGTTTTGAGGAGAAGACTGCAGCTGGCCAGGGAGACGCCGTTCGAAAGAATAATAATCGAATGTGCTCCTAAGCAAGTGCACGTCCAGTGTTAAACACAGTGCGACGATAAAATTTTGTTCTGTGTGTGTTGCGCGCAGAAATTCGAGAAGACCCGACAGCGCAGACTTCAACATAAACAAACAAACCGAGTCAAAGTGTGGCGCATTGTACCCGAAATCGAAAACTTGTAGAAACTTGTGTTCTCTGATTGTATTTTACTTTGAGTTAGTCGGACATTGTTCATGATCTGTCATTTCGTTGTTTATGTAATCAATTTTTATTATATAGATGTAATTCTTGTTATATGTGTTAGTCAATGCAATCAAGTGTCAGTAGATAAATTAATATAATTTTCCTTATAATAAAAACAAGTAATTACATTTCTAAATGTTTATTGAAAATTCTGGAAGGACTCCTTCCATGGAGTCCAGTCAAAATTGAACAAGATATTCATATATATATATATATAAAAAATAATAATGATAGAGAGTAATAGTAACTGGTGGCAATCCTTACCCCGGGTACACTACAATAGGTAAACATCAAATTAAATATATGCCAAGAAGAGTAATCTTATAAGGTACACAGATAAAAAAAGACTATAGTTTGTTTATGATTATAAGGTGAAGACAAAATTGATTGTTGAAAGCTTGAGGTGTAGATATCTTGGCATAACTGTTGATAATAAACTCAACTGAGCAGGGCACATGGAACAGGTCGTAGGAAAAAGTTACAAAATCGTTCGTTTACTGGATTTTTTTTTTTTTTTTTTTTTTTTTTTTTTTTTTTTTTTTTTTTTTTTTGTAACTGCTTTACGTCTCTTTTTAACATCGAGGTCTTTAGAGACGGGAAAGGATGGGAGGCAAGGATGGGGGCAAGGAATGGGAAGAAATTCGGCCATGGCCTTTTTGAAGGAAGCATTCCGGCATTTGCCTGGAGTGATTTGGGGAAACCTTGGAAAACCCAAATCTGGATGCCCGGATGGGGATTCGAACCGCCGTCCTCCCGAATGCGAGGCGAGAACGCTAACCGTTACACCGCCCCGCTCGGTCGTTTACTGGAGAAAGTGATAAGAGGATGCGCCAGAGAAGAGAGGGAATTGAGTTACAATACAGGAGTGTAGGGCTTGCAAAGAAGAGATTTATTTGTGGAAATTACCGCAATACACAGACAGTAACTGATGTGATAAAGGAGCTGGATTTAGAGTCAGGAGAATGAAGGGAGTGCTGAGCGTGTACAAGGAATATGTTTGTGAGGAGTTTTGGAAAGATTTTGGTCGAAGAATTAGGAATAGTGCATGGAAGGGGGAAATTACCATGAAGATAAATTGGCACTCGATTTCATGCACAAGGGAGTAGAAAATTTTCTTTTGTGGGCAACGGCGTCAGGGATTGGAATAAGTTACCAAGGGAAGTGATGAATAACTTACCAAAAACGCTGAAAGAATTTAAAATTAAAATTCGCAAATGGCAAAAGATAATAATAAACAATAAGAAGAATAAAGTGATAAGGATATGAATAACGAAATTGTTATCGGATCATGCGCTCCGTCTCAATTAAATTTTATTTAAAACAATTTCACGTTGTGAATAAATCGATCAGACTAATTTAATTTAATTCATTTGCAATGGAGCACACACTCCGCTGGCTATTTCCATACACACCCAACTTCCCCCTATCCTGCACCCACCTACATTTGCTCTCTACAAATTTTAACATTAAATTCTTTTAACGTTTTCGGTAAGTTATTCATCATTCCCCTTAGTTACTCATTCCAATCCCTGACACCCTTACCTAAAAAAGAGAATCTTCCCACACCCTTGTGCCTGAAATAGAGTGCCAGCTTGTGGTCATGGTCATCTTTTCCCTTCCATGAACTACTTTTCATACCTACTGCAATATCTTTCCATGTCTCATCGCCAGTATACGCCCTGTACACTCCCATTACCCTCCTCATCCTCCTCCTGTCTTGCAATGAGTCCCATTCCAGCTCCTTTATCATATCTGTCACTGATTGCATTCTGCGATAATTTCCAGAAACAAATCTAGCAGCCCTTCTTTGCACCTTCTCCAACTCCTGTATTTGATACTCAAAATGTGGGTCCGATACTACACTACCATATTCGAGCAATGGTCTGACCAAAGTTTTGTAACCCAATTCCTTCACTTCTCTCGTGCATCCCCTCATCACTTTCTCCAACAAGTGCAGGATTTTGAAACCTTTTCCTACCACCTGTCCAATGTGTCCTGCCCAGTTAAGCTTGTTATCAAATGTAATGCCAAGATATTTACATTTCAAGTCTTCAGCAAGCAATTCTTCCCCCACCTTATATTCATAATTAACCTTTTGTTTTTTATTTGTGTATCTAATTAGCATTTATCTTCATCCCATGTTTACCAACCTAACTAGATATCCTGTCCAGATCATCTTGCAACTGTTTAAAGTCCTCTATCGTTTTGATCCTTTTATACAGCATTATGTCATTTGCAAACAATCTAATTTCAGATAGTAAACAATCAACACAATTATTCATTAGAATAATGAATAGCAATGGTTCCAATACGCTACCCTGCGGCACTCCCATTTTTACTTCCACTTCCTTTGATACCGCATTTCCTACCTCAACTTTCTGTTTTCTACCTTTTAAAAATTCTTCTACCCAGCAAATCACTTTCTCATCCACTCCAATAGTTTTTACCTTATTTACTACCATTTTATGGCTTACTCTGTCAAACGCCTTTGACAGATCTAGTGCTCTCTTGGTCTCCCTTGTCCATTTCATCTGAAATATCTTGCTTATATCCCACCAACTGAGATTCGCATGAATATCCTTGCCTGAACTCATGTTGCCTACTTGAAAACCACTTACGTTCCTCACATACATTTCTGGTTCCATTAATTTACCTATCACTGAAGTCAAACTGATTGTCCTTTAATTTTCGACTGTATTTCTCATCCCTCCTTTATGTACCGGTACTACTATTGCACTTTTCCAGTCTTGTGGTAAGCAGCAAGTATCCAGACCCAATTTAAATAATATTTCAAGATAAGGTGCAATGTCACATCTGGCTATCTTTAAGATATCTGTAGTAATATTATCTGCACCAGCCCCCTTATGTTTTTTCAGCTTGCTTATTCCCTTCATGATTTCTTCAGGATGAATTTCAAATTTATTAGTATCTTCATTTCTAATCGTATTGTTAAGCTCGTTTCCAAATTAGACCTTCCCGTTTCTGATTCCATTCACCAGGCACAGTGCGCTGGGGGAATACCACAAAGAATTTCGACGAAGAGCCACAGCCTTCATAGTGGATGATAAACAATAAAAGCTTTTAATTTGCTTTTTAACTACAGTATTTACAAAAATTGATCGAAACAATTCTGAAACGATTTGAAAATGCTGGAATTATGTTTGCCTCTCACTGCTAGTGTTTAATAGATTTAAATATGAGTTGGCGGAAAATTGGATGTAATGTTACAGAGTTTCTCTCGTTGTTTAAGTGTTTGTTTCGTCTTTGAAAAATATTCAGTGCGGGATCTAGGGAAAGGGGGGGCGGTCAAACCGGGGCACTTACCACGGGCGGCAACTTCAGCGGAGCGGCAAAATCAGCAAAATCATGTTTTGAGGGACAGTAAATGGCAAATTCTTGTAGCGGCGATCTTTTTATTTTCAGCTCTACTACCCCTATCGGCAACCATTAGGGGGGGGGGGGGGATTAAATCGAAGAACAGCTTCTTTCTGCTCCGGGCGGTAAATTTATGTTTGAAGGGGCAGCAATCTCAAGTTTTTGCCCAGGCTCGGAAAATTCGTAGATCCGCCACTGAAAATATTGCAACATCGTCGGAAGAAGCGATAAATTTTACCTCTTCTTTGTGCAGATTGATTCCTTCGATGTTCTCCTCTTGGAGTTTTTCCTCTTATTTCTCTTATCTAATTCTAAATTGAAGACGATCCATGACAGTCCATTTAGCTTATTAGACTCTTGTAATAATTTTAGAGGACTCAGGTATTTCTCGTAAGAATATTTTATGTCATTTCTATAATTTTTCAATAATTTCCTGTCGTTTACATCTATTACTATTACTTTTGATGCCAGAAACAAAGAGTCTAGCTGTCTAGGGAATTGCAGTATTTAAACAAAAATCACAAAGATCACCAGTGTGTTGAGAGGTCTGGTGTTGCTCTAATTCCGAGGATCGTTTTCAAACTCAAAAATGTGTTCTTCCTGAACCCCGCTTGTTATACTGCATCTGTCTTCTATCTTTCTTAAACTAGTTTGTAGAAAATTTTGTATGAACCTGATTGAAAGTAACTTTGTGTGGCCTTACGACACTGTGACAAGCATTCAAGTTGGCACCAATTACGAACCCTGTAGTGGTTGATATCACATTTCAGTGTCGAAAGCAAGACACTGTGCGTCAAAGAGCGCTCATCATGAAAAACGCAAGCCTGTGTTACAGTCAAAGATCAGGTTAAGTGCCCATAAAAACTCCTGTCCCGACAGGGATTCGAACCCTACCACCCTGAATTTTCAAAATGGGCACCTTGATCTCCGAGTTACATCACGACTTACTAAAGAAAAGCATATGTAATTATGGTAGCTGTTCTTCGCAATGAATTGTTTCATGCCGTTTCGCAGAATTCTCTTACAGTTTTATGTGTAGACTGAACTTCAAGTTTTGCTACCAGTTTCCCAGTTATTAATATCATCTCCACCTAGTCCGTTTTGTTTTTCAGTTGGCCGATGTATTGTTCTACATTCTCAAGTGTTGGCAGCTCTGTAAGTGTTTGTTGTGATAGTGTGAAGAGTAAATGAAATCGTCCTTCACTGTTGAAATGCTTGAAGAATTTTGCACTTAATCCACAGTTGTACTTGTTGTTGGCGATCAATTTTTCTGTTAATCCTCGAAGTGAATCTCAAATATTTGTAGGCTACATGCAGTTATTCTCTTAAGGTTTTGTAAAAAAAATTATATTATATAGAACAGAGAGACCTCAAAGAAACAAACAGGTGCGACTGCGGTGAAGTAAGTACTCTTGCGCACTTCGTTTGGGAATACAAACAAACGGAAGAATCAAGAGCGCACCTTAAAATACAACATCAGAGTAGAAGGATACATGACATACTGCGTGATATCGAGCTCTTGCACTTGCTGGATGATACCGCTAATCTAGAATCGAAGAAGACAAGTTTTGCTGAATTGAAATTGGCATAGCGTAGTAGACGCTGCGAGCAAACGGTATCAGGAACGGAAAGAAGAGCAGGAAGAAATTCAAGAGGAAAGGACTCACCAACTGTGATCACAAGCAGTGCCCACGGCTAAAACCATGCTTGAACCAGGAAGACGGCAAAGATTCTATTCATAGCAGTGCCCCTGGAGACACCTTCTCCAGGGAACAGCCTGCTCTGATTTCAGGAGGGAACTCCTGATGTCGGAGTAGGTGACTCCAAGGACAAGCCGGAGAAGAACGAGATCACTACCTGGAACGTGAAGCTGGCTGACGGCACTTGGTGGTCAGCATGTCAACAGTCACCCTACTGCATCAACAGAAACAGCCGACGGCCTGGATGTCGGCGCAGGTCAACAGTGGTGCAGGAAGATCATTCGTGAATTGACAGTTTATTATTAGAAGTATGAAAATACATAGACACTTGCTGATATTGGCGTGAATTAGAATAGATGGTAGATTAATTAGTAGAATACTTTAGATTCGTTGAATCCTTTAGAATAATTATCCAGATCCATTAAAAAAATACTAACAAATGGGTAAATTGTTTAAAAATAAAAACTATAGAAACTAAGGGCCTACTTTAAGTAACAAGGTAGTAGGCTATGTAAGATCAGGAAATAAAAATTAAAAAAAAAAATAGTATATAATCATGGAAGTCGCCAGCCTGCGTGATTCCGCATGTATGACGGTTTTAATCTCTAGAATTTGATGCGGTTTTCACTGTTAAGAGGAGACAAGAAGCCAAGGAGTCCAAGTGACATTTTTTAAAAAGAATAAGTGAGAAAAGCACAGGAACACGTTGCAAAAACCGAACGTGGCGGGTGAACGGTTAACGTTCTGGCCTCACATTCGAGAATACACCGCTTCGAATCCCCGTCCGGGCATCCAGATTTGGGTTTTCCATGGTTTCCCCAAATCACTCCAGGCAAATGCCGGGATGCTTCCTTCAAAAGGCTACGGCCAAATTCCTACCCATTCCTTGTCCCCAATCCCAATCCGCCACTAATGACCTCGACATCGACGAAGCACAAAACAACAAGGAAAAAAAAAGGTTGCAAATAATAATAATAATTCTGTTGAGTACAATGAAGAGCCAAGTGATTTACTTGATAAGTTCTGCCACCTGGCCTGAGTTCCTAATACCACATAGAGAAAGTAGTTTTTCAGTTAGACCACAAGGGGTCCTAGAGTCACTTGGATCTAGCGTTGCCAGGTGTCCAGATTCACGCGGGACGTCCCGATTTTTGGGGGCCTGGTGACGCATCCCGATTTACCCTCGATCGGGAAGCCAAATGTCCCAATTTTTAAACCAAATGATAAATGAGTAATCGCAAAAAAATGAAATCGCGTGTCACACATCAAGATACATCGTATCCAATAGGCAACGCATTCACGGCTTGTGGTACAACTGAATCCCCTAACCTGCATCTTGTGCCAAAAAACAGTTTAGCATCTCATGATGGCAAAATATTTTTAACGCCTATAAAATTAGCAATCAGAAAGAAAAAGTGATGACTGCTGAAGTTAGAAAGACATACCGCTCGGTCAATAACACCTTTTTTAGTAAATTCACCCGATTGCGAATCAAAAAACGATAGTAGTTTGAATATCAAATCTAAAATCACTGAGAAATTAACACTTAGAAGAATAATGGCATGGCCAGTGGGATGGCACGTAATGTTTTAGGTGCGGAATCTACTCAAAAATAGCTTGTACATGAAGAGCCTGTGTTCAATCGCTGCTCGCACAGCTGTGCTGGTCAGCATTAAAGATTGTTACTTAAATATAACAACACTATGCTCCTCCGTTTACAAAACAAACTACAGTCTGTGTAAACCCAACAATATTAAAAATCAAGTTACAAACTTAATACAATTAGTCATGATACTTATATTCAATAAATGCTACATAATCAAATAATAAAAACAAATTAATAATAAAAATGATCGGAGGGTTTGTAATAATTTTACACATGGTGGAACAAAAAATTTTCCAATGATGGTTAGATTTTTACAGTCTCATTACAAATTTAAAAACTTGGGTACTTGATTTTTACGAAGAAGCGAATAAAGCTGCATCAAAAAAATTTAGTGACACGACTGAAGGAACGCAATATTGGCAGTAAAAATCTTATTAGCTACTATGCAGACAATTGGTTGCCACAATTCAGTTTTTCCAGTTATTGCACGATAATAAAGACAAAACTATATCAGTGGTATGTCCTGCACTCATTTTTCATAATGGTGTAAAATATGTTCTGGGTATTAGTAAATTTGATTAGATAACTTTCATCCTGAGGCTGCATAATCCTTTCTCATACTATGCCAAAAGAGCTCAAGCTTTAAAAGACTTGTGTGAGACGCATGGATCTGAATTTGGTCCAGTCCTGCGACATGAAAAGAAAGGGCGTATGGCATTGTTGGCCGGGAGACTACGAAATGTATTCGGCAGCTGGTTGACAGTGTTTCGATTGTCGCGCATGCGCTCTGTAGTGGCTGCCACAGCCTAACCCGGTAATCCTACCGGGTATATGGGACCCACAGTTTTACGTGGAAACCGAACCATGGAACGTCTCAGCATACTTCACATGAACAAAGCAAAGCTTTGCCAGATGTGAAAGTCAGTTTTAAGGTCATAAAAATTACAGCCTAGCCCAGGATTCGAACCGGGGACCTTGCTCCTCCGTCACACGCCTTTAATCAACTGAGCCACTAGACCGCTAAATACACTACGCGTCACTGAGCCTGGTTGTTAGAACGTGCCACGAAATTATTCGACATCCTAAAAGATTACTTTATATCTATGGCAGAAAACAAATGACGCACTGTGCTCTGGATATTCTTTAATTCTGAGGAAGCTAAACCTTACCTGGGTTTATTCAAAAATGCGCTGAAGGTCCTACAAGATTAGCAGAGGATTGAAGATGAATTTGTCGGCTTACGTCGGCAAATTTATTCAAAAGTTACCGGTTGAAACAGTTTCAAAAATAAAAAAGATAGTTTTGCGTGCTACAAAATTGTTTTAAATTACATAGGGACCAAGTATGAATTCAATGAAAGCAAATTCGTCTTATTCCAGCCACTTTCTCCAAAAGATGGCTTTTTCACTTACGCATGAATGGTTAATATCATTGAAAAACTAAAAATTAACACGTTTTAGAAATTGATGAACTTTATAAGGAAGCTTGTAACGTTAACGACGTAGTGAAGCAGTAGTACAGAATAAAGACTTACCACTGCTACAGAAATGACACAATATACACTGAGGTGACAAAATTCATGGGATACCCTGCTAATAGTGTGTAGGTCCTCCGTTTGCCCGGCGAAGTGCAGCAACGTGACGTAATTCCGAAAGTGTTGCCGGTGGAGGATTTTGTGCACGAACTGATTTCTCGATTATGTCCCATAAATGTGCGATGGGATTCATGCCGAGCGATCGCGGTGGCCAAATCATCCGCTGAAATTGTCCCGAATCTTCTTCAAACCAATCGTGAACAGTTATGGCCCGTTGACTTGGCGCATTGTCATCCTGGAAAATTCCATCGTTGTTTGGTTACTTGACGTCCATGAATGGTTGGAAGTGGTCTCCCAGTAGCTGAACGTGATCATTTCCAGTTAACAATCGGTTCAGTTTGACCAGCAGACCCAGTCCATTCCACGTAAACATAGCCCATACCATTATGGAGTCACCACCAGCTTGCACAGTGCCTTGTCGACAACTTGGGCCCATGGCTTCATGGGATCTGCGCCACACTCGTACGCTTCCATAAGTTCTTACCAGTTGAAATCGTGACTCATCTTACCAAGCCACTTTTTTCCAGTCGTCTACGATCCAACTGATATGGTCACGAGCCCAGGAGCGCCGCTGTTGGCGATGTCGTGCTGTTAGTAATGGCACCCGAGTCGGTCTTCTGCTGCCATAGCCCATTAAAGCCAAATTTCGCCGGACACACC
Organism: Vandiemenella viatica; assembly: GCA_031002005.1. NCBI lineage: Eukaryota > Metazoa > Arthropoda > Insecta > Orthoptera > Morabidae > Vandiemenella > Vandiemenella viatica. Next base: position 67,619,232 of record JARYHS010012519.1, on the reverse strand, counting down.
CGTCGAACGCCCCACATTCATTCCTGCTGTTAGTTCACGCAGTGTTGCTTGTCTGTTCACACTGACAAGTTTATGTAGACGTCGCTGGTCGCGCTCATTAAGTGCCAGTAATCAACCACTGCGTTGTCCTTGATGGGAGGTTATACCTGAATTTAGGTATTCTCAGCACACACTTGACACTGTGTATCTCGGAATGTTGAATTCCGTAATGATTTCCGAAATGGAATGTCCCATGCGTGCAGCTCCAACTAGCATACCGCGTTCAAAATCCGTTAATTCTCGTCGTGTGGCCATAATCATATAATTAACCTTGTCACACAAAGTATTTGACCACAAATGAAAGTCCTGCCCAGGCACTGACCATTTATACAATTTGTAAGTGACACTACTGCAATCTATATATTTGCATATTGCTATCCCATTACTTTTGTCACCTAGTGTATTTCAAAATCAAGATCTTGTTAGTCTGCAAAAAAATATTTGCTTTCATGACATCAATACCATTTTCAAATGCGGCAAATGAAAGGATATTTTCCCAGGCTAATATAATTTGATCTGAGAGTACGAAAAACCAAAGCTATGATACAAAAACAGTAAAATCGAACCCAAATACAATTTTAAAATTATTAACAGCATAAATAAATATTTAAAATTCAACTTCAGAATATTTGAATGTTGTGGATCATTTGCTGGTAATATTGATGAATAAATAACAATACAAAACACAACAACAAAACCAATTCGTAACATTTGTACGTAATTACCAGGAGAACTCGCTGAAGATGCTTTGTTACTGTATTTCCTACCTCAACTTTCTGTTTTCTACCTTTTAAAAACTCTTCTAACCAGCAAATCACTTTCTCATCTACTCCAATAGTTTTTACCTTATTATCATTTTATGTCTCACTCTGTCAAATGCCTTTGATACACTATCAATTTGGCCTCCCTTGTCCATTTCATCTGAAATATCTTTCATATATGCCACCAAATGAGATTCACATGAATATCCTTGCCTAAAGCAATGTTGCCTACTTGAAAACCACCTACGTTCCTCTTATATATTTCTGTTGTGGTTGCATATCAATCTCTCCATTAATTTACTTACCACTAATGTCAAACTGATTGGCTTGTAATTTTCAACTCTATTTCTCACCCCTCCTTTATGTACCGGCACTACTATTACACTTTTCCAGTCCTCTGGTAAGCACCAAGTATCCAGACTTAATTTAAATCATATATCAAGATAAGGTACAATGTCACATATGGCTATCTTTAATATATCTGTTGTAATATTATCTAAACCAGCAGCTTTATGTTTTTTCAGGTTTCTTATTTCTTTCATGATTTCCTCAGGATGAATTTCAAATTGCGTTGTTAAGCTCGTTCTCCGAATTAGGCCCTCCCGTTTCTGATTTATTGTCCCTAATGATCTCACTAAACCAGTTACTTAAAATCTCTGCCTTTTTCAAATCCTCGGTAAGTTCTCCTCCATCCTTATCTATAAGCGTCTCAACATTCTCCCTTCCTCTTAGTTTTCTAACATAGCCATAGAAATTTCTGTATGCATCAGTCAATGGTCCTCCTGCAATGAAAATACTCTTCACAAACCCATCTTTAGCCACCTTCTTTGCTATTATTAAGTCCTTGTTTAGTGGTTTTAAATATTCCCTACTTCCCCGCTGTCCCTTAACTCTGTTATGTTCTCTTCTTACCAACCTGTTTAACCCCCTCACGTCCCTATTATCAGGGGCGTAGCTACTATGGGGCTAGGCGGTGCAGTGCACCGGGGCCCTCACGATCAGGGGGCCCCCAACCATACCTCAAGGGGCCCCGAAGCGCACCTCTAGGGGCCCTCATGCCTCGCTGCTCAGGGAGGGCCCCAACCACTGCTCAGGGGCCCCTAAAGAACAATTCAAGGGCCCCATCCTCAGTTCAGGGGGCCCCTACCAGCACACAAAGCCAAAAAAAGGTCGCCCGTTTGGCCTGAGGGCCCAAAATAAATTTTTTGCACCGGGGCCCTAGTTGACCTAGCTACGCCTCTGCCTATTATAGTACACAGGTTCTTTCTTCAACCCAACTCCCTAACTTCTCTGGCACATCCTCTCATCACACTCACCAGTAAATGAAGGATTTTGAAACTTTTCCTTACCACCTGCCCAATGTGCTCTTCCCAGTTGAGCTTGTTATCAAACGTTAAGCCAATTTCAAGCTTTTAACAGGCAGTTCTTACCCCACCCTATTTTCACAAGAAAGAAAAGAAAACAAGTTACTAACATGTTTGATTGCTGAACAGCGTTTTTCGGTAACCGTGCAAACATTAAGTAATGAACAGGTAAGATGTATACTTTTTTTTTTTCCTTATTGTTTTACGCCTCGTCGACGGCTAAGGTCATTAGAGGCGGGTAATATGTATAAATTAAATTGTAAGATGTATGAATTAAAAGAATGTTTAAATTTGTTTCTCTAATACTTTTTTTTTTTAACTTTTCCATGGAGCATGTAGAGATACTCCATAATCCTAAGGCAAATATTAGTCTTAGAAACGGTGGTGATTAGGCTGTAATGTTGCTTAACGACAAAATGTGATATGTTTACACTTACCGGTATCTCAAAAAATCTAGCCATCATACATTTTAGTTTTATCGTGAGATAATTTTTGTGATGTTTCAATGCTGAGTTGTTATTATCTTTCAAAGCCGTTAATGAGAACCGTCTGCATTGTAACATATTAGAAGATCGTTTAAACGTAACAATTGATTTATGGCGTCCTAAAACTGTCCATACTTGTCAACATTCCTTTGTTCTAGAGAATGTTGCTAGCATGTATAATGAAATAAGCGTACTTGGATTAAGAACTAGACTGTCAAACTGCAAAACAGAAACATAAAAACAACAAAAACAAAACCGTCTCATTACTATAATGACCGCTGTTCCTACCCAAAGCATCAAATTTTATAAGAAGCTCGCAACTACTGGTACTCTATACATTCGTGGTTCACCATCAACACATTGTTGCGGGAAGTGTCTACAGCGAACTGTAGATCTGTCATTATGGGCCCTAGTCTTTAGTTACAAATCACCCGGTATGTTTACTTACACACGCCGCGCCATCTGCGAGAGACGTTTTGAAACTTTGTAGTCAACAGCTGACCTTCGATTGCGGGGTGTTAATCGAGTAATCATGGAGAAGGAATGTCAACTGTAGACGTTTGACACTTCAAGTAACAGTTTATTTGTGGGCTGCATAGTGTGTCATGAAAAGTCACCATGTGTGTAGGACCTTGTCTGGAATTCTTCCAGAAATGGAGGTTATGGATAAGACCTGTTGTTATGGCTGTTTACTTTCTAACTATTGTTATTTTGTTACCAATTCTGGTTATAAAAGCAATGAACAATGGGTTCAAAAAGGAAGATCAAGGTACTCTTGTTGGAGGGGCTTTTGTAATGATGGCTTTACCAATATCTATCTGGCAAATAATCCAGCACATGGTTTTCTATACCAAACCATACCTTCAGAAGCATATTATTAGGTAAGTATAATTTTTAGAATTCTTGTTTACCTTTAGGTTTAAAACATTTGTAATATAGTTGTTTTGTCTTAGCTCTTCTGTTGATAACCGGTTATAACACAGTTCATTATAGTAACTATTACAAAAAACTGAAAATAACTGATTATTGTAATATAAATGATAGTTACATTGAGAAGGAGCCCTCATAAATACTTCAAGACATTAGTTAAGAGTGTTGTAACTAGTAAACTCATCACATACATTGATTATCTCATAAATCAGTCCATAGTTTTATTTTTTTATGGTAGGCAGTTATATAATTTTAGGGAATTTGGGATTAATGTTAAACAGTTAAGGTCATTTTAAGTCCTGCTATCCATATGATAGTAAAGCAAAAATCTTTTTTCCGTGCATAACAAAGATAAAATTATTTGGTAATTTCTATTTCGGAAAAATCATTTAACTTGACAGTATTTCCATTTTATAGTGCAATGATTTTCATGGCTGATTTATATCGTCTGGCATTAGCATTGCAGGTTATGATTCCTTATATTGAATGTATTTGTAGGCCTATAACATAAAGACATTTCAAGTGGGATCTGAGAGAGAAAATCAATTATTTTATAACACAGAAGTGTGACATATTAAGGCAAACATGGAAATATAATTATATTTTATGGATCAAATGGTATTCTAAATCACTAGTGAATTCACCACTTGCTTTAAATAAGCACACCACCAATTGCTGCAACAACACTTTACCTGAAACGTAAAGCTATTTAATGTATACAGTATAAGTGTTTTTTAAACTGATTTAAATTGTGTAGTAAAAATAGAATTAATTTAAGAGTCTCTTAAAAAAGTAAAAACCTGATTGTGGAATCTAATACAAGTTTTGCATTCATTGCGTGCAGAAGTGTACTGTGGATACTTTGTTAAAAGCTAGTGATTTTGCTTATTCTACCCCTGTACTAGAATGTAGGAACCTCAAAGTTTGTTTTTATTTTCTGCTACTGACACACTGAACATTTCAGTTAATTTTTTAAGGTCATTATTAGTGAATGAGTAAATAAATTTGGGATTTGTTTCAGTTTCTGTAGTTGAAATGTATTATAAAAAACTTCTAGGAGAAAGTTGCACATTTTACTACTCATTAAAGTAGGCCTACTTTCCATAATCTAATAAAAACATTAAAGTCATTTCTTTAAAATGTCAAGAATCATGATATGTCAGTTTCTTTGTCATAACTCCTTGTGTGATCTATTAAATTCATAAAACTACCTTTGTATAGTATTTGTCTTTTGGACAAGAATCTGTTTGGTAGGTACTGTTTTTTTCACATTTTTATACAAAAGTTGCAGGCTAGTTACCTGCTCTGATAGCTTCAATATTTACTAACAATAAAATCTCAGAAATCAGTTGACAAAAAACTTTTGATTTTTCATGTAGATGACACTTCAAAGGAGGCAAATTGCCAGTTCTCTATTTCTTTTCAGTGGCTCGTATAATGTTAAGCAACAGGAGTAGTCATTGTTCCTCTGTTTTCAAGATTTTGAATACATCCTTGATAATAGCTCGTAAGTCTAAGATGATATTTGCCAGTCTCAATTATCTCTTTCCTTATCAACCTGTTCTGTCCAATACATTTAGCCTGTTATTTGTGCTTACCAAAGATAAAATGTCTTTGTTTTGGAATTAAATGAACAGTTGAGTTGATAATGTAATCATCTATTTTTGTCCATTACCTTTGGCTGTCATTTCATTTACCATTATGGTTTAAGAATTGCTTGCTGAAGACTTGAAATGTAAATATCTTGGAATTACTTTTGATAACAAACTTAACTGGGCAGGACACATAGGACAGGTGGTAGGAAAAGGTTTCAAAGTTCTGCACTTGTTGGAGAGAGTGATGAGGGGATGTACGAGAGAAGTCAAGAAATTGGGTTACAAAACTTCGGTCAGACCATTGCTCGAATATGGTAGTGTAGTATGGGACCCTCATTTTACGTATCAAATACAGGAGTTGGAGAGGGTGAAAAAAAGGCTGCTAGATTTGTTTCTGGAAATTATCGCAGAATGCAATCAGTGACGGATATGATAAAGGAGCTGGAATGGGATTCATTGCAAGACAGGAGGAGAATGAGGAGGGTCATGGGAGTGTACAGGGCATATACTGGCGATGAGGCATGGAAAGATATTGCAATAGGTATGAAAAGTAGTACATGGAAGGGAAAAGATGACCATGACCACAAGCTGGCACTCGATTTCAGGCACAAGGGTGTAGGAAGATTCTCTTTTTTAGGTAAGGGTGTCAGGGATTGGAATGAGTTACCAAGAGAAATGATGAATAATTTACCGAAAACTTGGAAAGAATTTAAAGATAAAATTTGTAGAGGGCAAATGTAGGTAGGTGCAGGATAGGGGGAAGATGGGTTTGTAGGGAAATTGCCACCGGAGCCTGTGCTGCATTGCAATTAAATTAAATGTGATTGCCAGAGCATTATAGAATATCATATTAGGCTTCCTGTGACGAAAAATATTTTTTTCATTTATGTGTTTTCTTTTAAGATGGGGATTAGCATATATTCTTTCATTATCTGCAATGATTTGTTAGAAGAAAGTTATACAAAGTACAAACAACAGTTTATTGTGGCTTTTTCCATCTAGTGCAGCTAAAATAAAAACTTTATTTTTGGCATACGCAATTCGATTTGATTAAATCATCCTCAGCGTTCTAGAACAAGTTTTGTACATTTTGAAAGCCAGTGCTTTCAAAATGTAACAAGTTCTTATGGTAATAAAACACTACAGATACTAGAGAGAGAGAGAGAGAGAGAGAGAGAGAGTCACACAAATTAAGTAAAACAAAATGCTGAGATGGAACTGTCTTGGACATCAGTGTAATCAGGAAATAAAAAAAAACTAAGTATAATGAAATAGTTATAACATTTAATAACAGATTATTATTATTATTATTATTTACCTAAACATACTATAACAGCATCAAAACATGCACATAGTATAATTTAATAAAATCAAAATGCTTATGGCAAAAACAAAGTTTTTATTTTAGCTGCACTAAATGGAAAAAACTACTAGAAATTCTTATTAATAAAGCAGTTAAATATGAATGGCCCAAATATATAATACAAACAGTTAGACTTTAAGATGTTTAATTTCCATCATCTCGGTAATATCTAACCAATACTCAATTTTTCCTTGTGCAGAACCAAGGTTGGTAAGTGAGCTGTTAACATTCATGTGTGGCATTCAGGAGGAAGTGGATTATATTACTGATCCAACCATATAAATTTTAGTTTCCCATTATTTCTCCAAATCAGTCCAGACAAACGCAGAGACAATTCCTTCATAAAGGTCATGGTTGATTTTCTTTCTTTTCTTTACCAACTTTAGGTACTCATATCTAATTACGTTGTTATCAAAAAAGCTTTAACAATGAAGCCTGGTGTGTGAGTGGTAACTGCTAGCGTCACATTTTGGAGGACGTGGGTTCGAATCCCCTTTCGGCCGTCCGGATTTTGGTTTTCCATGGTTTTCTCAAATCACTTCACATGAGTAACAGGAAGGTTTCTTCAAAATATTTTTCCCATTCCTTGCCCCCAGTCCTCTCGCGCATCTAAAGATGTTGACATTGATGAGATGTAAGGCCAGAAGCAGACAAGCCCTAATAAAAGATTAAAAAGATTAGTTGCTATTGGATAAGCAAGCTTTACCTTTTCTTCCAAATTTTTAATTTATAGAACTGGTGTCAAAACACTTTGTCCCTAACACTCATAACTAGAAGTCAAGTGGGGTGATGGCAACAGTGTTTTACTATACCTCTCAGTCATTTGATTTAAAAAGTTGCACCCAAAAATGGACCATGTTGTCAATGACTTAAACACTTGTGACTGAGAGGTAAAATGTTCAAAAATTTCCGTGTAAACACTTTTGGAATAGTGAAATTAAAGGAAAAAATGGTCCAGTAATCACATTATTCATTAGATTAGAGATTCTCAATCTTCAATGTCATGCACCTCCCTTCTGAACTGTTATTTGAGAATACACCCCTCCATCCCATAACATTATGTTGAAGTAGAAAAATAAACTTAATAATTTAGTTTTAAAAGACAAACTTAAAATATGTTTTATAAGATTTTATGAAGCATATTAGTGAACCTATACAACAATTTTATTATTTGTCCTTTTTCTTAAATATTTATAAGTTTACAAAGTTATTAAAAGTTACACGCCACAAGTCCCCTTAAAATCCCTTACACCTCCACAACAGATTTTCACATTAGGATGGACATGATTTTTATAAAACAGCGATAATGGTTGTTCAATGCAGAATTTCTGTTGCAAAGGCAACACTTTGTGGACAGTTTATCTATTTCTATAAAATCTTATCTATCACCCTATGTGGAGTGCAGAGTTCTTTTGAGGGACAATGCAATGATTTTCCAGGATTTTGTATAAAGCATCATGTACAGTATCAACAGTTTAATCTATCTCGGTCTTCCACTTTATTAAGTTTGCCACTGTTGTTAGTCTCTGTTAGCGTTGAATATCATTTCATTTTACATTTATTTGTCTTGTTTCATAGCAGTATGTGGTATTTGGGTTAGGTTGTTGATACGCATTTTGAAACTTTTGCTGCATTGTAACTGTTGATGCCATTTTCATACTAGTTGGTTATGCACATATAACATTATAAATATAAGGCATAAGATTAAATGCTAATTTGTTTCAATCTATTTTAGATTTTGGATTCTGTATTTTAGTTATTGAAAGACATTCTCTGTTTCAATTTTATGAAAAATCTTAACCCTTCTTTTTGTTTTATGTAGCTCTCTCTCCTGGTCGTAGGTAAGGTGAAAAGTGTAGCCAAGCAAATTTAGTAACTTCCATGACTAGTAAAATTCCATCTTACTCTCATCGCTTCTGAAATAACTAATCTCATTCGGCATACTTTCAATTACTGTTAACTTAAGTAGTCAAATTTATGTTCTCTCAAATGTCAGGCTAATGTAAATACTTTGCCCTTTAGCAGTAATACAGAATTTATGTTCTTTTCTTTAAATCTTATTTATCTATTTGGTTCCTTTTTCAGAATACTATGGATGGTCCCAATATATGCTTTAAATGCAGTAAGTATCCAGAAAATGGAAATTTTTTAAATAAAAATGAATCGTGCTTAAAATTCGTTAATAAATTCCTGAAGAATTGTGATTTTCCAGTTGTAAGGTAACCTAAAATTTGGTAACTTCATAACAAAATTTGTTCATTTAAATAACATTGCAGAGCAAGTTTAAAGTCATTTGTTTAGATACTTCAAGTCATAAATATGAGTAAACAAGCATATAAAGGCAGAACACAGCACAACATATCTGGTATTTGGATTCAGAATATTTCATAAAAAGAAAACTTTACCTCTATTTTTTTAGCTATTTCAGAATATAACTAGCAGAATGAAGTTAGAAACCCTGTAGCTAGAAAATTCCACTAAAGAGTTAGAAGACATCAAAAGTTGGAAGCCGGCATTATAAGTTAAGAGACAGTTACAATTTTAAAAATCTTAGAAGCAACAATTTAGAAGATAGGAAGTCAGTTGAAAGCCTGAAAGAAGCGTGATTTTATCTTACACAACATCTAAAAGTTTGAAAAGGTTCACTGAAGTGTAAAGGTTGGTTTTAGAGCAATTGGTAAAAACTTTCACCACATGTAGAAATGTTAAAATAGCCAGTTTAGAAGAATATAAGGCAAATCAGTAGAAGAGATGATGTTTAAAAGAAAAAATAATTTAATACAAACATTCCACAGTAAGTTTTATTAAGATCTATAAAGTAGTTGGGTCAAGATAAGAGAAAATAATTTTTTTTACGATTTCGGCGGAAACCTCGCAGTTAAGATTTGACTAGGACAGAGAAGTGAAGGGTTTTGTAAAATTCATAATAAATCGAGGAATCGGATAGCAGCTTCAGAATTTCACACATTATAGATATAACCACGTATAATCGTTTAAAGTATGTTTCAGAACTGTCAGGTAGATATTCCAAAAGATATACATTTTCTAAATTAAAATTTGTGTAATAATTTTGGTTCAACCTGTGGATCTTAGCACCAAATGAAAGTGGAAGCAAGTTATTTCAGCTTCATAGCTTTAAAACCTTGGGAGTTACCAACATTTTTAGAACTGCATAGGAAACAATTTTTTCAACGAAAATATAGTTACAAATTTTTTTATTAGGATTGATTTTAACATTTGTAAGCCTATCAAAGTTTCAGACAGATAGGAATTTATTAAAGGATTTTTAAGACATCTGATGTCTCAATCACCGAGCATGGAAGACTATATTTGTCCTTGCTGGGTAGGGACTTCTTTCATGTGAACGAGGAAATGAGGCGTTCCCACACATTTCCTATAAATAGCAGTCCTCGGCTCGCCTCCAGAAACTCTTTGAAACTCAGTTGGAGCGTGATCACACTTCTTGGTAGTGCGATCCGGGCTCAAGGCTAGGCAGATGACTATGAACAACTATTTCCGGGCAGACTTATCGGACTGTTAGGTTAACGTGTGATAAAATTATCATCCCTCATGTGACTGTTATTCAGTTAGGGGTCATTATTTTTGTCTGGCTCGAATTTGTTAATCTTTCCTACGCTTAAATTTCTTTGGAGAAGATTTCTGATGCCATGAGTTTGTGACTTTGTAACTTTTAAAAGAATATAGTGATTATTAGTTTCAACAGAAACAGTGACTTTTAATGATTTACCTTTCCTAAGTTGGGGTTAATTCAGTTTAGGTAGCGACCGAGTTCCAGCAAAGCACAAACTATTTATACAAAGGCAACACCACATGGTTAAAGCTGAGGCTTAACTGTTTAGTGAAACCCCCACTGAACGTTTAGACTTTACATAGTATAAAATAATAATAATAAACACTCCTTGCATAAATTTGTATTTACCTTAGATGAGTGGTATTATTGTTTTTACTCATAGAATGAGATAAGATTTGGAATGTGATTTCTTCTTTTGGCAATCATTCACAGAATTACTGTGTTAATGAATTCTCATATTGTAGTTAATAATACAAAAGAAAGAATGTAAGGTAAGGTAATATCTTGCTTTCAACGATGTGTTGCTTGTTATTTATCTTTCTAATAAGGCAGTCAAAGACATATAAATATCGATTAATTACTGTCATGTTTTAATTACAAAGAAACAAGCAATTCATATAATAATTTAGGTTTTAATCTTTAATTTGTAACTTTCTGCAGTTGAAATAAATGATTCAATTATCAGTTTACTGAACAATTTAAGGCTAATGAAAGAATATTTTTTTAGGAGGATTGCTATGTGTATGAATTAGATCCAGAAGGTAGGCCCTGATTGGCTGTAGAAAAAAAAGGAACTTTGAAGAAAAATCTTTATTGCTTAAATTTCACTACATATATTTCTGTATTTTTTAGAGATAGTCATCATATTTATTGAGGAATTTCTTGTATGATAACAGCATTTGTGTTACCTCCTCGTAAGAAATTTACCACCAACCCGTCAGCCATTCCTGTCCAATATTAATAAATGTCTAGAAATTAACAACTTTCAACATATTTTGTCCAGTACTTCGCAACCTCAAGAGAAAAATCTCCTGAAGTGATGTAACAATTAATAATCATTGGGAGCTATGTCAGGATTGTAGGGTTGATTTAAAAAAAAAAAAAATCGCAGTAAGTGTAATTAGAATTCATAAAGTATTTCGATCAAAATAGGAGAAAGTAAAATTTATCATAGTTTCAACAAATTTCGGCAGAAACTACGCATTTCCAGCTTGGTGGAGATAAACTTCATCCTGCTGAAGGGTCTTATAAAAACTGATAACAACTGTAGTAAGTTAGGTAGCAACTACATGTTGTATGATAACTTGAATAAAGAATCATTTAAAGTAACTTTTAGACTGGTAACTTGGATATTTTTGAAAATAACAATTTTTCCAATCTCGCTGTTTTCATTTTTTCTAGTTAGAGGGTAGTATGGGTAGTATAAAATTTTAATCAGGCAGATTTATATATCAAATGAAAGAGACAATCCTACAGATCAGTTTAGAAATCATTTAAACATAATAACTCCAAAACTATAGGCAAGAGTGAAATTTTTAAGAAATTTTAGGAAATAATTTTTTATGGCTAAATTAGGCAGATACAGGAAGTTTGACTAGGATTCATTTTCACATTTAGGAGGCAAGCTATCTGGTGCAATATTTTCAAATCGATAAGAATTAATCTTTTCCCCTAGGTTTTTGGGGGAGAAACCGTGGGAATCCAGCTTGATCCAGTCCGCTTCTATAAATAAACCGATGGTGAGGCCACTCATGGTCAGTCAGTTTGTATGCAATTGTATGAGCAATCACAAGGTCAGGTTGGCCACTGATTTGGCACGAGATGTAGCCAGTAGGCACCACACTATACTATGGAGAGGCATTTCTGTCTGCCATCTCAGAAATTTTCAGAGCATGTGAAACATTGGCAAAATCCTCACGTAACTGTGATCAGTTAGGGGTTCATGCAGGTTGGCCTGTCTCCTGTTCACTTATCAGTATCTGCAGTCATTTCACTTCGGAAATAAAGTTCGATGCCATTAGATTGTTTCTGTGACTTGTAAATTTTTAACAGAATATAGTGATGGTGACATTCATTTGAAACAATAGTGACTTTGATTTGAACATATCTTTCCTGATTGAGGTAATCCAATTCCAGTGCCGACAGATTTTCAGTAATGAACAATCTAACTATCCAAAGGCAACACATCATGGTTAAAGTTCAGACTGAGCTGTTAAGTTTTAACCCCAACTTGCACTTAGCATCTGACACACCTTGCCTAATCTCTTTGTTTCACCATTTACCCGACTTAATTTTATAATAACTAGCTGGTGCCCACGACTTCGTTCGTGTTTGTAAAGAATTTGGATTGACAGCTACCGACATCTAACAACCATAGTGTACGATGGAAGGCTCGATGCTATTACCACACACAAATGCCAGTCATCTGCACTATGTAGTTCAGGCAGAAAACTAAAATTTACGGACACACGTCTTTGGACGAAATACGAAAATATACTTGATCGACCACTTTCAACCACCATATCTCCCACATTCCCAAAGTTACAGAAACTCGGCCAATGTAATGATCGATGGGTGACTCTTTGTTACTACCACACACAAAAACCAGTGATCTGCGATAGATAGTTTTCACTGAAAAGGGATACACCAAGACACGTGCATCTTTGGCAGAAATATGAATTGCCGCAGGTCGACCTATTTCAACCCCCATATCTCCCATACCCCCATAGCTACCAACATCTAACAATCATAGTGCACGACAGGGGACAGGGTTCTACTGCTACACACAAACACCAGTGATCTATGGTATGTAGTTGCTGCAGAAAAGTGACATATGTGGAGACACATGTCTTTCGTCGAAATACAAAAATATCCTTTATCGACCACTTTCAACCATCATATCTCCCACACTCCCACTGTTACTGAAATTCGGCAAACGTTGTGGTTGAAAGGTGACTCTGTGTTACTACCACACAAAAACGCCAGTGATCTGCGATAGATAGTTTTAGCTGAAAAGTGATACACCAAGACACATGCGTCTTTGGCAGAAATATGAAATTGCTGCAGGTTGACCACTTTCAACCCCCCTATATTCCACATCCCCTTAGCTACCGACATCTAACAACCATAGTCCATGATTCTACTACCACACAAACACCAATGGTCTATGCTTTGTAGTTGTGGCAGAAAAGAGAAGTATAAGGAGACACAAATTTTTGGTCAAAATATGAAAACGCCCTGCATTTACCAACTTTAATCATCATATCTCCCACATCCCCACAGCAGTTGGCATTCGGCCAACGTTGTGCACGACAGGAAACTCCATGCTACTTCCACACACACACACACACACACACACACACACACACACACACCAGTGGTCTGTGCTACATAGTGGTGGCTGAAAAGTGAAATATAGTAGACTCACATCTATTTTTATATATATATATATAAGATTACACAAACCATCCCAGCAATGCTCCTTCTGAATCCCATGCCTGCCATGCATAAATATGGGGTCTATATCATCCAAGAATGCCCCAGCAATAGTAAAGAGACTGGTTTCAAATCTTTGCCTCAAATTGGCGAGCTTCCCGAGTGGGGTGGGGGGAGGAGGGGGGGCAAGAACATTTTATACAGTGTAACCAAGGTTTTGTTGCTGTACTCGCCTGTTGTATCCCCTCATCGTCCTTTCCAGTAGGACTTCAGAAACATTTCAATACCATATCTAAAGTGTACCCTGAAAATTTGATTGTTCTTAATGTGTTTTTTATTCTTCATTGCAACAATTTCAATATTAGAGAAAGTTAAACCTGCCGAGCCCTATCAAACTCACAGAATTTCCTACCAGACTTAGGAGCTGATTTGGGTTCGGGATGGGGATTTCATCATAACATAATTAAGGTGAATGATGTGTCATCTCTACTATGCTTGATGTACACTGTTTTCACAGTGTTATACAGTGATTCAGATGTAATAGCAGGGTATGATACTGTCACATTTAAGATGGTACAGCAATAATCACTACCATTTGAGACTGTTGTTGGTCTTTGTTTGTTTCTCTGTTCTTCTTCAACTGTGCCCTACACCATGCTTGAAAATCCTAAGACTAGTACTGTGAATAGTTCATCATGCAAAATGAATCTGCTTGGCATTAAACAGTTAGGAAATGTCACTCCAAATCATGAACAGCCACCATCCCTCACAATTTCAAATTCTCTTGAATGATCAAGGCATTATCACAGTAATCAAAGTCTATTAAGTATAAAAATCTCTCATTTAATAACAGCTTCTCTCCAAATATCTGGTACCAGTCACGTTAAAATAACATTTAAAGCAATCGGACTTCTCGAAGACCACTAGGCGAAGTTTACAGAATTGTCGATTCACTTTACCTAACCACACTTTCACTCAGTTTTCTGTCAGATCCATAGAAATATTCCATCACACGCGTACATTATTTTCACAACTCGAATATCATTCTTCCTAACACGAGATTAATAATGTCAAGTTGGACCTATTTTGTACTTATTACTTTTGGCAGTAACATAATCACGTTAAAACAAAATCTTCCCTGGAAATAAAAGACAACATGGCTGAGGATCAAACCACCAGTTGGCTCTCGTCATGTAACCTGCACTGGCCAATCATAAATTTAATATCATAAATTCATTTCAAAGACTTTATAATTCTCAGTCTCAGACAACTTTTATCTTTGGTATTGTCCACATGCAATTAAATAATGTATCATTTAATTTCTTTGCCAGTTCTCAACAAATTTATACAAAAAAAACCTTCCTAACTTTAATTAAGATCGATTATTTTTTATCATATGAGAATTTACTTTCCTAAATTACAAGATTTTGTTACTCCCATTAACAAAACAGTTTGTCACCCCTTGCTTTGTGGACACAGATGTCTACTTCGCTGTTACAATACCTCCTGAATATGTAGTTAAGACATATGAGGATACATGAACTGGTGGTTTGTTGTAAAGCTACGGACTGATTGTAAACCTTTTTTCAAATGCCATGCAGACCTGCGTGTTGTGGATGTACATCCTACTCTTCCCTATCTAGGACCCATCCGTTCCTTCATGTATCCAACAATACCCTCAGTAGAGCTCACCTTATTACTTGCCGGAGCGGTTGATTGCTTGCTGATTGTGAGTGCTACCCAATGGCGATGGTTGTTTGGGACCAGCATTGATGCCTGCTTTTTGATGATTAAGTTGGACTGCTTGAGCTGGCTGTGAGTGAAAGAGACCAAGAGCAACCTTTACACGAGGTTTTGAACCTCAGTCTCCCACTACCTTCCTAATAATTGCAGGGCAGTTTCAACCAATCCTGAGCTATGCTGATGTGGCTATCTGTGCCACTTCAGATTGGCCAAAGCACTGTTTCAACTGCCTGTCAGCACTCTAGTTCCTTAAGGTGGTTTCCTTCCAGTGTTACCTAACAATGCAAGGTTGCTGTCCTCATTTTACATTTGGAAAATCATTATTTCTTGGTGAAATGTTTCCTGTGGCTATGACAAAACATCACTTGCTGAAGCTAAATGCAAGAGGTATTTGACAGCAAAAAGTAATTAATGCAACAAACAAACTATATTTTGGTCGAACCTTTGGTCATTTTTAAGAATACATGACATGGATCATAAGCCTAATAGGAAGAATCGAAGGATAATGTTTGATGGGGGACAGCAGTTAAAAAAATTGAAAGTTTTTCTTACAGCAAATTGTACATGATTCATTCTACCCCAAGTAAGGAGAATAGCTGCATTACGTATGAAATTAATTCTTACTGTTTGGAGCAAACTTAGTATATAAGTCACACGACCCTAGTTAGGAGAGTTTGTAGCTTAGACCTCACTTTAGCTGCATTGCTTTTAAAATGAATTCTCATCAGTGGATGGGGAGATCACTTAAGTCAGTTATCGCATTCTTACTTCCCTCGTATATGCCTAAAGTGACCTCATTCTGCATGGTGGACCCAGAGTAAATATTAAGCCACTCGTTATTTAACCGTTTATATTAGATTTTTGGCATATTCAGCACAACTGGTCCACCATACACAACTTTTGTTAGAACAGTGATTTGGTACTTAAGTGAAATATGAACTGTGCTATCAAATTTACATATGTAATAAAGTTGGCTGTCTGTGTATGAGTAACTCAAACAATGCTTAAGATTGTTTTAAATAAAATTTTGTGAATTTAGTAAATTAAATCTATCTACATCTCTATAAGAAAGTACTGATGCAATAATCATACTGAAAATCCACATATTTACAATCGCTAATAATTGCCTTTGCAGTGGGTGGGACTTCTGTTTCCACAACAATCAATATACGTGGATAGTCTACGTGAATGCTACGAGGCATATGTCATCTACAACTTCATGACATACCTTCTTAACTATCTCAATGCTGAAATGGATCTGGAGGCCAATTTGGAACTGAAGCCACAGGTTCATCACATCTTCCCATTGTGCTGTCTTGGGCCTTGGGAAATGGGATGGTAAATTCACAGTACTGTTGCAAAATTTTCTCATTGTAAACATAAGTTAGTAGTAAAATAGTTGCTATAAACAGTTTTTAATAATTAAAAAAGTGTGACACAAAATTATTAATTGCTGCAGTGCTTTAGTGCTGAATCAGAAAATTAATGTTTCACTTTACCATTTTCACGATGAACAGATATGTGTTTTATGGATTAGATCACATGTAATCATAGCTCATAAGGTTCTCTCGGGTGTAAACCAGTTTGTTGCAATTTAATTTATTTTACTGTAGCCTAGTATCATCTGTGAACCTCACACATGATATTTTCATTGTTAAGTGTTTAACCTTATCCCTATACTTTGAGACACTGTTTGGGACTCTTCAAACACAATCATTTCAACCCTGATGGATAATTGAGGCAAGACTTCTCCAAACTGATCTACACAATAATTTTTAATGATTCTTTTTCTTTCTTTGTCTTATACAGATTTCTAAAATATTTCAGCTATGTCTAAATGCTTGCCCATAGTAGTTCTGGAAAGAGAATTTTCAGAGAGTTTCAGGAAGTAAGTAGAGGAAAGTATTTCAGTAATAGTGGAGTATGAGGAAATGTCCCGAGGTGATACTTATATGGAAAGGAAAGATAAACTATATCCACCACTCACTAAAGTTGAAGGGAGGAGGGAAACAGCAGCAAAAAACACTCGACAAACACACAAAAGATTCAGAGTTTTGAGCCATGTCATTTTTCAAAAATGTAGAAACTTGCGACTTGGCATGTGCAAGTTCCCACAGTCAACACATCCTATTTTTCTCACCCAGTTGTCTCCTGGCCTTGAATCCTAAACTAAGTTCTTTACCATGTCTAGAATTTTCTGAGATCTTTTCCTGAAATGCGTCAAAAAATGAGGCTGTGATAATATTGGGCACATGCTTGAGCTCAGTCACATGTTTCTTGAAAAAGGATATGCCACAAAGTATTGTGTTTTTTGTGTTTGTTGAGTGTTTTTATGTTGTTGCTGTTCTACTCCCTTCAACTTAGATGAGTGGTTGGTGTAATTTATCTTTCCCTATGGGAAGGTATTGCTATATTGGGAAGCCATCATTGAAAAGGAAATAACTGAGATGGTTGCTGATTATGAGATCTGCAGCAGCCTCAGATTTAACACAGCTATTGGAAATGCTTACCAAGGAATACATTGCAATTATGTGGAGAACAGGAACTCAGTTATTTAATTCAGTGAAACATTTAAAACATTGGAGAGTTTTAATTTATGTATGTAATTGATATTAATCAAGAGACCTTTCTTAACTTATTTACAAAAATTTTCAAAATTGGTCATTTAATGTAATTCACAAACCATAACTAGAGGTTTATTTAGTTTAATTTTAACAAATCAAATAACCATTTATTGATATCAAAATTAATGAGTTATTCTTGGCAAGTCATAAATTATAGAAACAATTTGTTAGAGCATTTGCTTAACTGTGGCACAAAGACCGCGTCATAGGGGTTTTTATGGGTGGTTGTTGTTTGTAATAGAGTTTGAAGCAGTAGTTTTACTGAAAGTGTGATGTGCATTATGACACCCATTTGCTGCATGGAGAAGAGCACAGGGTGCTCCATCCAAAGTCGAGTAACTGTTTTGCCACCATTATTCACTGTAGCCTGCCTTGTCAGGTGGCACTGCGTTCCCTGATGAAGAACAAGTGTTGTATATCCTTCTTGCCTCCAATGGTTGCATTGCTACTTTTCTTTAACACAGTGTTGCCTGTCTGTCAGCACTGACACCTCAGAGCTGATGTCTTTGGTCATGGTCATTAAGTAGACGTGGTTGGTCACTGTGTTTTCGAAGGTGGAAGACCATGCTAGAAATTATATGTTCATGATACACTGTTGACTCTGCTAATCAAGGAATGTAGAATTAATCAACATTTTCTATAATGGAATGCCTATGCTTCAGTACCAACTACCATTCTGTGTTCAAAGCATTAATTCATGTTGTGCAACTATAATTGTGTCAGAAAATCATTCACATGACTCATGAGAGCAAAAATGAAAGTCCTAATACTGCACAGCACATCTACATATTTCTTCTGTGGTGTTATCGCCATCTGGATATTTGCATCTAGCTGTTGCATGACTTTTAGAATTTAGTATAGTATTTCATTGCTACCAGGAACTATTTTTTTTTTTTGTCAGTTTACAAATAGACATTTTTATAATGATTGTTTTCTAATCATAATGAAATTTTGAAGTGAAGGTGTAAACTGGTGATCTATAAGTTAAAGTGAGTATTTTAAATAGGCACTATACAAGACATGAGAAATTATAACTGGTCCAGAATAAATCCTCATGCTTTATGAATGGGCCATCCTGATTATGGTTTTTAGTTGGTTTTCCATAATCATTTATGGGAATGCTAGAAGAGTCCTAGTTTCCACCTAAAAAATTCCACATTACATAAACAAATTTAATGCTTAACAACATAACTACTTAGGATAGTTTCAAAACTATTACAAGCCTAGCAAGCTAGTAGAAAAAATAATTACTATACTGAATAATTGATGGAACGCCGTGGTGGCAGATTTACATCCCTTCGATTAATGGGAATGAAATATGAGCAGATTATACTATAAGATGGTGACTGTTTTAGTTTATAGCTGTCATTTTTATGTAACCCTCTGTTTTAAAACTGAAAGCATTTACTGACTAGAACATTTAATATTCATAAAAAAGTTGTGTTTCCACAAATTAGTACATACTAAAATTCCTGCATTTGCAGAGTAAATATTTGCAAGATTAAAAATTGAATTTTAGAAGTAACTCAAAATTGTGGACTCTTTTATCCATTTTATTGTTAGCTGTCTAAAAGGATTTTCATGGCATCTCTTGAGGTTTGTTCATTTGGCTTTCTGTTTATCAGTTTTAGTGGAACTCAAGGCTTCAACATTATGAATAAAAAAATAAATAATATTCAGTGGAAACTAAAGGTGCTGGTAAACAAATAAAAATAAGGGTTGAGGAAGTAACTATCACTTACCAAATATGTCAGCCGGGCAACATATAGAAATAACAAAAACATTATTATATAAAATTTGATGCTTTTAGCAGGCATTAGGTTTGTAAAATTCCACTTAATTTGCTGGTTTAGCGCTGTTGGTACTGACAACATTTCAGCACCCAACTAGTGGCCTTCTTCAGGGTTATTTTAGGTTAATGCATCCCTTGCTGACTACTGGTTACACCACCTTGTCGTTCCCTTCCCCACTAGGCGGATATTTTGGTTTTCTGCCAACAAGCAGTTACATTTCCAGCAGTGAGTATTGGCTGTTCCAGAGATTTTGTTGTCATTTTAGATGTTGGACTGCATTTTTCTGTGAGTGCACACTTCCACATTTGACTTAAACCATAACTGTCATATTCATTGAAGTTCTTGGGGTGTTTACAAATTTTTGTTGATTTCCTGATTTTTCGCTCTAGGAAACCCTTCAGCTGTGCTAAGAGTTTTATCTTCTCCACTGAATTTTATGCTGTTCTTGTACCTTGTGCTCTGCCACATCTGATTTCGTTGATTGCTCAAGTCTCGCATGACAACGATGTTCTTTCAGTTGTATGGTGACTGCTAGGAATGTCCCCCTAATCATCGCAATTGCAGGGAATCTTGTACACACCACTTGCTTGTACTGGTGCTTTGCAATCCTTCAGTGGTCTTAAAATGCCTCTCACTTTGTTCTTGCTAATGAAGAGAGTTTGAAAATCAACTTTTGCCAGCACTTTTCCTATCTGCTCAGAGACTCTTTTCATATACATTAGAAAGGCCTTCTTCTTTTGTTCTATTTCCTTTCCTTAATCATCATTAAAGTTCCTCTTCTTACTGCTCAAAGCAGAGTCTATCATCCAGCTGTTATATCTTTTCTTCTGTGGTGGCCCGTGGCTGGTTTTTGAGTCGGGTGGTCATGTGACGCAGCATTTAAGTTGGAGGGTCACAAAGCCAAACTAAGTACATAATGTTAATCTATAGAGTTTTCTTTCACTTGTCAACATAATTTCAATTTTTTTCTCACATTTTTCCCATCGTTCTGTAAGTTTTAAAATACCCTTGCAATATAACTCAATTCCAGCTGACTACAGACATTGATGCACTACTTACCAAGTATCCTCCAGTGTCTCATCTCTGCCTTAACAGAACCAAAAAGTTGGTTTTCACAGGGTGCCAAGTGGTTACTGTAGGGAGAATGTGGAAGAGTTTCCCACTCAGATGTCGGTTGAGTGTTGTTTGGACATGCATTATCCTGCTGAAGGATGATCTACTTTGCAGGGAGTTTATCACCCAATTCTCAACAGAGCTTAAAAAGTGTTTGGATGTAGCAGATAGCATTTATAAATTTTTCAATTTCAAGAAACTCAACCAGAATGCAACCTTGTGCATTTCCTACAGATTGTACTGTCTTTGCTTTCTTCATCAATGATGAATTCAAGTGGTGCCATTCCATATCCTTTCATTTTGTTTCAGACTCATAATGATGGAACCAGCTTTTTTCTCCAGTCATAATACTTTTCAAAAATTCATCACCTTCATTTTTAAATCTCTGAAGAAGGATTTGGATGTTGGTTCTTGGGACAAATCTTTGAATCATTTCTTCCATTGCACTATGTCCTGCTGCAAGTTTTGCCACATTGTCATTCACACTGATATGTCTGTCTTCATTAGATCACATCAACTTTTTCCTTGTTGAATTCTGTGAAGGCAGTTCAAGGGTGCCCACTACAAGGCTCATCTTGGATACTCGTGTTACAAACTTTGAACTGTTTCAGCTATCTCCTAACATTGTTGGTCCCATTCAGACATCTCAATTGGCACATTGAAGTCTGAGGTGAATTTCAGAAGCTAATTTTTCTTCTTTAATAAGAATTTCAATCACAACATGTTGTCAAAACAAAACATTCCTGCTGCTATTTTGGAAATATTGCCTGAGGTCACATGATGGCAACAGAAAGAATCATGATACTGTCATGTAGAGTCTGTGATTACAACCCTGCCGTAATTTCTATATGAGTTGTTTTTCTGTAGAACATATGTTACTTTTGAAAACACTATTTTTTTATGTAAATCCTTCATCACCATGGTGGTGTGACAGTCCATGTTCATCTCCTGTTTTTTTTTATTATTATTATTATTTTGTGTATTTCTATATATATATATATATTTTAAATTGATACTGTCCTTACATTTTCTTGGAAGTTGACTCCTTCCTCTATCCTTAGTTTCATTAAAACTAAATAAAGATTTTGATACATAGATATTTTATTAATATGTTTAGATACTTTATATATCAAGACAAATACTAAACCTTCAAAATGTTTTCTTACATTTTAGGGAGTTTATCCACATGTGTAAACATGGTATACTACAGTATACTGTTGTTCGTCCACTCACGACTTTCATTTCATTGTAAGTAATATTTTTTATTTTATTTTTTTCATTATTTTTGTTCTAATTATAAACTGAATATTTTTTTAAAGTTCAGGAATATTATTATTTTGTAAATATTATTGTGGACCATTTAAAATATAGTTTTTTCTTATTTAGAATTTTGTAAGTTAGTTTGTATCAGGTGTTTGTTCAAATACATCATGGTTAATTAATGACTTTAGTATTACAAACATTGATGTGAGAAGAATGTATAGTAATATTTAAGAACTAACAATGATAAAGCTATTGTCTCAGCATTGTGTGTTCCTGCACTGGGTATTATGGTTTAATTTAATTGCAATGTGGCACTGGCTCCAGTAGCAGTACACACCCATTTTTCCCCTTTCTTGTTAATTTTTATTTTAAATTATTCGAGGGTAATTTCCCCACATTCCTACTTTTGCCCTTTGAAAATTTTCATTTTAAATTCTTTTGGCATTTTTAGTAAATCATTCATGGCCATCCTTGGTCATTTATTTTCACAGTTATGCCTGAAATTGGGTACCAGCTTATGGTCGTGGTTATTGTTTCCCGTCCATGCACTACTCTTAATTCTTCTACCAATAGCTTTTCAAAGCTTCATCACCAAGATACACCTTGTACACTCCCAGCATTTGCTTCACCCTCCTCCCATCTTACAATGAATCCCAATTCATGATTAATAGATTTTCAGGGTAGTCTGCATTGTTTATTTTGTAATCTGAGCTTTTGGCTGTCATCCTACAGCTTTCATCAGAGATACTGTTTATGTTAATATCACAATGATCATCAAACATTGGAGAGTAAAAGATCTTTGTAGATATTGCTGATATTCTTTAAAATTTGTGCTGCCTCTTTCACATGTGGAGGCCACCGCTGGTCTTCTCTCCACGTCAGACTCGCGTCTTCAAATTTTATTTCGTGCCTGGTGTTTATGGCATGACTAACTACTGCATATTTGTCACTGTTATATTTATAGTGGTGGATATGTTCCTTAAATCTCTCTGCCACAGTGTGGCCTTTCTCAATGATGTAAACACCACCACAGCTGCAGGGGATTTCATAAACACCTACAGCTGGTGTGGGTGTAATCTGTCTTATATCCTGATTAATGATTGGTCAATTTTGCAGTGAGCCTTATACGCAGTTTTGCAGCTCCACCTGCTTTAACAATCTCCCAATTTGATCAGTGATACCATGTATGTATAGGAGACAGGCAATTTTTCTTAGCACATTGGTATCATGGGATAAGTTGTTGTCTTACATGGGTTCTTTAGTTTTTAAAATCCTTCTGATGTCAGATTCAGTATAGGCATTGGCTAGGAATATTCTTGTAAGTGTCTCCATTTCTTCCTTCAGACTTTCTGAGTCAACTACTGTCCTCGCTCAGTGATGTTAATATGCCCCTCTTCATTGTTGGGTGATTTTGCAACATGGCATGCAGATATCTATTAGTGTGGATCACCTTGCGGTACACAGTATGACCAAAATGTCCATTGCTACGCTTACAAGGGTTGGTCCAAAAGTTCCCATCCTAAGTAGAAAGGGACATTCAAATAAATGAAATATGCATATTACTTTTCAATATAACTTCCTTTTATTGTAATACACTCTTCATAATGTGGAAATAACATATTTATTCCGTCAGAAAAATATTTCTTATCTTTGCTGTCAAAATGTTCAATTACATCTGTCTGGACGTCTTCATCGTTACAAAACTTGCGTCCACGTTTGTCAGACTTCAGTTTAGAAAACAGAAAATAGTTACTCAGGACTGTATGGTGGATGAGGGAGTTCGGAGAGTTTGCATTCTTTAATAATGGCCTTCATGTGCATGGCAGTGTGGACAGGTGCATTGTCATACATGAGCCTCACGCGTTTTGAAAGTTAACTGTACCTTTTCTCTTTTATGACGTCTTGGAGTTTCATGATCAAGTTGCCATAGTATACTGCATTTACTGAAGTATTTTTTTCCTCAAAATCAAGCAATAAAATTCCTTCATTATCCCAAAAAAATAGTTTCCATGATCTTCTTTGTCGACTGGCACACTTTCGCCTTTCTTTGCAGAAATTCCCCCATCTGGCACCATTCCATTGATTCTCTTTTCGACAAAGGATCGTAGTACAGGACCATGGTCTCATCACCAGTGTGAATGTTTCTCCTCTTCCCACAGCTTCAAAATCTCTTGAATGCTGTTCACTCGTTCTGCTTTCTGCACTGCAAACAGAATTTTGGGAATCCAACGTGCAATGACCCTATTCATACCCAAATGTTCATGCAGAATTCGACAAGCTCAGTCTCGCTGCAATTTCTTTTGCCTTCAGTCTTTTAGCACTTCCTCCTGCCTACTTCCATTGTTCTCATGAGTGATCGCTGTTGCCAGGCATCCAGAGCATGGATCATCTTCCAGGTATTCTCTGCCAATTTTAAAAAGTTTGGTCCAGTGTTTCTCTGTAGAATGCGAAGGAGAAATGCCTCAGTATAAATTTTGCAGGCATACATAGATATCATACAGCATACAGCCTTCTTTAGTCAAAAACTTTATCACCGCACATACTCCACACTTGACATGGTGCATACAGGTAATGTTTGATCTTCTCTCTGGTGTGCGGAAACTTGCAGAGAATAATGCAAATTTGGGCATTAGAGTCTCAAAACTTCACCTTTGAAGCGCAGCAGTTCAAACTTTTGTACCCATCCACTTAGCAGGTCAGGCCAGAAACTTTTGGACCTACCCTCATATGAACCAGGACATCGAGAAATGGCAGTTGTCCATTTTCTTCCACTTCTATGGTGAATTGGATTCTTCGTCTATGGTACTTTAGTGAATAAGTGATACAACATCAAAACTCACCATGATATCAGTCTTCTGTAGTGTCAGATCATCAATAATTTGTATAAAGTGAGCGCAGATTTTTACGGCTGATCTGATATCTCCAGTAAGATGTTTCAGTTTACTTAGGAACATATTGCCATAATATAAGTGTAGGTGAGTTGACTGCACTCACAATTGGATGTAAGGAAACCTCTCTTTTGTGCGCTTTGGGCAATCCGTAGAATCTAGGCATCATACAATTGCTTCTTTTTAGGTTTTTCTTGTCCTCCGGCTCAGTCATTTTGGAAGTGTTAACTCTTCGGACCACCTCTGTTCTAATCTTCTGTAGTAGGTTCCTACTTAACGGTGCAATAGTAATCTCTGCAAACAAGTTTGTAATTTTAGTGTGGTAGTCCTGCACTTGCACTACTACAATCCCACACCCTTTGTAGCTGGGAGAACCACAATATCATCACATTGCCATAATAGCCGCAAAGCTGATCTTTCTTCCCTAGATAGATTACTGCATGGTAGTTTTGCATGGGCTAGAATGCGAGTTATCTCTTTCCAGATCTTATTTGCCTGATCATATTCTAACCCCACAATGGCACTCTCAACACCTGCTATTATATCTAAAGTATGAGAGACAGGCCACACTGTGGCAGAGAGACTTAAGGAACACATCTGCCACTATAAATATAACAAGTGACAAATTCACCGTAGTTCACCTTGCCATTAACACCAGGCATCAAATAAAATTCAAAGACATGAGGCTGCTGTGGAGAGAAGACCATTAGTGGCCTCAATGTGTGAAAAAGGCAGCAGAATTTAAAAAAAAAA
>JARYHS010012519.1:67458411-67592491 GCA_031002005.1 Vandiemenella viatica | reverse complement strand
CATGATACTGTCATGTAGAGTCTGTGATTACAACCCTGCCGTAATTTCTATATGAGTTGTTTTCCTGTAGTACGTATGTTACTTTTGAAAACACTATTTTTTTATGTAAATCCTTCATCACCATGGTGGTGTGACAGTCCATGTTCATCTCCTGTTTTTTTATTATTATTATTATTTTGTGTATTTCTATATATATGTATATTTTTTAAAGTTGATACTGTCCTTACATTTTCTTGGAAGTTGACTCCTTCCTCTATCCTTAGTTTCATTAAAACTAAATAAAGATTTTGTACATAGACATTTTATTAATATGTTTAGATACTTTATATATCAAGACAAATACTAAACCTTCAAAATGTTTTCTTACATTTTAGGGAGTTTATCCACATGTGTAAACATGGTATACTACAGTATACTGTTGTTCGTCCACTCACGACTTTCATTTCATTGTAAGTAATATTTTTTATTTTATTTTTTTCATTATTTTTGTTCTAATTATAAACTGAATATTTTTTTAAAGTTCAGGAATATTATTATTGTATGGTTTTATTATTATTTTGGAAATATTATTGTGGACCATTTAAAATATAGTTTTTTCTTATTTAGAATTTTGTAAGTTAGTTTGTATCAGGTGTTTGTTCAAATACATCATGGTTAATTAATGACTTTAGTATTACAAACATTGATGTGAGAAGAATGTATAGTAATATTTAAGAACTAACAATGATAAAGCTATTGTCTCAGCATTATGTGTTCCTGCACTGGGTATTATGGTTTAATTGCAATGTGGCACTGGCTCCAGTAGCAGTACACCCATTTTCCCCATTTCTTGTTAATTTTTATTTTAAATTATTCGAGGGTAATTTCCCCACATGCCTACTTTTGCCCTTTGAAAATTTTAATTTTAAATTCTTTTGGCTTTTTTAGTAAATCATTCATGGCCATCCTTGGTCATTTAATTTCTCAGTTATGCCTGAGATTGGGTACCAGCTTATGGTCGTGGTTATTGTTTCCCATCCATGCACTACTCTTAATTCTTCTACCAATAGCTTTTCAAAGCTTCATCACCAAGATACACCTTGTACACTCCAGAATTTGCTTCACCCTTCTCCCATCTTACAATGACTCCCAATTCATGATTAATAGATTTTCAGGGAAGTCTGCATTGTTTATTTTGTAATCTGAGCTTTTGGCTGTCGTCCTACAGCCTTCATCAGAGATACTGTTTATGTTAACATAACAATGATCGCCAAACATTGGAGAGTAAAAGGATGATATCTTTGTAGATATTGCTGATATTCTTTAAAATTTGTGCTGCCTCTTTCACATGTGGAGGCCACCGCTGGTCTTCTCTCCACGTCAGACTCGCGTCTTCAAATTTTATTTCGTGCCTGGTGTTTATGGCATGACTAACTACTGCAGATTTGTCACTGTTATATTTATAGTGGTGGATATGTTCCTTAAATCTCTCTGCCACAGTGTGGCCTTTCGCAATGATGTAAACACCACCACAGCTGCAGGGGATTTCATAAACACCTACAGCTGGTGTGGGTGTAATCTGTCTTATATCCTGATTAATGATTGGTCAATTTTGCAGTGAGCCTTATACGCAGTTTGCAGCTCCACCTGCTTTAACAATCTCCCAATTTGGTCAGTGATACCATGTATGTATAGGAGACAGGCAATTTTTCTTAGCACATTGGTATCATGGGATAAGTTGTTGTCTTACATGGGTTCTTTAGTTTTTAAAATCCTTCTGATGTCAGATTCAGTATAGGCATTGGCTCGGAATATTCTTGTAAGTGTCTCCATTTCTTCCTTCAGACTTTCTGAGTCAAATACTGTCCTCGCTCAGTGATGTTAATATGCCCCTCTTCATTGTTGGGTGATGTTGCAACATGGCATGCAGATATCTATTAGTGTGGATCAACTTGCGGTACACAGTATGACCAAAATGTCCATTGCTACGCTTACAAGGGTTGGTCCAAAAGTTCCCCTCCTAAGTAGAAAGGGACATTCAAATAAATGAAATATGCATATTACTTTTCAATATAACTTCCTTTTATTGTAATACACTCTTCATAATGTGGAAATAACATATTTATTCCGTGAGAAAAATATTTCTTATCTTTGCTGTCAAAATGTTCAATTACATCTGTCTGGACGTCTTCATCGTTACAAAACTTGTGTCCACGTATGTCAGACTTCAGTTTAGAAAACAGAAAATAGTTACTCAGGACTGTATGGTGGATGAGGGAGTTCGGAGAGTTTGCATTCTTTAATAATGGCCTTCATGTGCATGGCAGTGTGGACAGGTGCATTGTCATACAGGAGCCTCACGCGTTTTGGAAAGTTAACCGTACCTTTTCTCTTTTATGACGTCTTGGAGTTTCATGATCAAGTTGCCATAGTATACTGCATTTACTGAAGTATTTTTTTTTCTCAAAATCAAGCAATAAAATTCCTTCATTATCCCAAAAAATAGTTGCCATGATCTTCTTTGTCGACTGGCACACTTTCGCCTTTCTTTGCAGAAATTCCCCCACCTGGCACCGTTCCATTGATTCTCTTTTCGACAAAGGATCGTAGTACAGGACCATGGTCTCATCACCAGTGTCAATGGAATTTAGTATGAATGTTTCTCCTCTTCCCACAGCTTCAAAATCTCTTGAATGCTGTTCACTCGTTCTGCTTTCTGCACTGCAAACAGAATTTTGGGAATCCAACGTGCAATGACCTTATTCATACCCAAATGTTCATGCAGAATTCGAAAAATAGTGGTTTTCGACAAGCTCAGTCTCACTGCAATTTCTTTTGCCTTCAGTCTTTTAGCACTTCCTCCTGCCTACTTCCATTGTTCTCATGAGTGATCGCTGTTGCCAGGCGTCCAGAGCATGGATCATCTTCCAGGTATTCTCTGCCAATTTTAAAAAGTTTGGTCCAGTGTTTCTCTGTATAATGCGAAGGAGAAATGCCTCAGTATACATTTTGCAGGCATACATAGATATCATACGGCATACAGCCTTCTTTAGTCAAAAACTTTATCACCGCACGATACTCCACACTTGACATGGTGCGTACAGGTTTGATCCTCTCTCTGGTGTGCGGAAACTTGCAGAGAATAATGCAAATTTGGGCATTAGAGTCTCAAAACTTCACCTTTGAAGTGCAGCAGTTCAAACTTTTGTACCCATCCACTTAGGAGGTCAGGCCAGAAACTTTTGGACCTACCCACGTATGAACCAGGACATCGAGAAGTGGCAGTTGTCCATTTTCTTCCACTTCTATGGTGAATTGGATTCTTCATCTATGGTACTTTAGTGAATAAGTGATACAACATCAAAACTCACCATGATATCAGTCTTCTGTAGTGTCAGATCATCGATAATTTGTATAAAGTGAGCGCAGATTTTTACGGCTGATCTGATATTTCCAGTAAGATGTTTTAGTTTACTTAGGAACATATTGCCATAATGTAAGTGTAGGTGAGTTGACCGCACTCACAATTGGATGTAAGGAAACCTCTCTTTTGTGCACTTCGGGCAATCCGTAGAATCTAGGCATCATACAATTGCTTCTTTTTAGGTTTTTCTTGTCCTCCTGCTCAGTCATTTTGGAAGTGTTAACTCTTCGGACCACCTCTGTTCTAATCTTCTGTAGTAGGTTCCTACTTAATGGTGCATTAGTAATCTCTGCAAAAAAGTTTGTAATTTTAATGTGGTAGTCCTGCACTTGCACTACTACAATCCCACACCCTTTGTAGCTGGGAGAACCACAATATCATCACATTGCCATAATAGCCGCAAAGCTGATCTTTCTTCCCTAGATAGATTACTGTATGGTAGTTTTGCATGAGCTAGAATGCGAGTTATCTCTTTCCAGATCTTATTTGCCTGATCATATTCTAACCCCACAATGGCACTCTCAACACCTGCTAGTATGAGAGACAGGCCACACTGTGGCGGAGAGACTTAAGGAACACATCTGCCACTATAAATATAACAAGTGACAAATTCACCGTAGTTCACCTTGCCATTAACACCGGGCATCAAATAAAATTCAAAGACATGAGGCTGCTGTGGAGAGAAGACCATTGATGGCCTCAATGTGTGAAAGAGGCAGCAGAATTTTTTTAAAAAAAAAAATACCAACAGTAACAATGAAGATAGTGGCCTTTTACTCTCTGATGTTTGACTTTCATTGCTACGAGAACATAAACAGTATCTCTGACGAAGGCTGTGGGATGGCAGCCGAAAGCTCAGATTATGGAATAAGCAATGCGGCATACCCCAAAAATTTATTAATCATGAACATAGATGGCTGCGGAAGCCTTAGGAATCAATCCCAATTCAGTTTGTTTATCATATCACTTATTGATTGTGTTCTGTGTATTTTCCACAAACATATCGTGATGCCCTCCTTTGCACCTCCTCCAACTCCTATACTTAATACCCATAATGTGTCTCTCACTCTACACCACCATATTCAAGCAAAGGTCTGACCAAAGTTTTACAACCTAATTCCTTCACTTCTCTGGCATATCACCTCATCACCAATAAATGTAGAATTTTGAAACCTTTTGCAACACACTGCCTAATGTGTCATACCCCAGGTATTAATTGCTTTTAATTAAGAACATTTCATTAAAAGGTATTAATCATTAGGGTGGCAAAGGCATTTCAATGGATATTCAGTTTTTACAATTAACTTATTACAGGAGAATTAATATCCAGTGTTTTTAAATTATTTTTATTAATAACTTGTAAAAGTTATTAAATTAGTTTCAGTCGTTGTTAAGTAGTTTAACAGCAGCCGATTTTTGCTCTATTCTTCAGCCATTGTTAGTGTTTGTGAACAGATGGAGTTATTTTGCAAGGTTATTGGCAATTACACATTGTCAATTCCAGAAATTTTATTCTTGAAAGATTTTTACATGCATTTTGCAAGCACAGCAGAGTCTGCTAACCTCACCATAGTGAATAATACAAGCCTTGATAAGTCATCTGTTAGACTGTTTCATATGATTGGCTGTAAATACTATGGCTTCAAAAAACGACTTCTGATTTGAAAAAATTGCACTTACTTGTCTCTTTTGTCTCATTGAACAAAAACAAAAGCTGCATAAACCCCAAAAGATAGAAAAAAAAGAGACAAGTAAGTGCAATTTTTTCAATAATAACACCTGCGGAAAGTGTGAAATTTTATACAACTTCTGATTTGTCAAACACAGGCATACAAAAACTTTTGGACAGATTTTCATAAAGTTTAAAATATTTCCTACCCCATAGTTACAGAGGTAAAATGAAATATGTTTTATCTTGATGTGCCATCAGGAAGCTTATTTATTTATTTATTTGTAGTATGGCAAGCAACTAATACAATAATAAATATATACAATGTCAAGAACGTTGGTAGCGTTCACAAGCTGATGTCTAATTCTTCCAGCCATTCTAAGAAGGAACTTGTAGCTCCAAAAACATCTTCATATGGTCCATCATGCTTCCATAGAGGGCATACCCTGATAATATGCTCCACACTCTGGGAAGGAGCACCGCAGTCACATGCAGGAGAATCCTGAAGACCCCACTTATACAGCATGGCGTTGCATTTCGCATGGCCTGTTCTTAGGCGATTTAGTTTGACCCACTGGTCTGTATTTAGATGGAATCCTGGAAGTCCAGTTGTGGGATCTTTAATATCTGAATGTTTTACAGATGTGGAGTTCCAGCTTTGTCGCCATTTTTCCATGACATCAGAGTCAAATACATCTTGCCATACCAGATTTCTTGATTTAAGACGAGTGGGTGGTAAGTTATTCAGAACCTCGTGGATTGGGAGATCCTGTGGATGATCAGGATGGTGTAGTTTTATCCACTCACGTGCCGTTGCTTCTTGGCGTCTTATCTCTGGAGGTGGTATTTTGCCGATCAGGTGCAACCAGGGGACTGGAGTGGATTTTAGGGTGCCAGTTATTACTCTCATACACTCATTCAGGTGGACGTCGATTTTTCTAGTATGAGTACTACGTTGCCACACTGGAGCACAGTACTCAGCAACAGGATAAACCATGGTGAGAGCGGTTGTTCGTAGTGTGTTCACATCAGCTCCCCATGAAGTGCCAGCTAGCTTCTTCATGATGTTGTTTCGTGTTTTCAGTTTCTGACTTGTGTTTTCGAGGTGTTTTTTGAATGTTAAGGAGTGGTCTAAGGTGATGCCAAGATACTTAGGATGGAAATTATGTTTCACCCTCTGGTGGCAGAAGTTCACTTTGAGCTGCTGATGTGCTATTCTATTGCTCAAGTGGAATGCGCATACTTCTGTTTTCATTGGGTTCGGACAAAGTCTCCACTTTCTATAATATGTGTTCAAGGTTTCTAAGTCGTTAGAGAGAATGCTCTCACCTTCCTCTAATGTGGCAGTTTGGACGGCGATAGCTAAGTCGTCAGCGTAGCAGAATTTATTGCCGGTTGTTTCTGGCATGTCACTGGTGTACAAGTTGAAGAGCAATGGAGCTAGTACTGACCCTTGAGGTAATCCATTTTTTATTGTAAATGACTTACTTGTCTTATGTCCGACGGTGACCTTAAAATATCTGTTGGTCAGCATATTCCTCAGGAGTGATGTTAGTTTCCTGCAGGGTATATGTTTTTTTAAGCTTAAGTAGCAGTCCATCCAGCCAAACTGTATCATATGCCGCTGTTAGATCGACAAAGGCTACTGATGTTTTTAACTTCTTCTGAAATCCAGCCTCAATGTATGATGTATGATGTCAGGAAGCTGAGAAACAAAGGAAAAAAAGATCCAGATATTTAACTGTTTCATAGTAGTCATTCAGTATTTTTTATTGCCAGGCAGTAAAAATAAATAACTTATCACAATCAAAATATATATTGGGATTGGTTATTATGAAGTAAATGTTGTGTATGTTTTATCTGCTGATACAACTTTGTAGTTCCTTGCTCGTCAGGAATTAGGCATGCTACAATTACGGAAGTTCAAATATCAGTTTATGATCTTCAAATAAATCTGTAAACTGGTGATTTCAGAAAGGGCAACTCCAAACACAAAAAAAGTAAATTGTATTGAACTTAATATTGTTTTGTCCATAGTTTAGCCAAATTGTGAACAATCAGTCTGTATCCAAATCATATGCTTAAAAGAACATTCTATACACATGACTAAGTTGTGTGCAACAGCTAGTTTTGCTGTAGAAAACAGGTGATTTTTAACTGTTAAGTTAATTATTTCTGGAAGAGTTTCAAGTCATTTTCACTACTAGTATTTGACTTGAGTCTGCAGCTTTAAGGTATTAAATCTAATTAACAATGTAATTGTGCTGCCTGTATGCAAGTTATATGACAAGCTTTATTTTATAATTGATTTATCACTGGTGTTAAGCTTGAGTTCACATGATGCATAAAATCGTATTAAATATTTATTTGAATTGTCCAAGAATTTAGGTTTTATTTCCAGTACATGATGAACTGAGAAAATTGAAAAGTGTTGGATGAAAATAAATTTGTAAATGAGTAAGACGATGATGATGAGAGGAAAGATTGGCTGACAAAACATCAAATTGTGAATTGCTTCAGCTATTTAGAAAGGTATTTAATGCAAAATGTGAGGTTGGATAAGGTATCAGCTAGAAGGTGCAACATGGAAATGCAAGGTGTACTAGAACTGTTATATGGAAGAGGAAGATCCCAGTGAACTAAAGGTAAATAATGTAAAAAATTTACTATGGTCTGAAACTTTAGAATGTGGTAGATAGTTTGAATGGGATAATGAGGGTGGAGATTAAATCCAAGCAGTTCATATACAGTTCTTGAGAAACATTAGGAAAAATGAGACAAGATAGAGTTATTTTTTAAATGAGTTTTAAGTTAGGATGCTGTTGAGAGAATTGAGATGTTGTAAATAATTGAAAAGGTTGGAAGAGGACAGTTGGCTAAAGCTAGGATTGGAGGAAAGAGGGTGAGGGGTAGATTCATAGCAAGATAACCAGATTCAGTGGAGAACAGTATACAAAGAAGAAATCTGTACCGGAATACAGTTATAGATGAAGATATGGGAATTTGTGAAACATATCCTATCCAGGTTGGAGTTAGATGAGGGATATGAGAACAACAATGATAATTTTCAGCTCATGTTGGAATCGAGGACTAGTAAGTTTACGGTTAATTTTCAAAATAGGTATAGTTCGTTAATATATATATATATATATACACACACACACAATGAGCAGGAAAATGCTATAAGACAATAAAACTAGGAAGGATAAGAAAATATGACCCAACACTTGTCACAGATGAAGGCAGCTGTGAACGACGAACACAAAAAAACAAACACAAGAAAAGCACGATATTTTGGCATACAGTCTTACTCATACAGAAGTGAGACACCAGGCCATGCATGGAAATGGCTGTCATCTTTATATATAAAGATGAATGTATGTTGGTTTGTTTGTTTGTTCTTCATACAAATTCACAGTTTTCATCCGATCTCGATGAAACTTTTCACACTTATCCTTTGAAACAAGGAGAAAAATACTGTCTACATTTGGTTGAAAAATTATCTGTATAAATAACACATTTTGTCTCATAACTTCGAAATGCGGCGATAGACAGACACGTTGGATATGGACATCTCCATACCATGTTTCCGTGTAGTGGACTGCCAGCTCAGTGGCTAAAGCGCTTGCTTACGAATGTCGTGGTCTCCGGTTCAAATCTCCGTGGAAGCTAAGATTTTTAAAAATTGTTTTTGATCGTAAGAGTCACGGTTGGGCCGTTGGTTATTCGGATTGAATTTTAAACTGTAGATATCACAAAGGTAGGGGTGCAATCTGAGGCAATTCGTAGGTAGTCTTGCAATACAGTAGATGTACACTTTTTTTACGTTATATTGATCCATCAGGGGTGATTCATAGTCAGTGTGTGTGTGTAATCTGCAGTAGGAATACTATAAATGCGGAAGTAAATCTCTGTCTTATGTTACGTTTTGACAATAAAATGCCTGTACCGATATTGACGGAATTTGACGAGAAAATCTGTAGGGACGGCACTGGACTTTGTTCTTCATACAAATCAACAGTTTTCATCCTATCTCGATGAAACTTTGCACACTTATCCTTTGAAACAAGGAGATAAATACTGTCTACATTTGGTTGAAAAATTATCTGTATAAATAATACATGTTGTCTCATAATTGAAAAATTTCCCTTCGAATCGAAGTTGTCCGGTTCAAATAGTGCAATTAGGAGCAGAGATATTCATAATTAAAATGAAAGAAATGATGCTGAAATATTCGTAACTTGAATTGTGTCAATACTCTGCAGTATGCCACCATAATCGGCAATACTTCGAGCGCCCCAGCGAACACGTCTCTACTCTGGCCGAGCAGAGATCAGCCCATGTAGCTCTCTAGCCGCTTCGCCAGGCAGTTGGGGCTTTAGCTCAGCGGTACCGCGCTTGCCTGTCAAGCGTGCGGCTCGTGTTTGAATCTTCGTCCCCGCAAATACAATTATTTAACTCACTTTTCTTCAACTTTCCAGTGTGTTCTGGACCATCTATCTATTCTTTGGTAAAACAAGAATAATCTATATATATAAAGATGAATGTATGTTTGTTTGTTTGTTTGTTTGTTTGTTTGTTCTTCATACAAATCCACAGTTTTCATCCTATCTCGATGAAACTTTGCACACTTATCCATTGAAACAAGGAGAAAATACTGTCCACATTTGGTTGAAAAATTATCTGTATAAATAACACATGTTGTCTCATAACTTCGAAATACGGCGATAGACAGACACGTTGGATATGGACGTCTCCGTACCGTGTTTCCGTCTAGTGGACTGGCAGCTCAGTGGTTAAAGCACTTGCTGACGAACGTCGTGGTCTCCGGTTCAAATCTCCGTGGAGGCTAATGTTTTTAAAAATTGTTTTTCATCGTAAGAGTCAGGCCTGGGCCGTAGGTTATTCGGATTGAATGTTAAACTGAGGGTGTGAGTGTGAACCACAGTAATATTATTATAAATACGGAAGTAACTCTCTGTCTTTTTGTTACGTTTTGACAACTAAATGGCAATATCGATATTGATGGAATTTGATAAGAAAATCCGTATGAAGGGTGCAGGATATTTTTTTCCAGTATGATTAACAGTTGTAGTCACGAAATTTTGAGACCTTATCGAATGGTGACAGAAATATGTTGGAAATTGATTCTCTTCAAGAGACAGGTTCGACGGTACAATGATATAGTGATAGCTTTCCTGTCATATTATTCCAACTCGATATTGTTTGGGACCAATCCTTCGTTACCAACAACTTTCTATATTTAATTCTGGCAAAAAAATTCTTAATCCACGCGTATGTAGTTGCGGGTACGGGCTAGTATGTATGTATATATATATTACATGTGTGTGTGTGTGTGTCTCATTCTAGGAGACCATCTCCTACACCACCCTCCCTCCATGATGTTCTCCTGTTAATAAAGGGCCAAGTCCCGAAATATTCATTGTTTTTCCAGTTCTTGTGCTTTTTTATGTGTTCACCCCTCGAAACCATCATCTAAGGTAAGTGGTGGTTCATTTCACTATCCTTTTTCTGTAAATCCATTAGCTATTTAGCTCCTATTATTTCCTGGTTAATATATATATATATAAAAGTATCCAACCTTTCTTCATATCTTCTCTCTTGACAATTTTAGCACCATATGCTGGGTATGACTGTCAACAGTAAAGCTTCATGAATTCCCAAGATACTGCAGTTGTCATTAGGATACTTAGTTCATGTGCAGCGTGTGTTTGTTTACAAAATGTTTTGTACATTAATCGCATTTTGCTATCGTAAAAAATGATGGAAAGATCGGAGCAACGAATTTGCATTAAATTTTGCTTTAAACTTGGAAACACTTGTGCGGAGACCATCAAAATGATGAAGACAGCATTTGGGGATGAGTGTATGAGCAAAACACTAATAAAAGAGTGGTATAGGTGGTTCAAAGAAGGTCACACATCTGTTGATGGTAACCCATGCTCTGGGCAGTCTTTGGCGACAAAAACACCAGATAATATCAAATTTGTGTGACTTGCGATCAATGAAGATCATCCATTGACTGTGTGAGGATTAGAATGACATCTTGGAATATCGAAAACTAGTGTTTAGAAGATTTTAACTGAAAATTTACAAATGGTCAACGTGTGTGCGAAATTCATTCCAAAATTGCTAATGCTAGAGCAGAAAAACCTTCGCATTGAAATAGCTTGGGACAATTTGGTAATGGTCAATAATGATGAAAATCTACTTAAAAAGATTACAACTGGTAATGAATCATGGGTTTATGATTATGATCCAAAAACAAAATGACAGTCTTCGAGGTGGAAGCTGTTGTCAGAGCTACGCCCAAATTTTTATTATTATGACGATGTTGTGCACCACAAATATGGTCCTAAAGGTCAGACGATCAATAAAGAATATTATGAAAAGATTGTAGATGAAGTAATTGGGGGAAAACGGTATCAGCTTTGGTCAAGTGGTGACTGGCTTCTTCATCATGATAACATGCCAGCGCATGCATTGAACCTCCTGTAACAATGTTTGGAAAAGCACAAAGTCATACTGCTCCGTTAGTCTCCACACAGTCCTGACGTAGCTCCCTGTGACTTTTGACTCTTCCCAAGACTAAAATTCTGCTCAAAGGACACTGATTCAACAACAAAGAAACACTCAAAACTAGTACAACAAATGCTTTAAAGGCGATACCAAAAATGAGTTCCAGGACTGCTTCCAAAAGTGGAAAGGCTGTTGGAAGCATATTCTTCAATCAAAGGGGGACTACTTGAAAGGTTGGCACCAGCCCAATGACTTAGAGTAACACCAATGGGGAAATATGAAGGAAGGTTGGTTACTTTCGAGACAGACTGTGTGTGTGTGTACATTTAAACAATCTGCTTTATTTGATTTCATCTTTGTTTATGTAGTCCTGTAAGTCCTGTTACATTTTGTTTATTCATTTAGTAAGAATTACATGTATTTTTATTTTACAGTATATGTGAGTTAAATGATGTGTACAAGGAGGGAGAGTTTCGTGCAGATGCAGCATTCCCATACATGATAGCTATAAACAACTTCTCACAATTCATAGCAATGTACTGCCTTGTCTTATTTTACAAGGCCAACAAAGAAGAACTAAAGCCAATGAACCCAATTGGAAAGTTTCTTTGTATTAAAGCTGTGGTGTTCTTCTCATTCTTGTGAGTTTTTAACCATTCTAAATAATTATTATATATTTAATATATTTCACTAAAGTGTTTACCTTGTAATTGTTAAAATAATTTAGCCAATTAAATTTTTATACATATTTTTATTATTTTGAAAGAATTATTAATTTAACATAACATCCAATCTATTTTGTAGTTTTAATTTATTACTAAAAATTCCAAAGTGCTTCTTACTGCTGTAAATAATTGATCTTTTTTGTTTTTCATAAGAAGGGTGAGTTTTTGTGAATTTAGAAGTACTTACAAATTTGGTCCAATTAATCACTTGCAATTGTTTTAATTACTACTGGTAATATAAAAATAGATACCAGAGTATCATAGAGGCATAAGTCGTCTATTAAATGATGTTTGTATTGATTTTTGAATAGCCAAGTTCCCAGTTATACTCACATATTTTGGCATTATAACTTGTGTTCTTGTGAATGTTCTATACCTGTACATTCTTTGCTGTCATTTTTTTAAATGTATTTAATTTCTTAGGCTTTCAATGCTGAATTTCTGTCTACTGTTCAGTCCTAGAATAAGTAATGAATCATCCCTCACATTCACATTACAAATGCCTGTTTATCATTCTCTCATTTCTGCTACCTTGATTTCTTATTACAATGGATGCTAAATTTGGTCTGTAGTAATTAGTAACCAAAAAAACTAACTGTATGTTTCTTTAAATCTTTGTCACTCGTAAACATTCAAGCATCACATTGAGGGTCACTACCTCTTACATCACTCAGTTTTTCTATACATCATAAGATAAAACAATAAAATCTGAATGAGGGAAGTAACCATATATTTTCAAAACTTCTAAAAATAGGAAGGTTAATTTGAAATTGTGACATTGGTCAAAAATTATACCACTCATGTATTATATTTTAGTAGTGAATTTAAAATAAATTATACAATACATTTTTTTAAATAATTTCGGAACCTGCTCTAAGATCTGTTAGGCATGATAAGTAAATATCACCACAGCCTGTATTGGAGTTGTGTGCAGTGTAATAAAAACTATGCACCCTTTATAACTTGAACTTATTTCCTGAAAACTAATTTCTTTGTTTATTTTTCATTTATTTACAGCCAGGGAGTCGTGATTGCTATTCTTGTATATACAGGTGTTATTTCTTCTGTCTTTGACACAGACAATCATGATACCATTAAAGATATTTCGTCAAAGTTGCAGGTAAGTGATTGTGATGTTTAACGCACTTTTGCCTCCAATCAGGTAGTAAGCTTTATGCAGAACATTTGAGATCAAGTGAACAAACAGCCAAGTTGATAGTGTAATACTGAATCTTTCCAATATATTTGACAGAGTGATTATTGAATGCTAATGAATAAGGATGTGATTTTCTGGGTAGAAGAATTCTCAAGGAAACAGAGTCAGAGTAGGATGTACTGGCCATACCAATCATGGAAATTTGCTGAAGACTGTAATCTCTTGGGCAAATAAGGGGTTGTTTTCCAGTTGCCTCCTCAATAACTATGCATTGCTATGAATTTTCATGTGAATATTTTGGAGCTACAAAAGTTAGTGTGATCCATTGGCAAAAGTTGTAGAGCATGACACATTAACTAGTCAGTAATCATCATTAATACTGACATGCCATATATTTTCCACTATTCGTGAATTTAATCATACCAAGCAACCACTAACATTTGAGCTAATACTGGTTTGTAACTGTTTTATCCTTTTAAAATGGATATGTTACATTCAGATACTGAAAATGACCTCAACACATTCATGAAAATGTCCACAACATGTTGTGGCTTATCAGTATCTAACTCTTTGTGTTCATGATGAATCAGTCCAGGCTTAATTTAATATATATGATTCTTCTAACCCATCGCGTTATTAGTCTCTTAAAAATGTGAATCATTATGTGTAGAGAATGGGACCTGAATCAGACGTGTGTAGAAAAATTGCCACCGGAGCCTGTGCTCCATTGCAATCAAATTAAATTAAATTAAAATTTTTATTATAGCCTTTTATAGTTCTGGCTGTTTTTTGTAAGTGCCATAATGTGTGGCCATTTTCAAGAAACTAGAATTCTTTGTGGTTGTTGTTGTTTTATCTCCCTCTCTCTCTCTCTCTCTTAATAACAGATAGATATATATCAGAGGAACTTGTTACAATGGTATTACTGAATGAGTTTTGGAAAAATAGCTGGCAGAAATACAACTGATTGACAACAGATCAGTGAATAATGCCAGTACATTATTGAGAGCTGATATATAACTGAAAATGAGATTAATATAATTTATAAAGGATAGCTAAAGTAGACCCATCACTCACAAAAGTTGTATGGAAGATAGCTGACAATGCAAAAAATGTTACACAAACACAAAAAATGCAATATTTCATACTGCGGATTTGACTGCGGATGCCCATGCATTCTTAGTAGTTTCCATGAGTAAGAGTATAGCTTGAAATATGTGTTTCTTTTTTGTGGCATTTTGTTTGGATACTGTTTTATTACAATAACTACAGACCTTGCTCAGCACTAGTTACAAAATTTAGTCCAACATCATTAAATCAAAATTACAGAAATTTTATGAACCACTCCTCAGGAAGTTCTAAAATGTAAGATCATGTGCTGGTGGTTATTTCACACTCAAAATGCTAGTTGAGAAAGGTAAGAGTTTAATCTGGAAATGCACCTGGCATTTATTTATTTCAAGAAAGCTTTCAATTCAATCAACAGAAGGAAACTT
The DNA here is from genome assembly GCA_031002005.1 of Vandiemenella viatica. Classification (NCBI taxonomy): domain Eukaryota; kingdom Metazoa; phylum Arthropoda; class Insecta; order Orthoptera; family Morabidae; genus Vandiemenella; species Vandiemenella viatica. The sequence goes on along the minus strand of JARYHS010012519.1, from coordinate 67,577,502 downwards.
TGACAAATCCTGACAGAAAGTAACACCCCACCACATCATAAAAACAATTTAAAACATAGCCACAATGTGATTGCAGTACAAAGTGGACAACAGCTGTCAGAATGGAATCCAATCAACTGAGGAATGAGACACCAGAGTTGCCTTTCACCACTTCTATTCAATATATATATATATATATAAACAAAATTGCTAACAACTGGTGACAAAAAACCTCATGGCATAATTAAGATAGATAGACAGATGACCAAGTACTTTTTGCAGAAATTGACATATAACCTCCATGAGATAGTAGAAGAGTACACAAGTAGATTTCCCTCAATAAAACCAAATTTATTGCCTTCATCAGAAAGTATCACAAGATAACCAATATTTCAACATTCATAAAGCAAGTATCAGCATTTAAATACATAGGATAAAACCTCAGCTTCACCCTAGAATATGAAATGCAACAAGTTACAGAAATAATAAATAGCATGATGTGTGAATGGAGACTTTCCCAGCCTACTGATGTAATATTACAAGCTCGGGTCTCCAGCCAGATCGCGTATGGCTCTGCTGTCTTCATCAGGCGTGAGATAGCTTCGGGTGTTGCAAGCTGGCTGTGACTGCCTCGACAAGCTAAGCCTCTTATCGTGCCTCCTTATATACATCCAGAATTGCATGCAAAATCTAGCCCACTACAATACCTGCTCCCCGACTGCCCTGATATGCTGACATTCCGTGATGCTGCAAGGCCATTTCTGATTGGTCAACCTGGGGGATAATCATTAGGGATCTCTGATAAGAACAATGCAGATCTTCACAACAGAGTATAAACGGCAGAAATAATGCCAGTCAGGCACCGCAGTGGGTTGATGATTAAGCCAGCACTTATGACCAATGATAATGTGCCTGCCAACATCATTGACCGCCAGTATATCTAGGCGGCCGGGGAGCAAGCATTGTTGTTAGCCTAGATTTTGTGCACCATTTCTGAGTGTATATAAGGAAGTATGGTATGAGGCTAAGCCATTCAAGGTGGTGACAGCCAACTTGCAACGACTGAAGTTATCTGACACCTGATGAAGTTAGCAGAGCCAGTTGTCAAAATTTTGTGTTTATATAGCACCTACTGACTACCTCTTGTTCAATGGCACACTTGAATTGGGTTATACAACATCCTGGCTACACCTACCCTACTGTACAGCAACAAGACCTGGACATTCTGCAAAGGATTCCATTGAAGATTAATGACTGCCTATATTTAATTCCTGAGAAGAACAGCTGGTTACACTCTACGGGACAGAGAAAGCCAGATGACATCCTTAAGGAACTCAAAGTTAAACCAGTTCTCTAAACCATGCAAAACTACAAACATTGTGGACAGACCATTTACTATGGATGAAGATGGATCAGATCCCATGAAAAATCCTCAAATACCAACCCAGAAGCATAACAGCTATAGGAAATCTAGCAAGAAGATGGATTGGGACTGTAACATTCCACCAGGCCTAAAACTGGATAGGAAGAAGAAGAAGAAGAAGAAGATTTCTTACCTTTGCTCACATGATAGAAAGTGATTTGCAACTAGTGATTGCTTCAGTGATGTCACATGCCAGCAAATACTGAGGCTACATGTGCAGAATTTGCCGCCAGGGGCAGTATAGACCCATTTTTTGATTTTTCCACCCTGTAAATGTTGCTGCTAAGACTAATAGAGCTATAAAAAGTTATGAACTTCTCATTTAATGTCCTTTCAAACATGATTTTGCCACACCCCCTCTGCTCCCCCCTGAAGTGGCTGCCCAGAGAAAATGCACCAGTTTGACCCTTCCTAGATCTGGCACTGCATAGCAGTCATATTTTATCATTGAAAAAAAAAAAAAAAAAAATATACAGGCACACAAAGCTGAATAATTGAATTTATTTTTTATAGTAATAATAATTATGTGTAAAAATTTCACACTAATCTTGCAGCAGTCCTGGAATAATTGGAAGCCCTTTTTTGGAATTTTTATGTCATTACACAATTGCACATTACCCAATTTGTTTAGGCATTATTGCTAATTTCATTGTGCAAGTAATATCCAGTATCATTTTTGAAGAATTCATTGGTTATGCTAATTGTTTAAAAAATTATCAAAGGAATTTTGAAGCCTTCAAAGAAAAACAAATTAATATTTTGTCAAATTTTTGCAAAAATGAACCTGCATTGCTACTAACAGCAAACATTCAGATAGAAAATGCATAAGAAGAAATATATATTCCAAAGCAAGGATCGAATATAAGACTGTTAGTTTACAGAGAACTCACCTTAAGCCATGCTGCTATCAAGAGGAAATATACAGTCCTGAGGAATTGGGAAGACAGCATTAACATACACATTTTTTTTATTTTTTTTACTTATTCATCTATAAAAGACTTTTAATCTTTGTTTAATAGCCCTCAGTTCTGTTGTATAGGCTGATTTACACAATTTTCCATAGATTACACAAGCTTATTCTTAAATTCATCATCATAAAATCACACCCTAATCGGATACTCTTTATCATTCACACTTTTGTGGAACAATCATGTTTTTCAAGTCTCCTTTTCCATTTAGCCCACATTTTTTGTGGGATTAATGTCAAGCGAATTTCCTGGCTATTGTGAAACACAAATATTAGCAATGAAGAATGTTTTCATTTTATTTGAAGTATGATAAAGGGCCAGATCTTCCTGAAAAATTCCATCATGTAGCAACCTTTCCTGCAACTTATGAACAACTCTAATTTCCAGTATTTGGGTTTTCTGGTCAGTTTTCATCATCCTGTCAACTGATACTAAGGATCTCAGTCCTTCATGTGTGAAATATCCCCAAAACTACTACTTCAAAGGGAATTCATGGTCTGTTGCAAAAGGTGTGAAGTTTCTTCATGCTTGACTCAGAACTTCAATGCCCATGCACTTCAATGTGACACTCATCAGAGAAGAAGACCTTCTTCCAGTGTTCTATTGTCCAATCTTGATGACTAGGTGCCCACAAGAGAGCTTTCCTGTGCATTTCATCTGTTAGAGGCTTTTCGGGCTTTCCTTCCAGCTGCCAGATGTCAATTATGAACATTAGACACATCCAGATTCATTCCCCAATTCATGAGCCGAGTCCACAAATATGAGCCTGGGGTTTAATTTGCTTTCTCTGAGAAGAAAGCAGTCATCAGTTATCATAGTTTTTTACTTGCTGCCATAGTTTCCCTTTTTCTTTGTTGAAATCAAGCCAGTCTGTTAATGCTGCTGAATAATTTAGTTGCTAACTTTTTTGTGTCATAGATAAATTCTAAATTTTACCATGTAGCCAACAAAGACATACAGTGCAGTTCACGAGTAATATCAGAAAGGAAATGCAAAAGTAACACATACTCAAGTAAATATACTTTTAACCTAAAATAGATTTCCCACAGAGTAATTACTAGTGATTAAAAGTGCAAACAATGCTTAAAAGCGTGGGAGGCATTAATAAGCAATGTGTAGCATATTGTTGCCAGCCACTGAGAAAATTATGAAATAAATTTTCCTCTTTCAGGTGGGACTGTGTCATATACAATACATCCAACTTTATTTTTGGGTCCTGATTTCCACACATTAGATTTCTCCTTACCAGAAGTATCATATGTGTTTTTTTTCTGTGGAGTGTGTTTGCATGTCACTACATTGTTTGAGTACTATATTTTACTCTGCAAAATTTCAGTACAGTTGATTTTCACAGAAATTGATAGGTGAATTAGCCACAGTATTATCTGGATTTCTACAATCAAGCGGGATCAACTTTTTTTGTATTTCAGCTTTTGCGAAACACTGATAGCTTTTATGGGAGTTTTTATTGTGTTTGTACATTGGTGCCCTACACTTTATTTCCAACAATTTCACACAAATTTAAAGAAACAAATTAGATGTTACTTATGAAGAGAGTGTATTTACTGTCATGTGATGTCACAGGTGTCATTGTTCCACGCCATGTCAGTAAGGTCCGTTGTGGTTGCCTTTTAAAAACTTTAAATTTTTACTGTTGAATTTTACTTAAAAAATGTATTTGTTCCAAAAATAAAGTGTCAAATGAATAGTGTGTACCAATTAACTGTACAAAACAGTTTTGCAAAAGTATTCGAAAGTCCTAATGTGTAAGTTGTGTTAAGAATTAATCTGTCAGTGATATATATGAGGGCGGTTTGATAAGTTCTCGGAATCACTGCTAGATGTCAGTGCTAGAGCAACGAGGTTCCCGTGCTAAAATCGCACATCCTTTGTGAGTGAACACGTGGTGCGTTAGTGCTCTAGCTGCAGGAGTGTGGTAGTGACAACTCTTTGTTGTTGTTCCCGCGTAGTGATTTGTGACAACTGAGATTCGAGCAGTGATTAAATACTTTGTAAAGAAAGGTATGGAAGCAAAGGAAATTCATGCCGACATTCAGAACACACTAGGGGACTCTGCTCCTTCATTTTCAACTGTTGCCAAGTGGACCAGCGAGTTTAAATTTGGTCGGGAGAGCTTGGATTGACAGCCAAAAAGTGCTACGACCACAGAATTTATCGCAAAAGTGCATAAAACAGTCATGGAGGATCGTCGACTGAAAGTGCGGGAGATTGCTGAAGCTGTAGGGGTGTCTTCTGAACAGGTATATTATATTTTAACCAAAGAATTGGGTATGAAAAAATTATCCGCAAGATGGGTGCCGCGGCTCTTGACACTGGACGATAAACGCACCAGATTGGAAATGTCCAAACAAAGTCTGGCCCATTTTCAGAGCAACCAACAAGATTTTTTGCGCCAGTTTGTGACTACAGATGAAACTTGGATCCACTACTATACCCCAGAGACAAAACAGCAGTCAAAGCAGTAGAAACATGCTGATTCACCACCACCAAGGAAAGCAAAGGCAGTGCGTTCAGCCAGAAAGGTCATGGCCTCAGTTTTCTGGGATGCATAAGGCATTTTGCTGATAGATTATCTTCCTACTGGCCAAACAATCACGGGGCAATACTATGCAAACCTCCTAGACCAATTACAGGAAAATATACGCAAAACAAGGCCTGGTTTGGCAAGGAAAAATGTCATCTTTCATCAGGACAACGCTCTGCTGCACAAAAGTGTTATTGCCATGGCAAAATTTCATGAACTGAGGTACGAATTGTTGCCACATCCACCTTATTCACCTGATTTGGCACCATCAGACTTTCATCTATTCCCCAAGCTGAAAAATTTCCTCGGTGGACGGAGATTTTCTACAAGGGAAGAACTGACATCCAAATTGGAGAGGTATTTTGCAGGCCTGGAGGAATCTCATTTTCAAGATGGGATCAAGGCATTGTAACATTGCTGGACCAAATGCATTAGACTACAGGGAGACTATGTTGAAAAATAAAAGCAGTTCCACCGAGGTAAGATACATAATTCTAATACATTCCGAGAACTTTTCAAACCACCCTCGTATTAATTATGATGCTGCAGATTGCTGATGCTATTGCTGAGATTCTGCAGTTTTCCACAAACCTTAATTTCTTACTACATTCAATTACTCCCTGAGACTGTTGACTGTTTCTTATTTTGAACAACATTTTTGGCGATACAATGGCTGGAATGGCTTCACCCACTCCAGATGATTAGGCCTTTGTAACCTACCTTATAGTTCATTTCATAGCCTTCCATGGTCATTGTTTGTATTCTTTCTGATTGAAGCCACATTGATTTCTTAAAAACTAATGTTGCTGTGAATTTCATCAGAAGACTGCCATGCATTTGAACAGCTATATATAGCTAAAATAAAAGTGCAGTTTAATCATCTGCAGCTTTGTCACATAGTTTACAATGGCCAGTCAGATGGAGTCATGAAACCTGCATTTTTGGGAGCTGAAGTGACCAAATATGGTCAGGATAAATGTTTTTTGGTCTCTTCTGGATTTTGAATTCTTCACTGACTCACCTGTGCCTTATCTGCTCTCTTTGACAACAATGCTTTTCTTGTCAAATAAAATTAATTGTCCACTGCTTGTTGAATGTTGACCTAAAGCCTGCTTGCTTACTTCATCATTTTTTATGTATCCAACATGTTTGTTGAGCCTCTTCTTTATGGTGCGTTATGTTTCTCCAATGTTTACTTAGCCACAACTTAGAAATTTTATAGACATCGGGCCTATGTATATGTGCCTACCCATCTTTGCCACTTATAAGCATGTTGGATATCTTCTTTGAAGCCATCCATATGATACATATGCATTTATTTTTAAGTAAGTAAGCAGTCTTACTTGTCACCACCTCGGTGTAAGCCAGAACTGCTGGTGGTGGTTTGTTGATCTCTTGGTGCTGCAGTGCGAGATAAGGTGGAGAGATCAAGTGCTGCAAGGATATATCACAAGCTGAAATACTGTAGTCATTGTGTAAGGTGATTACCTTCAATGGGTAACTGCAAGACCTATCTGCCTTAGCTATAACCGTGATCATGCCTTGGATAACCTTAATTTCGTGCTTTGCTACATTAATTTGGTTGCCACATAGCTTGATAAAAACCCAAACTAGGAAAGTTAACAGATAATAAAAGTCACTGGGATATGCTGGTAGATAATCACTATATTCTTCAATTTTTAACAAAGTCACAAAACCAAATTGGCATCAGAAATCTTCTCCAAAGAATTTTATTTGCCGATTCAATTAACACATTTGAGACAGACCAACCTCACGACCCCTAACTGACTTTATAGTTACATGAGGTGTTCTAGTTTCGCCAAACGCTATTCTCAAGGTTACTCATGTTTGGCAGAGATCTGCATCCGCCCCGTTGCGCACCTAATTTGCACTACAAAGAAGCATAGTAACGCTCTAACTGAATCTAGAAGACTGGCTGAGGAAAATTTGGGGCTTCTATATATAGAAACACCCTTGGGAACACGAAGTCTTCCTGTTTCTCACAGAAGTAGTCTGATAAATTGATCAAATGTCTGATCTCACACTTGTAAATTGCATCATCTTTTTGACCTTGATGACTTAAAATATTCCTATTGCTCTAAAATTTTGGCAGTAGCTTGTAGCTTCAGTAGTTTGGCCATAAAAAAATTGTTTTCTGAGATTCGGAAAATTGTTAATAACTTTTACAATTTTGCAGCTATGAAACTTAAATAACTTTTATTTTACTTTTAACCCTTTCCTACCGGCTATTGGAAATAAAGGGAAATTTATAATTTCAATTATATATTTGTATAAAGTTACTTGAAATTAAACGCACACATTTTTTTCAATTTGTTTTTGGAACTCGAAGTGCTAATTACTAAGCCGGTACTTATAAGTACCGTCAGGGACTTTGTGTATCACAGGATGTACAGAAATAGCAATTGAAATCAATTATGTTCATATTGGTATGAAATGTTTGCCTCATGATATTAAAAAAAAAATATATTTTTGCTCATTCAGACACAAAAGACATTGCAGTGCAACATTTGGAATGATGTTTTGACTGTATTTTCTTCATTCTACGTACTTCACATCTTCATCTGATTTTTACAATTTAGGGACACTGTATACCTCTGTTTCCCAATCTTACATCTCTCGTTGTGGAATAGTATGACTTGTGTTGTTTGAATGGATGAGGGCTTGGTGAAATATATATAGATGATCTTTTCTTCTTACTGATATCCTTCATAGTCATCATACCTTGTGCAAAGGATCTTCTAAAAAATTTTACAGACTATTTTCAAATATCGGACAATTTATGTTATAATACAGGAAATGTTATAAACTCAGAATGGGGTATAGTTAAATGTGGTGTGCCTCAGGGCTCAATTCTTGGCCCTCTGCTGTTCTTAATCTATATAAATGATCTCCCACATATACTAGGTGATAATGAACACATGGTGCTCTTTGCAGATGATACCAGCATATCGTTGAAAAACCCATCAGCACAAAACCTCGAAAACACAGCAAATGATACTATAAAGAAAATTAACAGGTGGCTTAGTGCCAACAAACTAATACTTAATGTAGAAAAGACACAGTTACTTCAGTTTTTTACAAAAAATAAAAGAAAGGACAACTATAATGTGATATCAGAAGGAAAAGCAATCAATAAAAGTAATTTCACAAAATTCCTGGGTGTATGTATAGATAACAAATTGAACTGGAAACAGCATATTCAACAACTTCTTAAAAAACTGAATTCTGCAACATTTTCACTTAGGGTAATATCTAGAATAGCTAATATAGAAACCAGAAAGTTAGTATATTTTGCATATTTTCATTCCCTTCTCACTTATGGCATCTCATTCTGGGGAAACTCATCACAAGCACAGAGGGTATTTAAATTGCAAAAACGTCCTATAAGAACTATTTTTGGAGCAAGCCCACAGACGTCGTGCAGAAATCTATTTAAAAACCTGGGTGTTCTAACAATGCCAGCACAATATGTATACTCTGTACTATCATTTGTAGTGGAAAATCCTGAACACTTCAGTCTTAATGCTGACATACATAGCCATAATACTAGGAATAAATATAATATTCACAAGGATTACAAATCACTGTCTTACCAACAGAAATTAAATGTTATCTACAAAAACCCAACTACTTTAAGTCCAAACTGAAAGAGTTTCTGCTTCAGAACCCATTTTACTCTGTGAAAGAATTTTCTTCTTGGAATTTGGTAGCTAAGAATGACTGATAAAATAGTATATATGGTGTATGGAAGGGAAAGGTGACAAAGTTGTCCACAATTACTAAAATGATATATGGTTTTTCTTTCTGTTGAAACTTTTGACAAATGAAATAATTACACTGTTTACAAAATTTCACTCATATATAGTAACGAACATGGGATAGCATGCACTCAAAAACTGCTGTAAAAAATTATGATACTAACAGGTTTTTAAGTAATTGACTGCTTATGAGTTGTGGTAACTGGTTGGTAAGAAAATAACTGGTTGTTAGATGCTGGTAACAAGTTTATACACTGTTCCACATAATAAGTATTAACTAACTCGGGATTGTATTTGTAGATTACAGGAAATATTGGTTATACTAATGGGTCATAACTAACTTCTTGTCAATATATAATATTATCAATTATATAGTAATATTGACATTACTAATAAGTGAATGTACTGTTCCACATCCCCGAGATTATTCTCACATGGGATCAAAGTGAACATATCTATCTATCTATCTATCTATCTATCTATAGGCATTGATAAATACAACATCCAGAATTCCCAAAAACAATCTTTACCATGATTTCGGTAATCTTCTGTGAGCATTGCACAAAGTCATCAGCTGATCAGCAGTATCAACCCCACACATGAAGATATTGTAGTCCTCGACGACTCCTGAGTCCTGAGCATGAAATTGTCAACTTCAATCCATCTTTTTCTTTGCATATAACTAGTGGTGTAACAACAGGGTGACAGGCTGGGCAAAATGCTACGGGATCTACTGCCGGAGGTGGCCCCCGATGACTGGCCAGAGAGGCTCTCTGGTCCAAGATCCACCAGGTCACCAATCCAACCCGAGAGAGGGCCCATCTGTTGAAGTTGCCACTGACCCCAACCAGTGTAGTGGAGTTTCACCGCTGCCATGAAAATTTGATACTAGATGTATGACCTTTTTATCCTTCCATTTCCAGTAGCAAATACCTAGGTTTGTAAATTTATTGTCTCCTCTTTTTAGTTTTCCATCAGCAGATTGTTAGAAAGTCCCTTGCAGTCGGGTCTGATTCTCCCAGAAACAAAAGTTGTTTCAGTTTTTTAATAATAAAACTGATGAAAAATAATGATAATCCTAGATAACATCATCATTGCTCCATTTTTCAGTCAATTCTAAGACCACTCTTTGACCTAATGAGTAATCTGAGAACATTCCAGTCATTTCTTCATTTTTGCCTTGATAAATTATAAACTTCTAAGAGAAGAGTTTCAATCAGAGCGTATTTCATAAAAATATCTAAAACAATGATAAAACCAATTGTATACTTGCTAAATCTATTGACCAATAATCTGTATAAAACTACCCAGAACTCCCTGACGGTACTTATAAGTCCACGTTGGTTTTTCTAGATTATTTAGTAAAGAAACTAGAAAAACATATTTTATAGGTAAAAAATATATGGCTAAATGTTCAAACTAAAAAAGTAATAATAGCAATTGACACTTACCAAGTAAATTATCGTCAAAAAATTCATTGTAATGTACCACTTGTTACTCTGGTCAGTATGCTGTCAAGCCCCAACTTAGAAAATTAATTTCTCGGCAATTTCACGCAGAATTTAAAAATAAATGTTGTCATTGTCTGACTTAATCATACAACAATACATTAACAGGCTTATCAATGCAGTGGACACTGGTATTGTTGAATTATATGGTGGTAAATACAGTGGTACTTATAAGTACTGTCAAGGAGGAAAGGGTTAACTGACTACTCTTTCCTCTGATACCAAAAACTCCGCATTTACTATTTTCAGAAGGGTAAAATAAAATTCGTCAACCAAAAATAGAATCTTAACTAATTAATATTTCAAGCTATTAAAGCTATCGATCTGAAAGTGGCTTTAAACAATCCTACGTATTCCAAAAATGATTACAGAGCAATTCTGAATTCGCTATCTGTTTTCCCTGATTTCTTATTAATTTTTGTAAGCTCTTCCAAATGAATGCTTTCTAACTGACAAAGCCATCTGGCCATATTATCAAAGTATCTTTGGTGCCCAAATTTACTTTCTTTTATCTCAATCCAATGACTTTGTGAATTTAAATTAAACTTTCTAGAAACTCTTTGTATTTAATTAAACTTTATTTTAATACAATTTCTTCCCCTAATTTTATGCATATCACTAAAATTATTAATTTTTCCTTACCCATGTGTGTGACTTTACCATATGCTGTTTAAAATACAATCTTTAGACTATACTGAGCTTTCAAAAATTTTAGTATGTTGTTTTCGAATTTTAAAGTGGGCAATTATGTGATAAATTTCTATACCAGTATTTCACTTTGAATGAACTCAAACTTTACAGTAGGATTCTCTAGCTACAAGATTTACTATCTTTTGACTGTTTATTATCTTGATTATCTTTCAAAGTTAAGAAAAATATTGATTTTAGCAAAATTATATCGAAACCAAATATTACCTATGACGATCTTAGGTTAAGTTCTTTTACAACTGTTTAGATAGCTTTATTACTTGAATTTACTGTTTAAACTTGAATTATTTCCTGCATTAACTGCTTAAATGACTCTAAAGTTGCGGTATCGTGTGGTTCAACTACGCCCGTTATTCTTTAAGCAAATTTCGTTATGCAAATTTTTCAAATTCTAGGTTACATTCCAAATGGTTAGAAACATTCCCCTTAATAATCTCCATTCAGTAGCTATGCCTGCTTCATCACATACAGCAGATGCACAAAGAGATAAGTCGTTTCATCATCAGACCTTAGAGTTCTTTGTGTTTTGACCCCATACATTGTGATAGGCCATTTGTGTACAGTCTCTTGATAATTTCTATATTTGGCTACACAGTATTTGATAAAGTTTCAATCTCAATGTCAGACATTCCCGGATTTCTTCCTGTCAAAAAGTGTGTGTTATTATTGCAAAAAATTTGTTACAGACAAAAAATTAATAGAATAATTATGGCAAAAAGCATTAGTTAATGAGATGCACATTTACTTGCAAATTATATTTGTTCCAGGATTTTTTGATATGCATTGAGATGTTCCTGGCAGCAATAGCTCACCATTACAGCTTCTCTTACAAAGACTATATCAACTCAAATTCTGAGCAGCTTTCTTGTTGTGCAGCCTTCCTTGCAATGTTTGATGTATCAGATGTCCAGCGAGACATCAAAGAGCATTTGGAGGTTGTAGGTGAGTTTCTCTGCCTATTGTAGTCACATACAAGGGTGATCTGTAAAGTTTCCGACCTCAACGTGAAGATGGCAGCACTCGGAAATAAAAGCTAGTGAATTTCATTGTTTATCCATTGACAGTTGCTCACCAAAGTTTCAACCATTTTGGACATGCAGTTGTTATCTAGCAGTCGTTTGAGTGAGTTGATGTGAGTGTTTTTATGAAAACAGACAAAATTGAGTATCGAGCTGTCATTAAATATTTGTTTTTGAAAAGCAATACGCCTACGTAAATCAAAGATCAGTTGGATTCTGTGTATTGGGACTCTGCACCATCACTTGCCACAGTGAAATATTGGGTAGCTGAATTTAAACGTGGCCATAAGAGCTTGGGAGATGATGAATGTTCGGGACGTCAAAAAAACTGCAACTACCGACAAAAACATCGCCAAAGTTCACCAATTGGTGATAGACTACCACCAAATTAAAGTGAAAGAGATAGCAGAGGTTATGAACATTTCAAAAGAACGTGTTTGTTACATATTAAATCAACATTTAGGTATGAGGAAGCTGTCCACGCGTTGGGTGCCATGTTTTCTCACATTAGACCGAAAACGTGTTTGAATGAACATTCCAACGCTCTGTTGGCGCAGTTTAGGCGCAATAAATCCGAGTTTTGGTGCCGATTAATTACTGTAGATGAAACTTGGATACACCATTATACGCCCAAAACAAAAATACAGTTCAAACAGTGGACTGCAAAGGGGGAACCGGCTCCAAAAAAAAAAAAAAAAAAAAAAAAAACTGTTTTTTTCGGCTGGGAAAGTGCTGGCGACTGGTTTTTGGGATAGTCATGGAGTTATTTTAATTGATTACCTTCAAAAAGGAAAAACCATCACAGGAGCATACTACTCATCATTACTTGACAAGCTCAAGGTTGAACTTGTGAAAAAACGGCCCCATTTGCAGAAAAAGAAAATCCTGTTTCACCAAGACAACGCACTATCTCACACCTCAGCGGTTTCGATGGCGAAAATTCATTAATTACAGTTTGAACTGCTTGACCATCCGCCTTATTCACCAGATCTGGCCCCAAGCAACTTCTTTTTGTTGCCTCATCTAAAAATTGCGCTCAGAGGACAGAGATTTTCGTCAAATGAAGAGGCAATCACCTTCGTGAACAATTATTTTGCAGAGAAAAATGCCGAGTACTATTTGGATGGGTTACTGAGATGGGAGCATCACTGGGAGAAGTGTGTAGTGTTACAACGAGACTATGTTGAAAAATATAAAAAAACATCTGAAAAAAATGTCTTGTTAGGTTGGAAACTTTTCAGACCACCCTCGTATATTGGTATTTATAGTGGCAGGTTTTAATTCAAGCATACTGATCAATCTAGCTGTGTGCTTAATTATGTTTCTTTTTAGCTTAGGGGATTCTTTTTTTTATATATTTTATTAGATAATTGGTTTACTTTCTATGGCATTTACATTAAATATCTATTGAGATAAAAATTAAGGGAAGAACACACAAATAAGGTGCAGACACATATAAATTTTTGAGCATAAACTTTTGATCAAGGTTGGAGTGCAAGGGAAACCACCATGATTTGAAGTGGTTGTGGACAAGGGGAGGCATATACAAAAATAATGAGCAAGGAAAAGGGAATTCACAGTTTATAACACTATTCTAGATATATGAAAAATATATATAAAATAGGATAAGTAGCAAAAAATAAATTACAAATTAGGATAGGGAAATGAACCATTACTTACCTTCGTTGTGGGGCATGAACACATAAAACGACAAAAACACAAATGGCATTAAAATTTTCAGGTTTTAGCCCTTTGTCAGCTAGAATACATTGTGGAGGGTGGGTGTAGTGGGAGACTGGTTCACAGAGTGACTGTTAGCCAGTGACATTGGGGGGGGGGGTAAATTCACAGGGCAGGGTGAGGAATAGTGATTTAAAGCTAATATCCAAGCATTTATAAATATCAAAACTAATTTCTGGTGGGCAAAAAGAGTGAAATGATATAATAAAATCTTACAAACTTAAATATGAGCAAAACTAAACAAATAAAAAATTAAACCAAAGAATCTGTGAAATTAAATATCACGTTTGGTTAGTGCTGGTTCAGTCTAAGTAGTGGAGATCAAGGCAAGAAGAGAATGGAGAGGAGAGGGGTGTGGAAAGAAATATACAATGACTTGGTATTATCTTAAATTAAGACCAAGTAGTTGCCTCATACCCAGTTTGTACTGGAAGGAAAGTTCCTATCTTCAGAGTTCAGAGGAGCTGCTGCTATTTGGGAGAACTCTGTTAGCATGGAATGTGAAAAAAAAGTTGAAATTATTGGTGTCATGGCCTCATGGGAGATGCCATGGACAGCTATGGGGTGCACCACTAGTAGTGTATAATGTCTTTGTTCTTATATTTTTTGTGTATTTTTGCATATATATATTTTACATTCATGATAAAAACATAAAAAAGATAAAAAAGAAAAGAGAAAATATTTTCTACAGACCTCTGCTGCATTTCTGCAACTGGTTTCAGCGATTTGGTACACTATTTACACCTTTCAACTCCATCTGCACTTCCCACCAAGAGCCACTGGCCTTCATTTTTCAGTTCCAGTTTCCATCATTCTATAAAATTTCATCACTATGTGTCTATGTGTTTTTCCATATGTCTGTGCCACAGCAACCTTCTACTTCTATAAGCAGTGAGTTATTCTATCAAAATGTGGAAAATATATACCCATACATATCTCGTGGCCTTGCTGCCTTCATCTGTCGTAAGTGGTGACTTTAATTCCCTATCCTACTTTAATTATGTATAACCATAATAATGAGAAGGAAGATGCTTTAAGGCACTGAAAATAAGGAAACTTAGGAAAAGTAAATTCATCAATCGTCATACGAGGTGTGTTCGAAAAGTAATGAAAATTTTGAAATTTTGCTGGCTTGTAAGGGACAAAACCACATACCGGGGTGAAGTGTTCCCAAAAATCGCAAGTTATGAAGAGGAATAAATACCAGACTAAACCCCGTTAAATAAGTATCGAAGTTTCATTGTCACTGTTTACACTTTGCTCATATGAAATATTCTGCCATGGTTGTCTGTACAGCACATGGTACTGCATGCTGGGTAGCCATTATCATTGATTAACACCAGCGCCACCGAGCGGTTTTATCAAAACTAACTAACACATTGCCGGCCTCAAGACATAAAATACAAGTGCCTCGGGTTGCCTCCGCTCGGCATTATATACCTTTTGATGCCTGCCTTCTGTAGCGTCTCGCTATCAAAATTAGTCTGGGAGAAATTTGAGATCTCCAGTGTCCAGAATTTTGCAGTGTATAGTATGCGGTGTGTAGATTTGTCGAGTTTATGATGACTTTAGCTCTAAACTTACTCAGTTTATTGTAAAAAATTTAAATGTGTGTGCGGAATAATAACTGACTTCCTGAAAAATGTCGGTAAATCCCCCGTTGGCACTTGGTTTTCACAATTCTGAAAGTTTCCGCTGAATTATAAATTATCGTGTTTAAATCCCTGTCATTTTGTTCAATGATTGCTCCTGATTTGAAAATTGTATTATCGGTGGTGTATTTTAGAAGTTATTAACCTCACCAAAACTGAGGTGATAGCCATCCGGCAGACATGTTAAAAAAAAACTAATATCTTGTTAATTATTATTGTAGTGCTACTTATTTCGAAAAAGTGTTATTGTCGTCTGAATTGTTCTTTTATTTTATTATACGTTTTAAAAGTGATTGTTTACTGAAATGGTCTTAGTTGTTCACAATTCAAATTTCTTTACGACGTCATAACCTTAAAACTGATTTAATGTTCATTATACTGGGTGGAATGCTTTAAAATTTTATATGTTATCCAGTGTTCTTTATTATTACATAAAATTCATTTATTAGCTCAGGAAGTTATCAAAAACGTGTTGTTATGTGTTGTTGAAAATGCAAGTCTGCTCAACAAAGTTTTTAAATTGTGTTTACTTTATTTATACTGTCTGAAACTATTGGTTTTTAGTGACTTTAACTTTCTTTTGGATTATTATTATTATAAAAATACTTCACTGCATTAAAAAGTGTTGCAAAATAGTGATATGGTCACATAACCAAAATTGATTGTTTACAATTTGGGTAACTAGGGATATCGCTGTTTTAGGTAAGTTTACAAGCTGTTTACTATTATTAACTGTTTATTTAGGGCTTGTATTATGTGTTGAATTAATTTTTTTGCTTTTAAATCATCATATGTTCTGAGATAGACTGCGGTATTGGCTTCTGCATGAATCGCATTTCCCACATCCTGTAGTTACGAGGTGAATAATTTTACCATTTCTGGAAGGCTTACCGCCTCCCTTATGCCTTGTAGCTAAGAAAAGTAGAATTTAACCAAATTCTAAGGTGTTTACAGGCTGTATTAGTCTGGTTGGCACAATTGTTTTCATTATTGCATTGGCAAATATAAAAGTATCTATACATTTTGAGCTATCTTGGATGTTTAGTCTCTTGTCAGTTGTTAAAAGGATAACATGTGTTTTGATATAGTCAGCAAGTTTTCATTTGTATAAATCGTATGTTGGAGAGTTTGTAGTAAATTTTGCTGTAATAATGGAATTAAGTGGAACAAAGTTTTAGAAATGTTAAATATTACTTTTGGTGAATCTACTATGAGTAAAACAAGGATTTACAAATTTATAAGCATCTTCAAGATGGCCCTGAAGGTGTTGAAGATGACAAGCATATGGGTCATCCTAGCATATCAATAACCAACGAAAAGTTGGAAAAGGTGAAAGAAATTATTATGAACGTTTGCCAAATCATGATTAGAGAAGTTGCTGATGATGTTGGTGTATCAGTTGGATCAAGCCATCATCTGTTTCTGGTATGAAATGTGTTTGCAGCAAAATTTGTTCCACAAGTATTGAGTTTCGAACAGAAACAATGGTGAAAGGAAGTTGCTGAGTAAATGCTTAATGAGGTCAACAATGATGCAGCACTATTGAAATGTGTCATAACAGGTGATGAAACATGGGTTTATGTTGTTGAAACTAAGGCTCAATCATTCCAGTGGAGGCATTCTGGATCGCAAAGACCGAAAAAAGCTCAACAAGTTCAGTCAGCTGTGAAGGTTATGCTCGCTGTGTTCTTCGATTTTAATGGCATAGTGCACCATGAGTTCTTGCCACAAGGTCAAATGATCAGTAAGGAATACTGCCTTCAAGTTCGACGCCATTTTCAGGAAGCAGTCTGAAGAAAACTCCCAGATTTGTGCAAAACAATTCATGGCTTTTGCATCACAATAATGCACATGCTCACACATCATTGCTTATTTTTGGCAAAAAAAAAACAAAAAAAACACACACACACACTGTAATGATGCCCCAGACTCCATATTTGCCAAACATGGTCTGTGTGATTTTTTTTCTATTCCCAAAAACAAAGAGAACCTTGAATTTTACACACATAGATGGTATTAAAAGTGCATCACAGAAAGAGCCTAAGCTATTCCAAAGATCAATTGTTCCAGAAGTGTTTTGGGAATTGGAAGAAGCGCTGGCATAAGTGTATAATATCTAATGGGGACTATTTTGAAGTGGTTAACATTGATGTGGATGAATAAATAAAATTCTTTCCATAAAATGAAAATTCCCATTATTTTTTTTAACACACCTCGTGCATAGAGATAGGAGGGCAGCAACAAATGCAGAAAAAGACAAACACACATAATACAGTATCTCGGTAGTGAACCATAGACTTATGATAGATGTGACACACAACAAAGAGATCAAATGTTAACCATACTGATACTTGTCATGCAAATGGGTTATCAAAGGAAGAAAGAAAGGGAAGCTGGTTTTTGAACAGGAGGTACGGTTGTAAGACTGGAGACTTCTGTATCATACAGTTGCAATAAAGTCTTTTTTTGGTGATAATATAATTAGTTAAACATTAACGAATGCTCCACTGAGAATATATTATCTTCTAGAATACCTTATACTTAGTCCAAAAATTCTGATTATAAGTTTTCTATTTTTGCGTTTGTTGGTGGAATAATTCTGGTTAAAAAAAAAAAAAAAAAAAAAAAAAACTCCATTCAAAGAAAGAATCTGTTTTCACTGACTTAATGTTATAACATCAAATATGAAACCTGGAAAAGAATAGATGCATAAAAAAGACCATAACATGGCGACATGTGGCAGTTTCTCCAAATGGCAACATGTAACAGGTTTATCGTAACAACATGTCAGATGTGTCAGTTTTGCCTTGAAGCCTGCTGTTTTGTTCATATAAGTTGTGGGGCAAAACAGAAACTAAATTAAACTGATAATTCATCATGATTTTCATTTGACGTATCATTGCCACAGCCAGAGATAATACATGCATTGTATCGAGCTAAGTCAGAGTCTGCAATGAATACTTTGGATCATTTCAGCAATACTTTATTTTTTGCCTTATTAATGGAGTATGCATATTGCCCATGTTTGTTTCTGTCCATTTCACAAAATAATTAACTTTTTTAAAATTGTGTACGTATTTTTTTATGAATACCAATACTAGTAACAAAGGAAACAGTTGTGCTCTTAGAGCAGCACCTGTTTCATTAATTCCAGCAGTCACGTGAGGTAGTTTACCTACCACTAGTATCCCAACCAAAATTCACCACTATTTTTAGAATTCTCAGCATTGAATGATATTGGTTTGGAGACAGTATTCCATACCCTTGGGGACGAACCTAATTTGAAAACTCTTATTCTATGACTTTTCTATACTATCCATTGACAGTCCATTGAACTTAAGCCTCAACTTGAATCACAATCTCTTGAAATAGAACCACTAAATTAGAAGCACAGGCAACTAAACTTCAGAGACAAATTACATTAAAGAATGCCCCAATTGAAGCATACAAATCACAATGTTCTATGACCACCGCCTAGGATTTACACAACAGCATCACTAATAAAATGTAAGAAACTTCATCTTTTCTACAAAATCAGCTCACAGCTTTGAACATTGCTCTTCAATGGCAGTTTATTCGGAGTGGATTCAATTTTGGGAGAGTTAGTTGACAGTAACAGTACATTTAAAACAAGATTATTGGTAATAGAAGAAATTAGAAATGACATAGACAACAGCATAGGTACTGTAGGCATGTTGTTAGGGAACATTAACCCCTGAGAAAGATTCAGTTGTGGTTTACTCGATTTGTAACACAGCCGAAATACCATACACCACCAGTTGGGAGATGTAAACCAAAAGGTATTTATCGACAATTAACACGTGAATGATAGATTCACAGTTAATATATGAACGGACACACAAAATGATAGCGAAGCAGTAAATTTAAGGTGTGACAGATACAGTAAGAAGAACATTTTTAATGTTGATCTAAAACAAAACAAGTATTAAATAAAAAGCTGGTGCTATTATCAATAATACAAGAGGTTAATAGCAGTGTATTTACAAAAAACTCCATATTTTGTTGTGAAAACAGATTTTTTGTGGCCGACTGCCTTCTCAGTTCAATGGACCAATACTTTCTGGTTCTGCTCCTGGTGCCTCTTTTTATAGCATTAGCTCAACCTTGGGCTTCTACTCCCTACTACATGTATCACACCTAGCTGATAGGGCCACCCTAGGTTCGTGCCTAGCAGGGCAGTAGACAGAGTCAGTACCAGCTGGCAGTAGGCTTGCATATACCATTACTACTGGCCACACTTCCATTTTGGACGCAGACCTGAGATGGTATCGTATGCTATTGAAAGAGACATAGTTGCAGAAGCCATCAGTCTGCCAAACTTTCCAGATTAATTTCCACCTAAAGAGGACAGACAGTTGTTGCTAAAAATAACCTACTTCCCTCATTCATCTTTTAACCATTGCTCGCCAGTAGAGACTTTATTAAAATTCATGGACATCCACATCACAATTTCTTTATTTCATTCAAATATGTATAGTCACTTTATTTATTCATTTTATAAAGTTGTGTTATATTTTCTTCAACTCGTAACCTTGCCCTCTATCAATTGTTCTCCATTTTTTAATTCATATGCACTTTTTTCCATACTTTCAACTGCCACAGAATGCAGCAGACCTTCTACTTCCACCCTATGCCCACCATGTTGCTCAGCTAATGAAGGGTTTACACTCAAAATTTTCAACTTATTTATGTGTTAATGCTATAATACCATCTACAATAGTAAGTGCTGGTTTCTTTATCTTACTGTAATATTTATATTAATTTCATTTGATTTTCAGCATCTTTTGTTTCATTTGAATCGAATCAGTATTTAATTAATTGCAAACCATTTGGTGTTTTGTTGTCTTCTGAATAGACCAACAAAACTAAATCAGTATATCAGATTTGAAGAAATTATCATTTGTCATTATTGTCTGATGATGTGCACTGTTTTGCACATCAAATTTACAATTTTTTTAAAATCTGAAACAGAACCATTTAAATTTTTCAGTGCTGCAGTTTTTACTCATTGGAAAATTGCGGGCAAATAAGGCACATTCTGATCAGTATGGGATACAGAATCATGTGATACGAGAGATTACCTGCATACTTTAAAAATTATACAAATTTAGTGTGATTACTTAATTATAAATATTAGAGACAACATAAAATATTGAAATTATTGGATGTTCTCACTGTAACAATATGATAGGAAGATAAAGTAGACCTATCAAGTTCCCAAGTTAAAGTAAGGGGAGGCTGCACAAACACAAAAACACAGTATTTCAGGCTTTGATCTTTTCTAGTTATATTGACGTGTTAGAAAATTCAAAGTTAAGCTAGGTGACACACACACAGAGAGAGAGAGAGAGATTGTTTGGAAAGTGGATATATTAAACATTTGGATACTAGAATAACCACCCTAACAAAAGTTGAAAAGTGCTGCAGCTTCGAATAATGGACAAATCGTACACACATACGGTGTTGAAATTTTAGAGCTTATATTCATCTTCAAGTGAGGTAGTTGCCTGATGGATGCTGGCAGCTAACGGTAGGCATAGTCCATCGGCTTGTTGTGGATAAAATCAAAATGACCTGAAGTAAGGGTGTGAGTTCAAGGGCGCAAACCCAAAAATTGTAAAACACATTGCAGGAAAAAACCACAGACATGCAGAAGAAGTCAGCAGTTTTGGGTTTACTTCTTTCCAATTCCCACCAATACCTCCCGTCATGTTGATTTTCCCCCACCACAAGCCATCAGCCAATGTTCTGCATCTGCGGTTAGCTGCCAGCCTCCATAAGGCAGGTCCCTCACTCTGTTGTTTCAGCCCTCTATATTTTTACGTGTTTTTCCAAATTTCGATGGCACAGCAATTTTCGGCCTTGGTAAATAGTGGTTATTATATTCAATAAATATAGATGAGAGAGAGAATTGTTTGGTATTACCATGGTCAGTGCTCTGAATACTTATGCCCAGCACCGGCTTTAGGGGGGGAGGGGGGGCCGGGGTGCCGGGGTCTGGAGGGTGCCGTGGTCTGGAGGGCGCCGTGGTCTGGAGGGCGCCACACGTGCCAGCTTAACGTAACCATTTAATTTAATTACCTATTTCTGTCGATCTAAAGAAAAACGAAATTCAGTGTATTAACGTTTATGGACTTATCTCGTGGGTGTAGGTATTTAGCATGTGCAACAAGACCTGTCATCTCGTAGCTTGTCGTATCCCTCATTAATAAAGGTGCAATTTCTATGCAGTTAATCACTGCTACATAGACTATCGAGAAAAGCGAGGGGCCAGGAGACCAGGGGTGGTAGGGTCCGCCAGTCATTCCTGGTCCTCGTTGCCCACACACATGCGGGAATGTTCAAAGACACAGCCGCTCACTTCCTCTTTAGGTCGAAGTTCCTACGGACCCTTTGAAGGGTCTTCCAATGTTTGGGACATGTTATTCCTGAAATCTGCAAAATATTGTACGAGGAACTCAGGAATGATTATATGTAGGTAAATGTATATAAACATATTCGTTTATATCTACATAAATATAAATGAATAAACATGGGAAGGTCTCATACAGTTTAATAAAGTCAGCTAAGACATCTTTGCCAGGAAGACGAGCGTTCAGTGCAGCATATGTGTCAGTCCAAGACGGTCTGTCAGACTGTGTGTTAATAGCAATCGAGGGATCACATGCTGACGCTTGGGATGTGGGGTGAAAACCCTAGCGTGTTGTCGCCCACAAACTAGAAGTATTTGCAATGGACTCGGCTCACCGCATTCCAGGACTGCCCATTTCCCCACTAGTGTATGGGCTGCTATATGGAAAGCAACAAGAGCACTTCCTATGAAGCAACCCGCTTTCTCGGAAATGGCTGCTTGAGCCACACGATTGTATCGGTCCCAGAGCAGTGTAGACTCAGCCGCTAGCGGAACAATTCAAATATTTTAGAAGGAAAAGGTGTTATTTACAGCAGATAAAGATGAAAAATTGGTCGAAGTAGTGTGTAAATTTCCGTGCATATATAATGTTTCTTTACCACTGTACAAGGACCAATCTGTGAAGGACAATATTTCGAAAAATAACTCCTTGAAAGATCAGGTAATAAAAATACAGTATAATCTAACCTAAGTTTTTTTCACTTTTTATTACCACCATGTCACTCATTATTATATATTTATTACTATAAAAGCCTTCAGAAAACCCAGTTACTTCGTGTAATGTACTTGCAATATACCACATAGTTAATTTTAATTAAAACTTCATTTGGTAGTAATAGTAATACTGATTCTAATGGATATAGCAAAACTTAAAATATTCTGGCAGTTTCCACTACTAGTATTATTTTTACTCTAATAAAAATTTAACTTTTGCATCTGTACAGAGACTCAATTTTTCTTCAGATTTCGAATAGAACTCGTACTTTGCTCCGGTCGAACTCTGTGGTTTATAGGCATGTTCATAAAAATATTATTTTATTGACTTATCTTTATCTGCGTAACACAAATTAATAAATAATACACAAAATTAATAGGCCTAATATAAATTCACATAGATAAAAAAAACCTTCTCAGACTGTCACTGCACCAACACTCTGCCTAATTAGGGAGCATCCATAAACCACGTAGCTCCATTTTGACCTCTTCTGAACCCCTCCCCCCACCTGCGTAACCTGGCGTGGCTTGTGTCTCTACTCTTCCCCACCCCACGTAGTACATTTGCCCTACTCATTCCAGAAGACATTTGTAGGTACTGTTTTCTCTTGTCAGACTATTGTAAATTACATACGGAGATAATTAAATGATGGAAATAAATATTTACTGCTGTTGAGTGTTCTGTACCCAATTTTAACTGTGACAAATAATATGAATCAAAAACTACATTGCCTTGCTCGGAACCCCTCCGCCCCCCTTCTCCCATGTAGCCCAGTGTAGCTTTCCAGTTAAACCCTCCCTCATCTAGACCGTGCCATGTAGTTTATGGACGCTCCATGACAGCTCGCCCCCTCACGTCCACACTTGTCCGTAGCTCTTCCATGTAACAGATGGGTTCCTACGTGGTCTTCAGTCTCCTTTAACTTTTAAATTTTGTTGTTTCACAGTATTAATGTAAAGAAAAATTACCTTAAAAATGATATGGGAATCTCACTGTTTGATCTCTTAAGCACAAAAATTGTATGCCAACGAAGTTTTAACAAATAATTATCACACTGTACTGGACTGAAAAATTCTCGTGTATCTCAACATAGAATAAAATGTCAAGCGTCATCACTTCACATTTGACGTGATTGTTTTGGTTGAGGTTTCTTTCAATTCACTTGATATTTTTTGTTAATAAATAATGAGATTATTATATATTTTAATTTTAATAGAGACCGCAGAAATTGTATATAATAATATCCTAATAACATCATATGATCTCAAAGTCACGAAGTTTCTTATCAGCCGCGCAGTACACTTCTATCGTTTAACCTAATTTGCAAAGGATACCTACAGTTTAACATGAAATTCAAACCACGGAGCATCCTAGCATCTTAGCATTAACAAATCAAAGTTATGCGAGAGGTGAATGTCAATTCTAAAACCCATAAAAATTACAGCTGAGACAGGGATTTGAACCAGGGACTATCAGGGCTGGCGTTGGGGGGGGGGGGGGGTAAGCGGGGCAAAAGTACCCTGACTGTAGGGGCCCTCAGGCCTTGAAGACAAGGTCGCACGTTTTATCGCAGGCCCGAAATTCCTAGCGACGGCCCTGGAGACTATCAGTACCCCAATCGTACACTGTAACCATATGAGTCAATGAAAATATAATCCCAGGAAAATAATTCTCGTAAAAAGAGGCCAAGTCTCGTATAGTGACAAAAAGTTAAGAGATCGTTTTCTGTGACAAGTCTAAGCTTTACAGTGTGTATTCGCTTCACTTTGTGAAACAGAATAATCTCTCTTGGTATTATAGATTTAATTAGAATTTTAAAAAAAGTTATGATGTCTTGGCCATTGTGCATGCCATGTTTTAGTAAACCTAAATAAATACCTTTAATGCATTGCTTTATCAAACTTATACAGAAAATATATTATTTCCTACGCACTTTTTCGAATTTCACAAGTATATATTACGCCTTTCATTTCAGAAAAAATTATGACATGCGTAATGGCCAAGTCACCATTTTTTTTGTTCTAAAGAAAATCTGTAACACCGAGAGGGACTATTCTGTTTCACAAAGTGAAGTGAATACACACTATAAAGCTTAGACTTGGCCCAGAACATGATCTCATAACTTTTTGTCACTACACGAGCACGAGACTTGGCCTGTATTTACAAGAATTGTTTTCCTTGTAAGTTGATCGCTTATTCTGAATCGTCGCTCAAATGTTACGATTACATTCGGAAGTCGGTAAACAAGAACATTTCAGAATTGAAGACATCAATATGCGTTGCTAACTAACAATGCCCCACTCTGAAAACAATGAGTATGCACCATAGCCCAGCAATGCAGATTGCCGCTGGTTTAACTGCCACATAAGTAAATAATGACTAATGAGTAACTTCCAAATTAAGCATAGAAACAAAGTAAAATTTAATGTGTTGGTTAAACTTGTTGATCTCTATGCATTAAAGAAATCTCAGGCATATAGCTCCATCTTGAGCAAAGCAATTAACCCACAAATATGTGCCAGAATTTTTTCATCTTTGGGATTGTAATTAAATAAATATGGGTAAAAACACCAATATTAGACTCTTGTTATGATTTGGGGATGAAACCATATATGCGTACCAAAATTCATGTTTCTAGGATTACTGGAATTACAGTGGAATTTTGATGTCGGGGTGTCATGGTAGAAATTAAATTTTAAATTTCACTAGCTTCCAAAGAAAAGAATGGAGAGAAATAAAATTTAACACATTAGTTAAAATCAGTGAGCTCACTCTGCAATGAAAATTTGAGGTGTATAAAGCTATTGGGTTAGAATGCGATTTCACGTTATGGGTAGGTAAGAGGTAGTTATGGGGAAATTTACTGGTTTCAGACTTTGTTATTTATAATATGTGGGTAAAATGGTATCTGTGTATCAAATTTCAGCTTTCTAAGACTACGGGAAGTACCTTAGAGTTTTGATGATCATCAGTCAGTCCGTGAGTGACAAAATCACTGAAATTTTTCTATTAATAACATCCAAAGAAAGAACAGTAACGAAACAAAATTTAATAACAGAAGTTTCAGGCATGTAGCATTATTACGATTGAAGAAATTGAGATTCAAAAATGACCTGATTCGCTTCAAGAAGAGGGTAGACAGTGTCGCCGCTGGCTCGACTTCAGTCAATGTAATGAAAAATAAACATTCAAACATAATAAAATAAACGTATTCTCTTTCTATATCATTTATTTTTGTTATCCCAAAACAGATGTAAACGGCATGTAATTCGGGTCTGGGAGGTTCCTGGTTCAAAATCCGGATCTCACATGCAATATTTATGGGCCTTGAAATCGACTTTTCATCTGGGAAAACTTTTATTTGTTAATGCGAACATACAAGGATTCTACCTACATTTTACGAACGTCTGATAAACCTGAAGTGAGGCTGAATAAAAGACACTTTTCTAAGGCAATCAGTAATGATAAAACAACATTTAGTCGCAAGGACCAAAATAATTTTAAAAAGCTTTCTGGTTCAGAAAATCGTAAACAAAAGGCGGAAAAAGACAAAGTTTTTGAACAAGCTAAACAACATATGAATATTAATAAATACTTGAAAGGAATTTCTAAGGTCACTACTTCAGATACCGAATCATATATCACCATTTTTACATCAGAATCCAATAGCCAAGTTACGATTAATATTTCTTTAGAATCTGAACAATTAGGCACTAAAAATGCACACTTATCTATTCAAGGTGACCGAATTAACCAGCCCATTAAATCTTTAGATGAACCGTCTGAGTTGTCTGTAAGTCAAACCCAAGATATGACCCCTCTGGCTGGTAAAGGTATCAACATACATCAACATGGAGTAAAAGAATACAATGTTTCTGATGTAGCTACATGGCCAAAAGTACTTAATGCGAGCAATATAGATCACATTAATTTGTTTGGGCCCTTGCAAGTACATTTAAATAATTTTCCGAAATATCAAAATGGACATCATTTTCTCTTCAACTTATTACTCAAGAAAGCTTCCAAACGAAGAAACTATCAGACGTCGGTGGTTAGTTTATTCACTATCAAACGATAGTGTCTTTTGTTTTTGTTGCCGACTGTTTGATTTAAAGTCAACTGCAAATTTGACCACTACTGAAGGTTTCAAAAAATGGAAACATTTGAAAGTGCATGAAAATAGTCCTGCACATAAAAAAGCATTTATTCAACGGACTGAAGCTGAAATCAGGTTCAAAGGTAGTTCAACTATTGACAAGGGAGAACAGCAGGTAATTTCTAAAGAAAGATTATGATGGAACAATGTGCTTCAAAGATTGATGCACATAACCTTGTATTTGGCTGAAAACAACATGGCATTTAGAGGGTCATAAATTATTTACTCCAAATAATGGAAAATTCTTAGGTCTTGTACAATTAATGGCAAAATTTGACCCCGTCGTGGAAGAACAGGTTAGAAAGGCAGTGAACGGTGATTTGGCTGACCATTATTGCGGCAAAAATATACAAAATGAATTAATAGAAATCATGACATCAAAAGTTATCTCTACCATAGTATCCCGTATAAAGGATTCAAAGTATTACGCAATCATAGCTGATTGTACTCCTGATATAAGTCATAAAGAACATGTTTTATTTCATTTTTGCAAATAGTAGATACAAGGGGTGTAGGTCTCACAGAAGGTATTTCAAAAACATTGAGTGATCATGGTCTTGACATAAACAATTGCAGAGGACAGGGTTATGCTAATCGTGCAAACGTGAAGGGAAAAAATAAAGGCGTACAGAAAAGAATTATGGACATAAATCCACTAGCTTTTTTTTGTACCATGTGTATGCCATAGTTACAATTTAGTATTATGCAATGTGGCAAAATCATCGGTAAAATCCGTTACCCTGTTTGGAATTTTACAAAAAATGTTTAATTTATTTGTAGGATCGGTAAATAGATGGAAAATTTTGACCGATCATTTGAAACTATACACCCTGAAAAATTTTAGTGATACGTGCTGGGAAGCTGGAATTGAAAGCGTCAAAGCGGTTGGTTATCAATTATGTGATGCTTTGGGTTCCTTGGCCGATGTTACCAAACAAAGCGATGTCTTGACGTCATACGAAGCGACACACTGGCAGGATAAAAAGAAGAGTTCAGCTTTATTGTTTCTCTTATAATATTGATTGATGTTCTTTTTCAAATTAAAGTTGTGAGCAAAGCCGGTCAGTCATCTAAAATCGACTTTGAAGTCGACTTTACTGAATTGCTTGATAAATGTTGCTCTTATTTGAAAACATATAGACAAACAGGTCTCGAACAGGATATTGTAACAGCAACTGAATTAGCATCGGAGCTTGACACGCAACCAGTTTTCAAACCACAAACTCTACTAAGACGCATTAAACGTAGACCGGGTGAGGAAGCTGTTGATGAACCGATAACTGATCCAAAAAAAAAAAGGTTTGAAGCAGAGTTTTTTAAAGCTCTTTGGACACCATGGTTATATCTATGAAGGAAAGATTTCAACAGATGCAAGATTTCTCTACAACGTGGAATTTCTTGTTTAACATTTAAAAAAATCAAAATAAAGAAGAACTAATGTGACATAGTTCTGTGCTGCAAGAAAAGTTAATGATCAACTTTAAATCCGACATTGATGGAGATTTATTGTGCGATGAAATTTCAGGTCTCCA
Source organism: Vandiemenella viatica (assembly GCA_031002005.1). Lineage (NCBI taxonomy): Eukaryota > Metazoa > Arthropoda > Insecta > Orthoptera > Morabidae > Vandiemenella > Vandiemenella viatica. Next base: position 67,549,345 of record JARYHS010012519.1, on the reverse strand, counting down.
GCACTATCTCGAAGACAATCAGCCAACACCTATTGAAACATTAAACTTTATCAAAAAGTACAATCTTCAAGAGTTATACCCCAACACCTGGATTTCGCTGCGTATTCTGTTAACAATACCAGTGACTGTTGCAAGTGGCAAACGCAGTTTTTCTAAACTAAAACTGATAAAAACATACTTGCGGTCTACAATAGATTAACTAGTTTAGCCTCGCTGTCCATTGAAAATCAAGTTGCAGAAAACCTAGATTTTACCAGTCTTATAAGAGAGTTTGCTGACAAAAAAAGCTAGAAAAGTAAGGTTTTAGTTTTATTGTTTTAATTTTCAATTTTCATTTAATGTTTCATGACTAAATGAAATTGTTTAGAAAATAAATGTATAAAATGTTATTATTAATAATAATAAATACATGTTTGTAGTATTATATTATTTCAGTAAAAAATATGGTACAAAATTCAAAATATTTTTAAAAAAATATAATCAAAAATAAAAGAGCGCCAGATGCATGACTCATCCGGGGCACCTAGAGGATTAAGGCCGGCCCTGCTAATGCCTCAGCTTTCAGTTATTATTATTATTATTATTATTATTGAGTAGTTTTTATATTATAACACTATTTCTTTCTCTGTTTAAGGGAGCTCACTTAGCCGTCGAATACGAGGAAGGAGTGCTTATCGCTATGCATCAGGTAGTGCTACAGAGAGTTCACGTCTTCTTGTTCCATCTCCTGAAATAACTGCACCTGACACTAGTAGAAGTGCTCCTGCACGCTTTGTGGAGCCTCTCACTAGCTATGACAGCATTACATCCCCTGATGTTGCTTCTCCTCCAGAGGGTCATATTCCTGAGGATGAACAGGATCCTCTGATTGACTTTAGCCCAGATGCTGAAGAGGGGTCTGAGAATGTTAAGCTACCTCGGGCGTAATATTGGTGCAGGTTACAGTTGCTGTGATTAAAGTAATGTTACTGTACCAGTAATATTTTATGTATTCCTGTCATTCGCTTATTGAAGAAGGCTGAATATTATTTTGGTGCTTCTGTTTTTAAAATCCATACATTTGCACTTTGTTCACAACCAGAAAGCTAGAAGCTTTCAAAAAACTGGGAAAAAAGAAGTTGTGAATCTACTAGATTGCTTCTTCCAGAACTTTGCACTGCTTTTGAGAAACATACAAGAAAACACCATTTCCTCTAGCAAAAACTAGGTTATCTTGACTGTTCTCTGAATTTATTCCAGTGTACAAGTGTACATGTGCCTGTCTAACATTCTGTCTGTCATGAGGTCTCTCAGTATTATTACCATACATATTTTTCAAGTGTTAATAACATATTATTCTTATAACACTCTCACATGCTTTCGAATCTTTATTTTACATATTTCTCAATTTACAATGTTGTTGGTTTTAAAACTATCATTTCAACTTTGAATTCCAATTCTGCACATGACATTTACTTTGATTTTTCTGTAATAGTAATAATTTTTCCTATCAGTCAGTTTTTAGACAATTGTCTTAATATGTTCTCATATTTCTCACAATCATTTCCATCAGCATAATTCAGTGCCTCTCTGTCAGTTGTGAAAATGTTACTTTTGATGACATAAGATAATTCTGTTTCATTATTTACTTTTGTATACATTTGCAACTAAGCAAATTTCTATATACACACACACACTGCTATACTCTTTAGGACAGACTATCAGAAGACTTTTGATTGTCATGTATGTGGCATGCGAGTGACTGATTTTTATTTTTAAGCATCAATGGTTTCACAACAGCCTCTGTGTTATATAGAGAAGCCTTTTTTTATGTTAATTAGTGACTTGGGTTCTATTAAATGAAATACAAAATTCCTTTCTATAGTTTCTTTTATTGAAAGTTAAATCCCCCTTTGTCACTTGAGATCATAATTATGCAGATTCACAAAAGAGAACGCTCTTTCCACATGTTCCTTACAGTCCATCTTACTAAGCTACTGTACTGAATGAAGCTTAGCTTCTATCATCTCTTTCAATAAAGCAAACATTAGCTGCCTCTTGAGATAACATCTTTTACAATATGCATAAAAACATCTGATGTAACTTATGTCACAGCGCCTCTAACAATAATGTTCAGAAAACACTCGCATGGCTATGGAGAGGATGGTGCATTGTCACCTGCACTGGATTTATTCCCTAAAACATCTGGAATTGGCCCCCAATAGCAGTTGCAAAACCTGATGCAATTTCTGATTCAAACATATGTACAGATATTGCATAAAATTCAAATTGCACAAATCAAGCTGTAAGATAAAAAATAATAAAATTAGAACTAATGTTGTGAGTCTTTTAACACATTTTTGTACAATTGATCACTAAAACTAACTTAATATATAAGAAATAATAAGAATTAAAGCTACAAATGTACAGTATAATTTTTTGAAAGTGTTAGGTGTAGTTGAATGTGTAAGAATACACAGACTCTTAGTTTTTTTTAAAATAATTAATAATTAATATGTGTGTGTTGCTAAAAGTGTTTTATATCGTGTTATTATTATGTCTTAAGTATTGCATCAAAGAATTTCAAGCATCGTTATTACCAGATAAAAAGTACATTAAAATCTCTGGACAGTACAAGAGGAGGAAGATCTTTGTCGTAAATAGCGGAGAGAGAAGCAGAGATCGTGTGGAGTACGGAAGTTTGGATGTAATTGAGAATTGTGTTGTTAATGTAAAATAACAATAAAAGAAATGAAAGTTTATATTTAATAATAATAATTTTACAATGTGTAAGGCATAAAAACTTGTTTCCACCTCAATTGCATGCCCTGAGGGTTTTTCATAAAAAAAAAATCAATGATGCACAATTTGTTTTAAAGTTTATCTCTTATAATGTTTAAATGTATTACTGATGCAACTAAGGAAAATGGAAGCGGCTTCTAGGCGATATAAATAAGAAAAGAAAGGGAAATTAACCCACCACATACCAAAGTGGACGGATGCGATGAGAGAACACTAATGCTGACAAACAAACAACACAATATTTCGGCATATGCCTTGCTCACAAATAGAAAAAACGGGCCATTAGGGTCGGAACGTGTGTGCACACCGAACGTTACCTAATGACTCAGTCATTAGGTAACGTTCGGTGTGCACACACGTTCCGACCCTAATGGCCCGTTTTTTTCTATTTGTGAGCAAGGCATATGCCGAAATATTGTGTTGTTTGTTTGTCAGCATTAGTGTTCTCTCATCGCATCCGTCCACTTTGGTATGTGGTGGGTTAATTTCCCTTTCTTTTCTTATTTAAATGTATTACTGTGATATGATAAAAAAAAAAACTAAGTTGAGATACTGGAGAGTCTGTTTTATTTTAAATATGCAATTGATGTATGTCAGCAAATTAAATCATGAAAACCTTTTTATGTTAATGGTGAAAAAATTAAATTTGCTCAGTTTTTTTGTAATGATGAATTTACAGTTTAAATTAATAATTCAAATTGGAAACAGTTTGATGAACTACAAATTAGTTGAATTTATGGAATGTAGTTGTGTAATAATTGAAGTTGAGAAAAAAATGAAACTATTATTTACCAGAGCTGATTGCAAGGTAAAGGAAATGAATATCAAGATGTAGGTTTAAATGCTTGTCTTCAGGATAGTTTTACCCTAATGGCTGGAATGTAAAGTTACAAACTGAATTATGATATAGCCTATACCCCATTTTATACAAATATTTTGTATCTGTCACTTGGAAGCTACATTCGTTTGTAGGTGAGTAAAACTTTCTCAAGAAGCCAGCCACACAAGCCTCATGATTAAATGTAATGTTTTGGCAATCAATCTCAGCTTCTTGAGAAAGTTTTAATCACAAAAAACACTGAGTAAAACTTCATTTTTAAAATGTTTATGTATGTCATTGTTCTATACATCAGAAATGCATCCTTCCTTTCTTTAAAACTGAAATCTATCGTTTTTCATATTCTTTCACTGAAATCAAAGTATGTTGTAAGTAACATTCTTTCATATTTTGATCTTAATGGCTTAAAGGAATGCATGTAAGGTTTAATGAAAATGGATGTTTTTTGTTATCAGTGACTTGAAATAATGGGGCATATAAAAATAAAACTGATAAATTATTAAACCTATGCCATTAAATAATGTAAATTTGACTGACAAGTCCAAGGAACTATTTTCAGAATCAAAATAAGTAGGCAAATATAAAAGAAGAAAATTATTTTCAGTCTAAATACATTAAACTGTAAATTTGTAATTGAAATACTTGTGCTGTGCTGGAGGACTCAGCAAAGAAGCATTGTGAGAAAATGAATGGATGGCAGTAGGCTAATCAAGATTTCTGCTACATTAATATTTTTAGCCTGAACAATAGAAGTGTTAAGAGGTTTTATACTTGGTTTGTTTTCTTTGTGGCATACTTTGCTATAATAATTCCAGTTGTAATCTTGTTTCTGTCAATAATAATATAGATTTCACTGAACAGAGCTCACATGCTCATTATGTCACCAATCATCTATTCACTAGAACAAAACATTGCAAATAAATTATATTCTCTTAGTGGGTGGATTTCCATGATGCTAGCCATATCGCTTCCCTCAGGACTAACAAACCATATCTTACTGTTGATATTAGCTTTATTAACTAGACAGTAAGTATTCTAAGATGACAATGCACAAACTCTCTCCTTTCTACCAAGTCTCCCACCCCAACAGCATTTCTACAATTTTTACTTATCTGATGTCAACTTGTGTTTATTCTTCAGGTTTTCGCGGTCTTATTCTTTCCTTTGTTTTGTTGAGTGTTATCTTATGACCTATTACATTGTCATCATTCGAATCACTCAAATGGGTGGTTCTCCTTTTTTCAGTGTATTGGATTCTTGACTGTTTATTATCATTGTTCTCATGTTGGCATAATGTCAAGCCATTAATATCATAACATAACTGAAACTCAGGGAGAGCAGATACAAAATTTTGTACCTGCTACACCTGAGTTTCTCTCACCTTTCTTGCCTGTGGCTCTGGTGTGTGGTTTCTTTCTCTTTTATTCAGCTTCAACTACGGAAGTGGTATAATTATTAAATTATTACTGAAAGTATACTAATTAATAATTTTAATGTATTGTGTAACAGTTTTGTGACAATTGTTGCAGGATTTGGTATAAGTATTTTAATTTTTATGAATCCTCTAGTACCATATAAATGTTTTATGTTGTCAGATTTAAGATTTTTTCCTGTCAGTATCTGCAAACCTGTTTCAAGGAAATCCTAGTCACTATGAAAATCTGTTTGTGTGTGTTATTACAGACTTCTTAAAAATTGTGAAAAATAAATGTTAAGAAAATCCTAGTCAAAATGTGAAAGAAAATTTATGTTTGTTATCATCTACTTAAAACTGATGAAGATAAGAAACATATTTTATTAAAGCTCCTTGTACAGTTTACATCATTATTTATAATGACTAAAATAAAAATATGATTAATATTCCTCCTTTGTCTCTTGGACGGACTTGCCACTAATTAGTCCTTTTGATTTATGGCAATACCAGTTGGTCTTACCAACACATTCTTAATATGAAGACATGGTGCCCTAAACTGCTATTTTCTCTTTATCCTATTCTTTAACCAACAATATTTCTTCAGCACCTTACTCTTTCTCCTTCCTATACTTTTGCTTTGCAGAATGTGATAGTTAGATGTTATTTGGTTTTGGCATATTCATGTAACTTCCTTTATTTATATAAATTATATCTTGATTAATCTAATTCATCTGCACAAATAGGTTCATATTGTTACCATAATTTTATTTACAACTTTAAAAAATTCTCTTGGCTCTCATTTTCAATCAATCTCCCAACAAATGTCTGTAGAAGAGGCATTCTTTGTCACATAAAATACTGTGAAATTATTATAGTATAGTTAAAAACATGTTTGTTTTTTCCTTACCTCAAATACACTGACATATTCTCCTTTCATCTTTCCAATTACAAAAGTACCTATGCAATGTATATATTTGTTTCATTCCTTTTGTGGGTGTGAAATCCTCTTAAATGATAGTTTCCTTATCTTTCTCACATGTAATATTGCTACTTGGTACACTTTTTCTGAGGAATAAAGAGGAAAAATGGTATCTTTAAAACTGTTAACATCACATTGAATACATTGGTCGTATCATACAGAAAATATATTTTTTTTTTCTAAGAAGCCAGTTGCTACAATTATGGGAAAGCTCTCATTTGAAGCATTTTCAAACCACTTCTATGAATGGATGTAGTCTTCTTGGGAGACTAGCCGAGTAAATAAGGTGTTTCCACACGATATTTCGGCGATCTGAGTCTTCGTCGGCGACGGAGACTCAGAGACTACATTCATTCTCAATGCCAAGAAAGACTTTGTTCCGATATAACACTTCTATGAATTCATTTAATTTATATAAACACATCCCTGTCAGTAAAGTTATTGACCTCAACAATAGCTGAAGATGCTGTTTATTCTGAGTGGTAATGACAAATTTAAGAAATGTCCTGGGGAAACATAATTGACTAGAAAAGTATCGACACAAATTTTTTTGTGAAATTCCTTGTTTCATAGTTTGCTGCTAGAGTATTGTCTGTACGCAAAACCTTACATCTAAAAAAATGAAGTGTTCTCTTTGATGCAATGGTTGAAATTTCTTATGTAAACATCTTGCTTTCCTGTAAAAGTTTTAAGTTTCTCTTGCACAAATTTGGGTGATCTCACCTTCCTTATGGGCACATTAGTCTTCGTTGTAAGGCCAAACAATTATTTTGAGTATTGAAAATAACAAAGGATAGGGAAAATGACTCATCATTCACCAAATTTGAATGTTGCAATGAGTGAAACACATATGAGGCAAACAAAAACATATGCAATACTTTGGTTTTACTCCTTATTCATGTTTATCACATGACTCCACATGTTTACCACATGAGTCAAGTGGTAAACTTTGGTGTGTGCACACCTCCCAAACATATGACTCGGTCCGTAGCACATGAATAAGGTCTAAAACTGAAATCTATATGTTTTTGTTTGTTTCGTATGTGTTTCTCTCACCGCAGCCTTCAACTTGGCTGAGTGATGAGTCATTTTCCCTATCCTTTGTTATATATATTGCCTGAAAGCCATTTCCTTTTTCTTTAATATCCTTAGAGTATTGTAAGAAACTTGAAGTCTAGTTTTAATTATATTCCATGTTTTGTAGAAATAATAGTTAAATTAAGGACAAAAAAATTACCGCCTTTTGCAGTATTATCCACAAAAAAAAATCCATTTCATTAATAAATGTTTCTTGTCTTTTCAAATCAGTTGGAAAGGATTTTATGTGTGTGTTTATTGGAAACTTCAGCTAACTGCAGTATTCAGGGTTCTCTTCTATATTGTGTTCTGTCTTCTGTTGAGTTATCTTTATTATTGTTTGAATATTAGCCCAAATACTTGTAAATTGTGTACAGTCCCAATAATTTACTTAAACTATTCATGTATATTTTCAGTTGCCCACAACTATTGTTTCTATATATTACATAGTAATTAGTGCTCCAGGATTTGAATAGAATGGTGGCAGGATAGTGCTTCAGTTAGATCATCTTGTATTTTATAGTTTTATTCTACTGCCACAGATGATGGAGACCTCTTAGAAAGATGATAATATACTACTTTCAGTTTACATCCATGAGTATTAATTTATATTACTGGATGTGGAGACTGCTAGGAGTAAATGGCACTAATTATTTATTTTTATAATGCAAGAACCTGAGCAAAATGTAAATTGTGTAAAATGGCTGAGATGACATCTGTTAAAACTATCTATTTCCACTGAGTAAGTACCCAAATACTGTTGTATAAAAGTACCAATTGTTCCTTTCTGTATTATGTACATCAAATCTTGAAAATATATGGAATGAGACATGAAGCAGATGTCATCTATTAGTCTATTTTCATAAATAAAATGAAAGTTAAGTTTGCCACCTTATTTCTAAGTACAGTTACTTCATAAATGCATATAAGCTGAATGAAACTTCAATAGATGGAAAAGTGGAAGTATGATGATAAATTTTTGCCAGGTGACAGAGTTTCAATGTGACACACATTTTACCTCTACAGTGGCTTGACCTCCAGTTTAACATGGAATCCGGACATGGAACATCCTGGAGTAGCTCAAATGATTAAGTAGAACCTTTAAAAAAATCTGGTCCCAGAGGGCCTTGAATCCAGAGTATTCAGAGCAAGTACCTCAACCTACAAGACCACAATAATTATTATGGTGGGTAAACGTAACATGATGGCTTTTCAAGGAGAGATTCCTTGTTTCCACTGTGTTCTCATTTTTGTTTTCCTCACTGACCATTGGCAAAAGGTGGCTTCTCATGCTATCAGGAATATTGCAGTGATAAGTGCTATTTCCCACTGTGCCAATTTTGACAACATACATGTTATGTTCAGCAATAGTTTTTGGTCATAGTCTATTAATAAGTATAAGTTTTCTTATCTAATTATGTCTTAAAATGTTGGTTTTTCTGCTCATTAAAATTAAGTGGATTGATTACTAGATTGCTAATTAAACATTTTTGAAGTTCTATAAGAATTTGGAAATGTATGTTATTTTGAACCGTGTTATAGATATTCTCTCTGTAAATACTTCAGAGGTACAAAAGTACTTAATTGTAATAGAGCAATTTCCATCTTTCCCGCCTTTCTTGTATTAACCAACTTTTCCCCTCTGTGTATTTCTTTCGGTGTTTTCAGTAAATTATTTATCGCTTCCCTTGGCAACGTATTCCAATCCCTGATCTGATCTGACCCCTTGTGCCTGAAACTGAGGGCCTGATTGTAGTCATGGTCATCTTTTTCCTTTAGCACTCTTAATTCTTCCACAAATATCTTTCTATGCCTTATCACCAATTTATGGTTTTTACACTCCCAACTCTCTCTTCACCCTCCTCTTGTCTTCAAATGTATCCCATTCCAGCTTCTATAGCATATCACTTACTGATTCTGTTCTGGAGTAGTTTCCAGAGCTAATTTTAACTGCTCTCCTTTGCACCCCCTCCAATTCATGTATTTGATACTCAAAATGTGAGTCGCATATAACAGTGATTCGCAACCAGTTTGTCGCAGGACAATGATGAAAGATGATTGGCAAAATTTAACTGATCGTGAGGATTTGATGTGCAAGTATTTTTATTAATTATTTTGTTGCAGCTTCTGTGTTTCTTGCACTGTTGCATATTGTCTTATTCGAACAAATTAAATTTTAATTATTTATCCACAAGTCTTGTTAATCTCAGTTAATTTTATAGTTGTGAGCCATATTGAGTCATGTATAATTTATGTAATGCCACCAGCAGAGACAGGTTTCAGATCACTGCCATACTACAGCACCATATTCAAACAATAATCTGAGCAAACTTTTGTAATCCAGTTCACACACTTCTCTTGTATATCTCTCCAATGGGTGAAGGGTTTTGAAATATTTTCCTACCACCTGCTGTATATGTGCTGCCCAGCTGAGTTTATCATCAAATGTTATATCAAGATATTTACATTTCAAGTGTTCAAAAAGCTATATCTTTTCCACCCTGTAATTGTAATCATCCTTTAGTTTTTTATCCATGTACCTAATAAGCTGACTCTTCTTTGCATTTACCTTCATCCCAAGTTGACCCACTCAGCCAGATATCCTGTCCAGCTCACCCTACAGCTCTTCATAGTCATCTCTCATTTAGATTGTATTATATTACATTCTCATCTGTGGAGAACCTAACTTCTGACTGTAAACCATTAACACAATGATTCATTAGAATGATGAATAGCAATGGCCACAACACTCCCAATTTCAATTCCACTTATTCTGATATCGCATTTCATATCCTGTTTGCTTTCTAGCTTTTAAGAATTCTTCTACCCTGCAAATCATTCTCATCAAGACCAATGATTTTTATTAAATTTTTCCGTGGCCATTTTTTTTAATTGATTACTGGTTTTACGGAGTAAACCGCATTGTTTATTTCACAACCTAAGTTTTAGGCTGTCATACATCCTTCATCAGAGATACAATATTTGTTTATTTATATAGCAAAGAGTGCCAAACATCACAGAGGAACTGGCTGCTATCCTCATTAAAGATGTTATTTTTTATTTAAAATTTCTATTGTCTCATCCACTTATCGAGGCCACCATTCACCTTCACTCACCAGCAAGATGGGATGCTTCCTTCAAAAGGCCATGGCCGAGTTCCTTCCCATTCCTTGCCCCCATCCTTGCCCCCCATCCTTTCCCGTCTCTAAAGACCTCGATGTTAAAAAGAGACGTAAAGCAGTTAAAAAAAAAAAAAAATCAGCAAGATACAAAGCTGCTCTGGTGAGAGGATCAGTGGTGACCTCATGGAAATAAACAAACATTGTATCTGTATGAAGGCCGTATGGCAACCGAAAGCACAGAGTGTAAAGACAAACAATGCTTCTTACCCCATAAAAAATAATGATTTTTATTTTATTTACCCCCATATTATGGTTCTCTCTGTCAAATACCTTAAAAAGATGAGATGCTACATTGTCGATTTGGCATCCCTTGTCAATTTCATCTGGAAAATCTTGTATATAGCCCATTAACTGAGATTCATAAGAATATCTTTGGCTAAAGCCATTTTTTTTTATTATTAAGAAACTAGTTTCTTTCCTCACAAACATTTTTGATGTGGTTGTATATCAATGTCCATTAATTTTCCTACCACTGATATCAAACTGATCAGCATGTAATTTTTGACCCTATTTGTCACCCCTCCTTTATGAATTGGTAGTACTATTGCACTTTTCTAGTCATCTGGAATGCAGCAAGTATCCAGACTTAATCTAAATAATATTTCAAGATAAGATACAATTTCATATCCTGCTACATCTGTAGTAATATTTATATCTGTATCTTTCTGCTGTTACAGCTTTCTTATTGTTTTCATTATATCCTCGGGATGAATGTAAAATTTTGTAGCCTGCCAATTTCTATTTATGTCAACCAGCTCTTTCTTTGATATCCACCCTCCCATTCCTAAACCTTAGTCCCTAATGGTTATATCAAACCAGTAATTTAATACATCTGCTTTTGTTCAAAATCCTCAGTAACTTCTTTTCTGTCATTACCTATAAATGTCTGAATACTTTTCCTTCCCTTTCACTTTCTAACAAAACCATAAAAATTTCTTGATGTGTTATTCCACTCTCCTCCTGCATCAATAATATTCTTCATTAAACTATATTTAGCTTCTTTCTTTACTGCTATTAATTCCTCATTAAGTTTTTTTCAAGTGGTTCCTACTGCCTTGTTGGCTCCTAACTCTCTTGCGTACTCCTTTTACCATCCTCATCAAACCCCAAATTACCATATCTAATATGTTTGTTTGTTGGTTTGTTCGTCTTCTAAGCCTTCCTATACCATTGATCCGATTGATTCGTGTGCATGCCTGGGAAGATTTCTGATCAAAAAAAATATCCCAAAAACTCCCCACACACCCCTCAGTGATTTCAAATAATCTTTGTATAAACCCACAGTTTTTGCTGAATTTGATGGAATTTTGCACACATGTACTTTAAAACAAACAAAAAAAATCTGCTTATATTTGTTTTACAAAACCAACCCCCTTAATTGTTTCCAGCGTTTTTCATACAAACCAACAATTTTTATCTGATTTTGTTAGTACTTAGCATGCGTATTCTTCAAAACATGGCAGCCTGGTAGCATAGTGGTTAAAGTGCTTGCTTCCAGACCATACTGTCTCAGGTCTAAGGTTCAACTCCCAGTGGGAGCTGCAGTTTTTAAGAGCTGTATTTGATCATTTGAGGTACACTGGGACGTAGGTTGCATGTTTTGGTTTCCAAATTAAACTGTAGGACCCAAAGGAAAGTAACTAACCATCCTGCCTCTGACCCAAAGCTTAGTACACTTTATTTGGAAGGATTCATTCAACCTTCGGGTGGTGTTCTAAGTTAGCATTTTACTTTAAAACAAAGAGAAAATAACTGCCTATTTGGTTTGTAAAAACCCAACCCCTTTATCACCCTCCACTTCATTTTTGGCAATTTTATTTACACAAACCCACAGCTTTTATCCAATATCGATGGAACATTCCACAAGTATACCGTAATCTACATTTGCTTTGAAAAACCTAATCCCTCTTCTCTTTTACGTCCACCACTTAAATTTTACCAAAATTCGTTGTGCATATACACACACTTTTTTTTCTCATTTTGATGGTACATAGCACACATATATAATGATAAAACAGAGTGGTCTGGCAGCACAGTGGTGAAGGCACTTACTTTCGAAAGTTTCAGGATACGTTTCCAGGCTGAAATCCTGGTACAAGCATGAACTTTGATCACATGAGCTTTTCCATTTCACGTTGAACTTTTAGTCTCTGAGGAAAAGAGCTGGTAGTTCTCGCTATGACACTAGGCTTAGTACACTTCCTTCGGTAAGACTCAACCAACCTTAGGGCTGTGGCCTAAGGTTTTTTTTTTTACTGTCTACATTTTATTTGCAAAATCCCATCCCTCTACTCCAATTTATGGCAATATTATTAAAACAAGCACACTGTTTTTATTTGATTTTGGAGACCTCTGTATGTATATACATTAAAACAAATACAAAATTTCTGTCTACGTTTGGTCTACAAAATCCTAACCTCTTTCCCCTTTACCCCTCTCCCCCTTCCCCTTTTTTTAAATGTATTTTCATGCAAAACCACAGTTTTTATCTGATTTTGATGGTATATAGCACACACACAATGCGTTAGACAGAGTGGTCTGGTAGTTCAGCGGTTAAGGCTCTTGCTTTCAACAGTTTATGGATCCAATTTGGTGTTAAAATTCTGGTGGAAGTAGAAATTTTTAATAGTTTTATGCGATCAGTGGCTTAGTATGCTCCCTTTGGCAGTAATAACTTTCTGTTTGTTGACCGAGTTTGTTTTACATTGAAACAAAGAGAAAAACACTGTATACTTTTGTTTTGCAAAAACCAACCCGTTTCCTCCCTTTACACCCCTTAATTTTTGCTGGTGTTCTTTATACAAACCTGCAGTTCATATCCAATTTCGATGTAACTTTACATACTTCAAAACAAAGAGAGAAATGGTTTACAAAAACTTTCCCTTAAGCAAAGTTACAATTCAAACTATTGAAAAGTAACTTTGCACACACATGGTTTAAAATAAGTTATAAATGATGTTCACGTTTAGTTTACAAAAACTGCGCCCCTTTTCCCTTCACCCTCTTAAGACTAATTTACACCATTTTTTTGTGCCAGTATGTCACTTTCCAAAGTGGATGATGATGGAGAATGTTTTCTACCATCCAATTAAAAGAGAGAAAACATCAGAACTTTCATATCCACACGCAAGCTTTGCCACTTTGTGAACTTGCTAAACATTTTGTATGTTCCAAAGCAGTAGAACAAACTTTTTCAGTTTTAATTTAATGCATAAAAATAATTGTCTTTCATTTATTTCGTACACGTTAATATTTATGTATATCCACTTAAGAAAGGAAAAGAGGTAATACAACGCATGCCGGGTAAAGTTAGTTATAATATGTAACATTCTTTGTGTTTTGTTTTGTTGTAAAAATTTCATCTCCCATTCTTATGATCTCCTTTAACTTTTCTCACTTCAACTCCACTACATTGGTACCTTCGTTCTGTATTCCCTGGATTGGGCACATTTTTAAAACGGTAGCTATTACCACCTTTAGGTTTGGCTGCCAGTTTACTGAATCCTCTAATATCCACCGGAACTTTCATGATCACAAGCTTATCATCAGGCTTTATTAGAAAGACATCCTACATGTTTGATCCCCTCATGTTCTGCTCTACCACCTGTGTGTAGCTTCCTCCACTTGCTAAGGTATTTAGAAATTTCTGTTCCCTTGTGTTAGTAATCTTACCTCCTTCCCAATTGTCACCTGGTATATTTAAATCTCTGCCAATAATGACCATTTTATGCTCAACTCTAAACTGTGAATAATTATTTAACTTTCACCCAAGAGCCTCATCTTCACCATTATTCTTCCAATGTGGAGTGCAGCCAATACCCTAATATTATTATTATTATTATTATTTTTTTTTTTATTTTTTTTACAAACCACGGAAATATATCCCTAGCAAATCTTGGCGGTGATCTATAAATACGTAGTGCTAGTATTCTTTGCTAACCAATATGAATATCCCTCCACCAATTGCTCTACTACCTCTGTGGTACACTCCATAGTCTATAATCATTGGGGAAATATATAGAGATCATGTACTAGCCATTTTATTTGACAAAAAATAATCACTTATTGTTTATGCAAAGCAAATAAAAAATTTGAAAAACCAATATTTGTGCACCTGTGGATGAGTGATACCTATGCCTGCTTTTCCATCATTATAAACTTAATATTCTGAAGTAATATTCAATACATAATGGAGAAAAGGAGGAACAATATTTAAAGAATTAAGTTAGACTATAATAATGAGGTTTCTATTTTTATATATTATCTGGTACAGTTTTGAAGAATGCTATCACAATAGTAACTTGGTAATGGCTAACTTACTAAAAAATATATGCTTCTATTTATAACTCCATATTAAACCAAACCACAGTAATTCAAGCTTTTTTTAATTTTTGTAACTTATAATAAATGAAAATAGTTAATTTTTATGGAATGTACATGGAAAGAGAATATTATAGGGCTAGGTATTGCTATTTTTTCCTAAACTTATTGTTTGCAAAAATTTTACTTGTATTGTCAGATTTTTTAAAAAAAAATTTTTCTTGATTTAGTTTCACTGTGTGTGATGTCCATGTGCAAATGAATAAATATTTTTTCATGCATTATAAACTGTTTCATTTCCTTTCTTATTTGTGTCTTACAAAAGTAGGTCGCTTAACTGATAAGCTGTTGTTTGTAACTGTTTAACATATTTTTATATTATTCGAAGAGCTAAGGTATGAAGTAAGGTCTTGTGGCGTGTACAGACGATCTGACATTCTTACTTGTAGTCAAAAATGTTGCAAACGCAGTGAGAAATCAAGTTACACAACTGATAACGATTTGCATGACGAATGACACTTTTTGTTTCTGTTTGATTACATACTGCCACAAAGAAATTTTGTTAGTCACTTATGTTACAATGTGTATCAAATATTATGTTATGATAATAGTGACACTAAAAATGTTGTTAGGCAATGAAAATAAGCAGATGGAAAGTAATATTCTCATTGGCCTCAAATGAGGTGGGAGGCCAACGATGAATAAATAAATACGTTTTAAAATATTTCAGTATGAACCTTTATCAAGATTAGAGGTAAGATATATGGCAAGGTAATATCTCACATCTGATCATGATTTAGGTTTATACTAAATATTGTAAAGTGTTTTCATCAGTGGCTAGTTCAGTAGCATAACAATAGTGTGGCCACTGGGTTAGTGATGGGTGTGGTTTAGTTTAGTTTCCCTGTGTAGGTATTGTATGTTTCATGTGAGGATAAAATTCTGTCTTTAGGAACGTCACAAACAGTCATGGCAAAATACTGTGGAGGTCTTTAGAATTTTAGAGTTTTATGTGCAAACACAGTTCAGTATCTCTGAAGTTTAATGTCGTTGCCACTGCCAGTCAATAGGATTGAACTAGAATTCTTAGCAAAAAAATAATAATGCTTTTAGCATCATTAAAATATTAGAATATTGAGCTGACAAACTTTTCCATATCTCTTCAGTAAATTTGTTCATATTTTCTAAGCATAGAAATCAGTCACTTACTGTTCATTAATTGCCTCTTTGGACTAAAAATGGTGGATTATTTCTGTTAATTAAAAAAGATCGATTAATATAGATGAAAAGAGCCTTTTCAGTTATTCTCTAAACTCCTACTACCTTTAATACGTAAAGTTGTATAAATAAAAAAAATAATAGGTGGAGAAATGAGGGAATGACACGTAACTTCTAAGTACTGGTGATATGAAGGATGTTAACAGCTGTTAGGTACTTTTCAGAACAAATACAACATCTTCCAACTTATAAAGATTCCTTTTCAATTTCAGTCATCCATGTTAATTAAGATCCAGATTAAAACATTGATCATACAGTTTTGTCTGATAGATGGGAAGGTCCTGAGTTTAAATCCCAGTATGGCAATCATAATTTTAGTTTACTGTGAAATCCTAAAAATCACTCCAGGTAAACCTTATTAATATCATATCCCTTCAGGAAACCCATCCAGAAATGAAAAACGGCCAAGTCTGTGTGGTAAAATACTGGAGTACAATTAAAATAGAGCTACATTCCACAAATCATATGGAACAGCAACTTATTTATGTGCAGATGATCTAGAAAATATCATTTTGCTGTCTGGATCATCAGCTAACAATATCCATAAGATCATTGTTAAAATTGGTGAAGTGATGAGAAATAATTATAAACGAACCACTGTTTTTTGACCTCAGAATGTCATCCCACCAGTATTCCATCCAGGAATATATATTCAGATTTCAATAGTCACCACACAGAAATTAAATACAGTACATCCAATCAAAATGATGAATGCCACACCAGCTGAGTAGCGAAAAAAAATGTCAATCTTACATTTGACACTAAATATCATGGCACATTTAAACCAGCAGTCAGGTGAGGGTAAACATCCACTGACCTCAACAACTATACAAAAAATTTCTTTGAAAGTGGTGACAGCAAAATAAATGATGAACTGATTAACAGCCAGGACACTGAAATGGGAGGAGTCAGCTAAGTGAATGAACTTCACGACATGCAGTAGGAAGGTATGGTCATTGTTGCATATGCTAGGAGATGGAAATAACCTATAGCACACTCAAGCGGTGATCAATACTAAGATGAACAAAGCAATGCAATTGACACCCGGCAAGAAAAGAACAACCTATCTCATCTGGATACTGGAATACTGGAAAAATTAGAACAACTAGCAATTCCCGATACACTCATTCTCTGGGTATCTCAATAACAATACACTTGATTCCAGAATGCCTCCCATTGCGACAGCCATATATCTAATTCAAAATCAGTTAGAAATCACTCATAATTGGAGAGGAAAATGGGAGGAATCGTCACCAGCACACTCAGGAGATCTGAAGTGTATGTATCTCAGAAAGGCCACCTGCTTTTTACCCAATTTAATTGCTCGTTGGCAATATCCCTATACAACAATTTTTCCCTTTTCTTGTACCCACCTATTTTGGTCTCTACAATTTTCAACGTCAAATTGTTTCAGCGTTTTTGGTAAATCATTCATCATTTCTCCTAAAAACTTATGCCAATCCCTAACTCCATAATGTAAGAAAGAAAATCTTCCCACACCCTTGTGCCTTTAATTGAGTACATCTTGTGATCATGATAATCTTGTCCTTCTATGCAATATACAGAAGAACATGGACCAGTGGCGTAGCTAGGGGGGGGGGGGGGCGGTGGTGGCAGTCCGCCCCCGGTGTCACCCGTTAGGGGGTGACACCAGTATTTCGAAAATAGTAATCGAAATTATTGTGATACAAAAATATATATATATTTGATAGACTTCTTTTATCATTTGGTGTCGAAACACGTCTACCTTTAATGTTCTGAATATTTCTTTTTGAGTTGATCTATCGCTTTTTCAAATGCGATCCAGTACAGTAGAGTATAATAATATTATTGGCTACACCGCGCTTAAACAATAGAGCATCGCTCTTGCTCCAACAATCACAGGAACTCGTGCTTGTCATCCCTCACAGTTGTTTGGTTTGTTATGAGCGGCGGTGGATATAATGTAAGTTTTCTTGTATTAAGAGAGAAAGTTTTAAAATTAAAGGATATATCTAAAATTGTTAAAATTATGGTAATTAGGCAGTTAAATTGTAATTCCTCGAAATTATTTCAAGAAAAATGTTAGATTTTCCTTTGAAAATGAAAAAAAAAGCAACCAAGCGTATGCTGGAATACGCGTAGTCTAGGCTTCAAAATTGTTTTGCTTTTTTAGAATTCTATTAGCTTTCTTGCTAAGATTCACAAGTGACTTGAAGTATTTCTAGTAATTTTTGAATTTATCATCTGACAGATTCGAATTGAGTACATTTCGTGTTATCTGATATACACTCTGCGTACCTTCCTTTTGTCGACAGTGCACCTATACTCGACATGAAATCGTATCATGTTCGAATTTATGCAAATAAAATGATTCGTAAAACTGCATTAAAAATAGCAATACGGTCAGGTTTCAAGTCAATCCTGAAGAGTCCAAGTGTTAACGTCTGTCGGTAATCAGTTTTTGTAGGGCATGTGTTTAAAACAGTCGGAACCGCGTATCTTGCTAGCGAAATCGTAACATTAGTAAGGGGACATCCATAAATTACTTGAGGTGTTTTTCCGGATTTTCGGACCATCCTTTCCCCCCCCCACCCCCCTCTGGTGAGACTTAGTGAGATCTGGTCCCGTCAGAACCCCCCTTCCCTTACGGATCGTCCTCACAACTTTTTGAGACCTTTTTTTTTTTAGGTCTCACCCTCCCAAAGCCGGTTACACCCACACTTTACGACGAAATACCCCCCTAAAATCGACATTCGCGTCATTTGTAAATACTTTTTTTTTTTTTTAGCTCTACAGTCCAACACAATTTTAAAAAATCTCACATGAGAATTGGTGAGATTTCGCTGGACCCCGCCCCTATTTCACCTCACGTAATTTATGGATGCCCCCTAAACACTTTAACTCTAGGTTCATGTAAGTTTGATACGCTTTCTACTGATTAAGAATATACAAATATGATCGCGATCAAATAAATAAGCGTATGATTCTCTAAGAATTTTCCATCATAAATTTACAGAAGAAGATTTCTATTATGGGTAACCTCTTTGTCGAATACAGGTACCTACATTCTTTTTTTTTTTTTTGCTGTCGTCAGTCTTTCGACTGCTTTGATGCAGTCCTCCATCCTTTCCTATCCTCTGCTAACATCTTCATTTCTACATACCCCTTACAGCCCACGTCATCAATTATATGTTTCATATATTCTAATCTCTGTCTTCCTCTACATTTCTTACCTTCGACTGTTCCCTCCATTAACAAATTAACCAATCCAGCATGTCTCAAAATATGACCTACCAGCCTGTCTCTTCTTTCCGTAAGCTTCTTCCACAAACTTCTTTTCTCACCCATAATTTCCGTAACTCGTTCATTTCTTACTTTGTCCGTCAACCTAATTTTCAGCATTCTTCTGTAGCACCACATTTCAAATGCTTCAATTTTCTTTATTTCCGGTATTCCTAAAGTCCATGTTTCGCTACCATAAAGAGCTGTGTTCCACCCAAAGAGTTTCAAAAAGTTCTTTCTAATTCCTAGATCAATATTTGAAACTAAAAGGTTTCTCTTTTTCATGAAGGCTCTTTTTGCTAGTGCTATTCTGCTTTTGACATCATTCCTGCTTATGGGTTCCTTAAATCGACAGGGATGTCGAACTTCTGTTCCTGAACAAAAATTGAGCTTTAATCATAAACTGAACGAACATTCGAGCCGTTTACATCTTTATTTATATGCTACTGAGCGGTGCTAGAAATCTAAAATTTACACATGGAGATGGGCTTCGATACATATCATATTTAGGAGTCTGTAGCTACTTATTTATTAGGCGGGTAGTAAAATACTTCACTTATTAATTACTTCATGTAAAGGCGGCAGATATCTCAAAGGCATGTTCTTTTATTACCTGACCGTTGTTTTTTTTTATTTTAAATAACGTTTAGTTATGATTTTATTTATTCTTCTATTTTTATGAAGGAACTTAATGTAGAGTTGCTTCTCTGACTATACAGTATCCCCCAGGATCTCACAACTTGTGGGACCCGGATCCTGGGTTTGCTCCAATGGGACCCCATGTGGCTCTGGAATTGCTTCTACTTGGATCAAGCCACTTCTGTTAACTTTCCTCTCAATATCCCTTGGTTCTCCAAATGCCGAGGTTGTGAAGTCATTTAAATACAGCCTACGTTAACTTTTCAATAACAAATGGGTAGCTTTCGACTTTTTTAAATTTATAGCGAAATCTTATGGTCGCTCTATAGTTACACTGGCGGAAATTAAAATCACAACACGCATACATGAATGGTAGAATTTTAAGAAACTTTGAAAATATACCCAGGGCCATACCTAAAAGAAATAATAACAAATGGAAATGGATCAGGCTAAGTTATTACCTTTTACAGTTGTCAGTGAGAAATGCGCCCAACTTTAGCACCAATAGATTCGTGGATTAACACAACAAGTGTTCGGATGTCTTCTTGGTATATGTCTCACTACGCGTGCATGTCTTTTGCCGTCAGTTGTTGCACAGTTTGTGCTGGGTGACCATGTGATCTAATGTGTCTACTTCTGGTATCCTAGAAATGCTCTATTTGGGACAAATCTGGGAACCGTGCTGCCCATATTGTGATCGAAACTCCTTGCAAGGCTTGTGTGACGATGGCCTCAGTATGAGGACGGGCACTGTCTTGTTGGAAAATACGATTCGGATGTTGAACATGTAGGGTATCACAATAAGATGCAGTACCCCGTCCACATAGTGATGGGCTGTCATTGCCTTCAACAACAGCCAACTCAGTCATGCTATCGAAACTGATTGCCACCAAAACATGACACCGGTGACGGCACTTGCGTGAGGTTCTGAAATCACAGCAGGTAAGCCGTTCCTCCACTACGCCTGCGAAAATGTCGTCGATTATCACTTTGCCACAGACAGAATCGAGACTCGTCTCTAAACACAAATGTACGCCATTCACATGTCCATTTGTGTTTCGCATTATACCAGGGTAGATGATGATGGCAATGAATTTAGATTAATGGGACACAATGCACAGGGGCCAGAGAGTGTAACCCAGCTTCAAGCAATTAGTTTACAATCATCCGGTGAGGGGCGGGGGCGGGGTGTGACTATGTGTAACCACTACTAGGATCTGGCCTGCAGTCAACCATCTGCCAGCAACAGCCACCCACACCATTTGGCAGTCTTCACGTGCTGTTATCCATCTGTATGGACCTGTGCCTGCTCTAGGAGTATTAGAGCTTTTTTTCATCACTGTGTAACAAGTCTGTATACTGACATTGCACTGCGGCAAATCGTTCTGGAGATTTCACGATATGATACACCCTTTCAAAACACGCCAATTCTCCGAACTCTCTCACTGTTAGACATTTGGGTGTAGAGAGTTGTCACTCTTCGCCTTGGCATACTTAGACAACAAAAACTAGTGGGCAACCACGTGTCATGTGACACTACACTGTTCGCCACTTATACACTAAAAAAAAAATTAAAAAATTGCAATTTACATAATATATAGCACCGTAATTCTCACATTATTACATGTAAAACTTTTAATGTTAAATCATTTAAACTCTTCATGCGGGCATATTTGGGGCAAAATTTCATTCGTTTATCACAACACCGTCTGGGTGCTGGGATTTTAATCTGCACCAGTTTGTGTATCAGTTGCTAAGTGTAAAGGTCGAACTGCACTTTGCCAATACTGGTCTGTACCGTCACCACAACAACAGCCGACCGAGTGACGGCTCGCCCCCTCGCGTCCACACTTTTCCATAGCTCGCCTGTGTTCCTACCCGGTCTTTAGTCTCCTTCAACGTTTACAAGTCCTTGTTTCAGGGAATCAGTGTTGGGGATGACGGGTAGGTTTGACACCCTACTTTATTATAGAGTACTGTACTTTATTCTGCACAGTTTTGGTACGAATGTACATTAAAATACTTTTTTATCTGACTCACGTAATCACCTAACTGGTTGATACTTTATGTACAAAAATAGTATCCCAGCGCAGTATTAAAACTATCAACGCAATCTCAATGAAATGTCAATCACTCGCACTTGACGTGTTTGTTTTGTCTGAGGTTCTTTTCGATTCACTCAATACTTTTTGTTAGTGAAGAACGAGATTATAACATATTTGAATTTAAATATAAGTCGTAAAGATTTTGTATAGTAAAAATAATAATTTCATGTTATCTCAATGTTCTAGTCACAGAGTTTCTCATTTGGAAACTCGCAGTTCATCTATATCGTAGTCTCCTAACTTGAAAAGAAGACCTACAGATTAACGTGAAATTCAAACCACCGAGCGTCCTTCGCATTAAAAGATAAAAGCTTTGCCATTGGTAAAAGTCAATTTTAAGGCCCGCAAAAATTACAGTCGAGACCGGGATTTGAACCCTGACCTTCAGTTTTCAAATCGCACGCAGTAATCATTTGAGTCACCAGTCCGAATATAGGTGTGATGAAAAATAAGTTTTCAAACATGATAAAATAAACATATTCTTTTTCTATACCATATATTTTTGCTATCAAAAGACACGAATCCACTTTTATATGTTTGATACATACTTTTCAGTACTTCTAGATTAGTCTTGCGTCTGGTTACGGGCGTACGATTCGGGTGGGAGAGGTACGCTTACAAATGCGGATTTCGGCTGCAATTTTTGTGGGTCGTAAAATTGGTCTTCAACTCTGGCAAAGCTCTGATATTTTTAATGCGAAGATGCTAGGATTCTTCCTACATTTTACGAACATCTGATGAACATGGATGAAAAAAATACTTTTTTAAAGGCAAATAATAACATGAAAACAACATTTAGTCGTAAGGGAAGGTAAATTTCCGAACTCTCTCGATGCGCTTCTCCAGATCTAGCAGGCCGATACTGATCCGCACCGTCAAAACATAAACCAATCCAATGACGGCCGAGTGTCGGACTGAGGCCCGATCTTCAGAGGCCTCTCTAAACCCACTTTCGATCACCGGTGAGCATCACGTGGCTAAAATCTTGCCATATTGACTATTGAACATGAAGTAACTAAAATTGATAATTTTGAAGATGTGATTTACGAGTTTGTAGCTGTTAAAGCTAAAAAGAGAAGATTGTTTTTAGTTTATTGTGTTTTTTTAAATGAAGTTAATATTAAAATTTTACTAACTATAATTTTTAATATCAATAAATGTTTATTTAATTATATTTTATTAATATTAGTGTTGCCCAAATGCAAGAACAAGACAAGACTTGGCCAGTCTTGGTCTTGGTCTTGCATAAATACACCTGGTCTTGGTCTTGGTCTTGGTATTGCACTCCCGGTCTTGGTCTTGGTCTTGGTCTTGCAGCAAGAGTCTCGCAAGTCTTGCAATTACCTATTAGCCTGTCGCTATTTATTAAACGTTACTTTAGATATTAGAACAAAGCAACAGAATAAGTATATTTTAAGCTTGAATTAACATAGCCACGGTAAAGACCAACCAAATTAATAAATGTCTAAACATTTCATGAGAAATTCAAAAAATCAACTGACACCAGTTGGGGTTTGAACCCACGACCTAAGCGATCAGTGGCGATGCTCTAACTAACCAACTGAGCTATCAACTGTGTCAAGCGGGAGTCAGTCTGTTTCTTAATAAACGTTTACATTTAATAATCTTCAATGTACTAAAACATGGTTTAAACATATAGAAAACAAATTAATGACATTAACTTGACTGTATTTTAAAGAACATTATCTGTTTAGAAAGAGATTGATAGACCCTCACCTTATATGAAATGGAATAAAATAATTATACAATTTACTGAATTTACCATTTATTTCAATAAAAATACAACACAAATGAAATTACAGAACAGTACACAATAGCTGACATTACTGTTACTTTATATTAATTCTTTTGTGAATATATAAATGCAGTAAAAGAAAAGGATTGTGAAGCGAGTCTTCTTCATTATTTGTAGTGTCCTGCATTTCGCTCCTATGTAGCTTCCATAATAATAGGGAACATGCAATTATAAGAATTATGGGTATTTTGTCATTAAAATGTTAAAAAAATATAAAACAAAGACTACAGCAACATTTTAATTTTGGTTAATATTAATTTTTTACAATAATTTCGATTTGAAGTTACTTGAAACGGAACGTATTTTAAAACACCAATCAACGTCTAGTGACGTCACTACTGTTATTACAGCTTATTGTTGTCAAAGAGAACATTGTTTTATTGAGAAAATTATTTGTATTTTTCAATAAAAATGGAAGTCAGATTTATAAAAGCGGACTCCAGGAATTTACCGAAAGTCAGTGTAGATATGGTCGTAATTTTTTTTGTCGAAAGTGCTGAGTATTCAAGTGTAGAAATGAAAGGGACTAAACTACTATGGTACGTATAAATCGCATTGAATTTTCCTATTTCGTTTAGCAGCTTCTATACATAGCTCTTATTTCAGCTCAACAAGGGAATCTTATGGCGATAATGCAATCGGCTATGTCCAAATTAAAAGAGATGGCGAATTGTGTATAGTAAAAAGTAGAGTTACACCGGAGCATAAAGTTCGCAAAGAAGGTTATCATGTTACAGCCATTATAAATGAAAGGGAAGGTTTAGTCCAGTCCTGCCAATGCGAAGATTGTGCCACTTCTGAAGGTAAAGTTTGTATGTTATTTATGGCCTATAAAATGTCATGCGGACAAATGGGGAGCAGAAAACTCTCATCGTCTCGCCAGAGAGTTCAGTTGTTCTGTGCTCTCACCACACCCCTAATTTAGCACATTATTATCACTAAAATCTTATTCCAGGTGGGTGTAAGCATGCTGCTGCACTCTTGCTATGGTTACACAGAAGATCTGAGTAGCCTGCGCTTACATCTATAACATGTTACTGGAAGAAATCAAATTTATCTAAATGTGCTTCTGGAAAATCTTTTATAAAAGCCAAAGAAATTGGTTACATTCCTGTCACTAACAGTTTCTCTCAAGTAAGCAGTTCAGTATACCTGTTTATTTGATGAAACTATAAATCTTTATAGAAAGAAAAGATGGAACTCACCACAAGATGGATTCGAACCTGCAGCCTTTGCCTAACAAGGGCAATGCTCTATACCCCAGAGCCACCAAGGTTCTCACAAGCCGTGGCGGAATCCAACTTGTGGTGAATCTTTCTCTATACAGGTTTATAAGAATATCTAAAGCGTGCATAAATGCTGTTAAATAAATAGTATCAATGAAATTAATAAATATATGTTATATGCTACAATAATAACCTCATATTTCTAGGTGGATATTCTGAGTGAATATATAAATGCAGTAAAAGAAAAGGATTGTGAAGCGAGTCTTCTTCATTATTTTGGAGAAGATTTACAAACTGTAAACATCCATAAAGTGTGTTCAAGCTTGATTGGAAAGTTGAACTCTTCACAAACTCTCCTTGAAATATTATCATATGACCGCTGATATGATTAACATGGTTTTTTCCACCACAAAACGACAAGTTTACATCCACAGCAACTGACAGGTCAGAAAGGACTTGACAGGAGTGACGTCATCGGCTCTGGAAGTCAGTTTTGGCGCGCAAATTTAAACTGTCAGTTTCAGACCGCCGTTTTGCGAGACATATTACCGTTTTAATTTTTTTAATTTATTTGTGGTGTATTCTGCATGAAGTTACTTAAAATGAAAGCAAAAATAAAAATATTGCATGTTCCCTATTAATAAGGTAGATAACCTTATTGATTATTATTAAAAGCTAGATTTTAAATTAGTTTGTAACTTTAACTTTTGAAACTGTAACTTTTGAAATATTAAGAAAATAAACATCTTCTCGGTAACATACTACATATAATTTGATTACGCATATTCTATATAGGTTATTTTTAGTTTTTATTATTTCGATTTTCGATACTTCAATTAAGTGTCATACTTACTACATTTAATGTATTATTTTTTATTTACTTATTCAGACCGTCAATTCCTTCATCAACGAAAACGCACTGATAGTCATTTATATTATATCAGTACTTTACGTCTTCCTACATATTTTCTGCCTATTTTCTTCTTCAAAATTCTATGTACTAGTACTTTAAGTTTCGTTTGTTTTCTATGTGTCAATTTCTTGTATTATATAGGATAAGTATATAATTTAAATTAAGCCTGTCCGGTCCACTGACTCTGGAGTTTACTCCTCGAGTTAAAATTGTGCAAATACTATATATTCTTTACATGTAAATGAATATTTGCAAAAATATATTGTGATGCAACAGTCAATATATCAGTTTATTTATTTCAATAGTTCTCTTACATATTATTATATTCGGGCTCCTAAACAGTACATAAATTTTATTGCACGCTTTTTATATTATTCGATTACTATTATAGAAAATTTTTTCACGTTTGAAGTGTATTAAAAGTGTCTACAGTTTTTATTAAATGGGTGACGACATATTTAAGCACTTTGTGTTTTAAAACCACACAGAACACATCAGCATAATGTATTCGTGTCCATTCTAAGCACCCAAAAACTTATTTTGTATAGAAAGTATAAAAAAAAAGTCCTAACTGCAAGACGCAAGAGTCTTGCAGGCTTGGTCTTGTTCTTGCTTAAATCTTGCACAGTCAGTCTTGCTCTTAGTCTTGCTAAAATTAGGCGGTCTTGGTCTTGGTCTTGGTCTTGCAAAAATGCAAGACCAAGACCAAGACTGCAAGACCAAGACCGATTTTGGGCAACACTAATTAATATGATTTTTACACTTACAAAATATTATATTTTACTTAATTTTGAATTTAAATTTTCGAGGGGTGACACCATCGATATCCGCCCAGGGTGTCACCTACGCTAGCTACGCCACTGACATGGACTGGTCTAACTTAAGTAGAATTAGGACTATTTTTGTCAGATGCACGAATTCACTTTACTGGTGAAATGTGACTTCACCCCGCCATGGAGCACAACGCCAAACGATCCACCACATAGTGCAAGCGTGTTCTTTGATGGCATATGCCGGTCTAAATTTAGTGATTCTTGAATGTGAAAGACACTGAGATCAAGGGCGTAAGGGCGTATCCAGTATCAGAGCTAGAGTGGGGCAAGATTTGAGCCGGGGGGGGGGGGGGGACAACTCGTATTGGTTTTGTGGAAGTGAGGTGGAGCACTGAAACATGACGATTTCTTACAAAATGAAACTCAAACCTTTTGAGGAAACTATTTTTATTGTTGATTAATATAGTAATCCAACCACTTAATCCAAGGAACTACTATGTAGTAAATTAAGATCGCAACTCAGTTATAGTTTATGTAAACATTAATCATCTAGGATTCTTGGGAAATTTTTCAATATCTTTGTTTCTCAATATCTCACGAAATTTTGATGGACATTCATCAGGCATAAACCAGTCAAACTTTCCTCTCAAAAAGTGCTGCTGAGTCAGTTCTTCACTCGTCGAAAGTGTACTGCAGGCAATTTAGTTTTTCTCTAGGGGGAGGGCAGCAGCCCCCTCCCCACCCCCCTCACCTGCCCGTTGCTGGATACGCCCATAGCTGAGATCCATTATGTTTGAAATCTATAGACAGGGCCGGCGTTAGGGGGGGGGGGGGGGGTAAGCGGGTCAAAAGTACCCGGGCCCACCGGCTGATGGGGGGCCCCGAATACCGATTGTAGGGGCCCTCAGGCCATGATGAAGCCAAGAATCCACTATTGTCTTCCGGGCAGTTTGTAGAGCTAAAAAAAAAATAAAAAAGGCCGCCCATTTTACCCCGGGCCCGAAATTACTAGCGCCGGCCCTGTCTATAGATATAATCTTGCAACACTGACTATTATTTGTGCTTTTACAATTATTTAATTTTATATTGTGTGCTGAATTGTGATAGTACTAATGTCATTCCCTTATTAATAATAAGTTAAATTGTATATAGTGGCCAAAGTTCTTTGGTGAAGTGTTCCCTGTTTGTGTGTCTGAATTGTTGTGCACTATACTGGGAATTATGTTTCGTCATCAGCTAAGTTTTCTGACAAAATTACTTTATAATTTTGAATTATGAAATAGACTATTGTTAATGAGACAAAATATTAATACTTCTACTTAGAAAAAGTACATCATCTACTGTTTTTTGGTTAATCGTCATTTTTTTCGCTAGTTTTATTAATTTCATGCTTAGACTAACGACGGAAAATTGTATTGAAGCTTGTTCGTATCTTTATTTTAACATTTTAAATTCTTGGATGGCAAAACAAATAACCTGTTGTAGAATTTTTCCGTCTTAAATAACCATCTGTTAGTAACAAAGTAATAATAATAATAATAGTAACTGACTATTGTTGTTCACATTAGGAACGACCTCAAAGTATCGATCCTACAAAATTCGATTGTAGATTCAAATTTTGATTACATAAGCATAAATTATATTTATTAACTAGTTCTGTCGTAAATACATTTTTTTAAAATTATTTCTAACAAACAACTATTTTAAAACTATTGAAATAGCACATTGTTATTAAAAATATCATAAGTAGCGTATTTTTATCTCCTTATTAATTACAGTTATTTGATTTAGGAGTAACACTTCAATGTAATACGATGAAAAAATTAAACATATAGTATAAATCTTATTATACTACTCCGTAAATTAAATTTAATATAATAAAGTATTATTTTCAGTATTTAAGGTTTGTATACAAGGTACTAGAAGTATTGTTTTTTTAATATGTCTGCAAAGGATGACACCTGTCGCAGGTACATGGCGAATGGTGTGGGTTGCAGTTAGAGAAATTAGTGGTTTAATTGGAATGTAGTGGAGACGGAATATGGGAAATAAATGAGGCTCCCTCATGATTTTTATCTGCTTTGTACTAGGGAATATCAGGGGAGGGACAAAACTACCGTGGAGTAACCCAAAAGGGTTAGGGTGCTAGGGCTCAGCCTATAGAGGCAGAAAGGAGGGATGTAGTGCTCAATGTAGAGGGTGGGAAGGATGGTTGCATGCTGAAAACAGGTTGTAGGGCAAATGTGGTTAACAGAATGATGAAGTGGCGCAGCATATCAGGGTGGAACTCATGCAGGTCCTAAGTCGCCGTGACCGGTCACAATTGAACTATGCTGTGAGGTGAGTAAATGTGGAAACGGAAGTGCTACTTGGGAAAGGCATTAGTTCTGTTTTGGGGGTTGTGCCTGTGAACACCATTGGTAGGTGGGGTTTCACTAGACATGGCCTACACCTCAATAGGAGGGGCAAGGGGGGTACTTTCTGAGTTGTTAGCTAAAGCAGTAAGGGAGCCCATTTCCAGTGATGATGGGGTCAGGACTGTGCCTTTTTTAGGTTAGGGGCTGCTGGTGAAGGGATGGAGATAGATGATAAAAGTGATAATAACTCCAGATCCACAATGAGAAAAAACACAGATCTTAAAGAAACAGTTGAAGTTGATGAAACAATAATAAACCGGGTTAGAACTGGGAAGGAGGAGGTAAATGCTAAAAATATACAGCCAGTAATAAGGGTGTTATTGGTGAACTGTAGAAGTATAACGAACAAAGTAATCGAATTTGCAAACTTAATTGAAATACACGAGCCACAAGTAATAATAGGGGTAGAGAGTTGGTTAAAAGAAGAAGTACTAGACAGTGAGGTTTTTCCCGATAGTTACACAGTGTATCTCAGATATAGGGGAGCAATTGGTAGAGGAGTTTTCATACTAGTTAACAAAACCTACCACAGTTCATTGGTGTTCATAGATCATGACCATGAGTTACTTGGAGTAGATTTCTGGGGTAGTAAAAAAGAAAAGAAAAATCAGTGTGTTGGCTGCTTACCGCAGTGGAAGAATGGCAGATGAAGAAGAGGCTCTTGCGGAAAAATGAAATTCATACTCAGATTTCAGATGTGAGAACAGAATGGTCATTATTGGCGGGGATTTAAATTTAGCAGGTGTAAATTGGGTATGAAATAAGATTAATAACACAAGGGACCAGAGATTTGCAAATACTCTAATAAGGGATGGAGGATTTACGCAAGAGGTAGAGCTGAACACCAGGGTACAAAATATTTTGGATATATTCCTAATGAAGCCTTGTAGGGTGTCAAGTAACCTAAGGAATAAGTGATAATGAAGCAGTTCTGATGGATATTAGAGGATTCAGTGAACCAGCAGCCAAAATTGAGAGGTGAAATACGTACAATTATAAAAAGGCACAGATATCGAATTTGAAAAGATATTTCAGAGAACGTTCGAGCAAATGGAAGGACGGTACAAGTACAGTAAAGTCAAGGTGGGAAGAGTTCAAGGAGGTTGCAAGAACCTTAGAATTTCGGCAAATTCTAGTTTTGCTTAGGCGGGACTTAGAAATTTCGAGAAGAGTAGTTTTCAACTATAAGGAATTTTCCTGTAATCTTGCTCACAGTGACAATTCATCATAAAAATCATTTTAAAGTGTATTTATCATATAGAGAAACGTTTATTTTAAGAGATATTCCAGTTTGTTCAGGTTTTGAAACACGCGATTATAAAAGTAGAAATTCTAAGGTTTATAATATCTTTAAATCGAATAAAGCGACAACTGATCTTTTATCACCAGCTATAGTCAGCATTGTCCCCGATATTTTGGTAGTAAGATTATATAATTTGGTAAAGTTTAATTAGTGATTTTAATTATGAGAAAATAATAAGCTTTTTAATTAAAAGAGATATTAATTTGAAATGTATATCAGTAGATAGCCCTAGTTAAGACGATTCTGAATATATAATGGTTTTGGTAAAAAGTTAAACATTTCTCTAGTAATTAAGTTTTTGAAAATAAATTGTCGCGGATTGTTGTTGACGCGCGTAAAAATTCAGAACACTTAGGCATTTTCCCCGATCGCATTAGAATGTGTCACTACGCGAAGGTTGAATAAGACATTTAAAACTAATCACTTATAAATATTCACTAAATATCCGTTGGTCGTCTATTAAATAGGTCTAAACACTGCCAGCCTTTAATTGCTTTATATCCACTTGGTTACTGAGTTTGCTGGGTCATATTTTGGCTAGGCCACAGCAGAAAGTTGTGTTTCGGCTGTGAAGTCATTGACTCTAAATAAACTCGTACTTACATGTGACCGCATCTTTCATCTTTGGTCTGATTTCGACTTTTCTGTATCCTGGGAGCATTATGTGAGTGAGCCTGCGTCAGTCTTGTGTCGGGGCGGGAGGAAATCTGTGGAAGGTGAAGCTACCGAGTCGGCCATGTTGGGACTTTGGTGTGATAGCCTGCGGGGATAACTGTTAACATGAACTTTTAAATTTTCATAAGGGGTGTGGTCGGTAAAATTTCTCTCCACAACCTGCAATATTTTGGAAAAGTCTGTTCGATTGCCTACTCAACTGTGTAATGCTATTTTGAACTGGTGATTTATTTTAAATAAACTTCAAATTTTTCGAGTACAGTAGACTTGTGATTTCATAGTAGACAGTAGACCTTTTCTAGATTTGTGGTTAGTAACAGATCTAGTGGCGACTTTTAAGCATTTTTAGTTGAGTTTCTGTACGGCTACATGGTCAAATTCAAGTTATTTTATGAACTTTCTGCAGAACTTTGAATCCACATAAACTGTTAGTTGAGGCACTAAGGTGATACTACAGCCCCGGTATCAACCTTGAGTCTTACAAGGTAATAATAAAGGAGGAAGAAAAATTTATTCCAAAACAGAAAATAAAACGAAGTGGAGAACCTGTGTACTGTAACAGGGAGATGAGGTGGTTAAAGAGGTTGGTAAGAAGAGGACAGCGTTAAGAAACAGCATGGTAGTCGCGAATATTTAAAACAAGGACTTAATGATAACTAAGAAGGTAGCTAAGGATGGGTTTATCAACAGTATTGTCAGTACAGGGGGACCATTGACTGATTCATCTAGAAATTTCTATAACTATGTTAGAAAACTGAGAGGAAGGAAGGGTGTTGAGACACTTTTAGATAAGGATGGACAAGAAGTTACGGAGGATTTGAAAAAGGCAGAGATTTTAAGTAACTGGTTTAGTGAGAGCATTAGGGACAATGAATCAGAAACAGGTGGTTCTGAATCGGATCACGAGCATAACAGAACAATTAGAAATGAGCAGATAATAAAATTTGAAATTCATACTGAGGATATCATGAAGGGAATAAGAAAGCTGAAAAATAATATTACTACAGATGTTTTAAAAGTAGCAGGATGTGCAGGGTGGCCACAGACCTGGAAAACCTGAAAAATCTGGAACTATCAGGGAATTTAAAACAACCTTGAAATATGGAAATATCAGGGAATCCAAGTAATTTCAAAAATTATCAGGGAATTTTAATTGTAACAACCCAAAATTTGTTTTTTTTGATAATTTATTTTAATATAGAACTTTTGCATTAAATAATTGAGCTTATATATTTTTGACATAAAATAGCCAACAAATGCTGCATTTACACAAGCAACTTGCATCTCATCTCGCGCCTCATCGCGATATGATGACGAGATGTTCGTACGCGAGCGCTGACATGTA
The DNA here is from genome assembly GCA_031002005.1 of Vandiemenella viatica. NCBI lineage: Eukaryota > Metazoa > Arthropoda > Insecta > Orthoptera > Morabidae > Vandiemenella > Vandiemenella viatica. Next base: position 67,517,000 of record JARYHS010012519.1, on the reverse strand, counting down.
CTCTCTCTGGAACTCAGCATTTGAAATTATATTTAAAAAGTGGATGACATCTGAATCATGTAAACTCAGAAGTTATATTTTTTACTGAATAAAACAGCAATCGTAGAGTAGTAAGTTTATAAAGGTGTTTTTATGTTTCACTAAACAGTTTTACAATATCAAGCAAAGTAAATAGCGATAATTATATGGCTTTAGAACTTTTTTTTATTCATTATATAAGGCAAATTAAAGCAGGAACAAAATAATACGTAAGATCATGTAAATACTAACGAGAGGTCTAAATAGGTAGGATTAATAAATTTTTGCGTCATTCAGAGCTCTTCCAAGTGCTGAATCGATGTGACAGTATAAACATCGTACTCGTGCCTTTGACTTGCACCAAATAAACCGCTGCCAAGGCGAGCGGCACACCCGAGCAACCACGCAAGGTGAGCCTATACGATTGCACGGTTTATACAAACTCGTGTTCGTACTATCTTGCGTAGACTCGCGGAAACTTACGCGAAAGTGTTAACTCGGCAACAGAAGAAATTGAAGATGGAACAAAAAAAAAGCTACAATAACTGAACCAGAAGATTTGAAAAGAAATGTGTAGCAAATGAAAAAAGGCATAAAAAAGCTAAGCCTTTGACTGAGTCAAGTTACTGATGAACAATTTAAAAATCTTCAGTTATTTTATCTACCAAATATTGAAAAGATTACTAATTTGTTCTAGTTCATATTAGTCATTAGACCTATCTTATTTTTGTGCTAATCATTTTTAATTATGCTTCATAAGATTACTAAATTTTTAAATAAACATTCTTAAACATATTTCTTTTTCTAATTTTTGAGGTTTATAACAGATTTAATTATTTACAATCAAAATCTAATTAAAACTTTAAATATATTAGTCATGCAAATAAACTTTCTAAATGAGGGAAAAAATATGGCAAATTTTTCTGAAAAACCTGGAAATATCAGGGAATTTTTAAATCATTACCTTGTGGCCACCCTGATGTGACATAGAACCTTATCTTGAAATATTACTTAATTGAGTTTTGATACTTGCTGCTTACTGGAGGATTGGAAAAGTGCGATAGTAGTGCCGGTACATAAAGGAAGTGAGGGAAATAAACTCGAAAATTATAGGCCAATTAAGATGACGTCAATGGTAGGTAAATTAATTGAAAGATTGTTATGCCATACACTTTTAGTGAATTGCGGAGTAATAGTAATAGCAACCACTTCAGTAATATATGAGAGGAGCGTAAGTGGTTTACAAATAGGCAACATGGCTTTAGGTAAGGATATTCATGTGAATATCAGTTGGTGGGATATATGCAAGATATTTCTGATAAAATGGACAAAGGAGGGCAAATTGATAGTGTAGCACTAGATATTTCAAAGGCTTTTGACAGAGTGAGCCATAAAATGGTAGTAAATAAGGTAAAATCTATTGGAGTGAATCAGAAAGTGATTTGCTGGATAGAAGAATTTTTGAAAGGTAGAAAACAGAAAGTTATGGTAGGAAATGCGGTGTCAAAAGAAGTGGAAGTAAAAATGGGAGTGCGACAGGGTAGCGTATTTGGATCATTGCCATTTATTATTCTAATGAATAATTGTGTTGATTGTTTACTCTCAGAAATTAGATTGTTTGCAAATGACACAATGCTACATAAAAGGATCAAAACTGTTGAGGATTGTAAAAAGTTGCAGGGTGATCTGGACAGGATATATAGTTGGGTTGTTAAACATGGGATGAAGATAAATGAAAAGAAGTCAGCTTATTAGATACACAAATAAAAAACTAAAGGTTTATAATGATTATAGGGTGGGAAAAGAATTGCTAATTGAAGACATGAAATGTAAATATCTTGGCATTACATTTGATAACAAGCTTAACTGGGCAGATCACATTGGACAGGTAGTAGGAAAAGGTTTCAAAATTTAGCATTTGTTGGAGAGGTTGATGAAAGGATGTAAGAGAGAAGTAAAGGAATTGGGTTACAAAACTTTGGTCAGGCCATTGTTTGAATATGGTAGTGTAATATGGGACCCACATTTAGAGTATCAAATTCAGGAGTTGGAGAAGGTGCAAATAGGGGCTGCTAGATTTGTTTCTGCAAATTATCGCAGAACGCATTTAGTAAAAGATGTGATAAAAGAGCTGGAATGGGACTCACTGGAAGACGGAAGGAGGCTGAAGAGTGTCATGGAGTGTACAAGACGTATATTGGTGATGAGGCATGGAAAGATATTGGTTTAAGAATTAAAGGATGTAAGGGAAAAGATGACCATGACCACAAGCTGGCACTCGATTTCAGGCACAAGGGTGTTGGAAGATTCTCTTATTTAGGTAAGGGTGTCAGGGACTTGAATAATTTACCAAGAGAGATGCTGAATAATTTGCCAAAAACGTTGAAAGAATTTAAAGTTAAAATTTGCAAAGGGTAAATGAAGGTGGATGCAGAAAAGGGGGAAGATGGGTGTTTAGGGAAATTGCCACCGGAGCATGCGCTCCATTGCAATTTAATTTGATTTAAAGTGGGACACAATATAAATTGCGGGGAGTATTAGATTTTACCTGTTTCCAGAGCTAGGAGAGGAAGAGACTCATGTATATATTATTTATTATTATTATTATTACTCCACGATTCACTAAAAGTGTGTGCGGAGGGTGCATTGCACCTATCGAAAGGGTTATGGTTTGGAAGGGTTATAAGGGATATGGCAGAAGGCGCCCATGGGCTATTGTGAGGAACCATCCCCGCATTCGCGTGGAGTGATCTGGGAAAACCATGGAAAACCCAGATCAGGATGGCTGGAGTGCTTTATCTAAAGCTACTCCTGTCGGATTTTAAGTTTACTCGCCCGGTAAATCCTTTCTATTCCATTCCCTAATCGCTTGTGGGAAAAATGATTACAGAAATGAATCGGTTCTGGCCCTGATTTCTCTTATCTTATTTTCGCGGTCATTTCGAGATATGAACGTTGCTGGTAGCAATATTTGCTGGCTGTCATTCCGAAATACGTCTGTCGTGAATTTTTCAATTAGCTTCCGTCGAGAGCAACGCCTTCGCTGTTCCAGGTCTTCCCAACCTAACTCCTTCAACATCGCACTTACGCTTTCCCTCCAACTATATATACCTGTCACGAATCGGGTGGCTCTTCTTTGGACCTTCTCTAGAGCCTCCATTAACCCCTTTTGATGGGGACCCCATACAGAACAACAATACTCTAAGTGAGGACATACTAGTGACTTGTATACAATCGATTTAATTTCCTGAGTGCATTGATTTAAATTACGAACTAGAAATAGGAGCATACGATTTTCTTTTCCCATTAAATTCTCGATATGCTCATTCCACGACAAATTATCACGAATTGTTACCCCTAGGTATTTAGCGGAATCTACCGTTCTGAGTACAGTGCTATTAATTGTACAGTATATTCATAGTTAAATGGTGTCACCTTTTTACTTACACGCATGACTTGGCACTTTTTAGCGTTTAACTCCAACTGCCTATCTTTACACCACTCAATTATTTTCATAATATTGTCTTGTAACAAAGCGCAGTCGTCCTGGGTTTTGATTTCGCGATAAATAATAGCATCATCGACAAATAATCTTTTCATCCCCCCTACTATGTCGCATAGATCATTGATGTATATGAGAAACAACAGAGGTCCTAACACGCTTCCCTGGGGAACTCCAGACCCCACTTCAGTAAGTGATGAACGCTCACCGTCGAGAACTACACACTGTGTTCTGCCCTTCAGGAAGTCTGCAACCCAGTCGCATATTTGTCTAGATATGCCGTAACCGCGAAGTTTCCTGAGTAACCTAGTGTGAGGCACAGTGTCGAAAGCTTTTTAACGTCTAATAGAACCAAATCAACCTGGGATTGCTCATCTATAATTCGGCACAAGTCGTGAATTAGAAGTGCAAGTTGTGATTCGCAGCATCGGTCTTTTCTGAACCCATGTTGATTTGGATTTAAAAGCTCACCTTCATCCAAAAACCGCATGACATTTGAATAGATGATATGTTCTAAAATCCTGCAAAATATTGAAGTTAACGAGATCGGCCTATAATTCTGAGGATCATTAACATTCCCATTTTTAAACACTGGAGTTACGATAGCGGTCTTCCATTCGGCTGGTATTTTTCCTTGATCCAGAGAGATGGTATACAATTTCATCAAATAAGGTGCAATTTCCTTTGTGTATCTTGAGTAGAATCTTGTAGGAATACCGTCTGGTCCGGGAGCCTTATTGGTTTTTACATTCATAAGCAGTTTAATTGTTCCCTCGACATCAAGAGCGAGATCATTCATAATTTTGTCGGTACAATTGTTAAATATCGGTATCTCCTCTGAGTTTTCTATCGTGAAAGCCTTTTTAAATATATCATTCAACATTTCTGCTTTCTCTACGCTTGTTTCTGATAATTCACCATTTTCTTTAATCAGCGACGGCATAACCTTACGAGAGTCTCTTATTACTTTGATATACGACCAGAACTTTTTTGGATTAGTAATCAGATCTTCGGATATATTCCTGGCTTGGAATTCTATATATAAGAGTAGGCAAGGTAAAGTAGGCCCTTATGAATAAGGATGTTTAAAGGGAAAAATAGGAATGGGCTCTGCTGCTAGATACTAACCATGAGAGAAGTGTATGCCCTCTTCTGCAGGATCAGTTAGGCCAGACTACCAGGACACAAGTTTTTTTTTTCAAACCTAGTGCAACATTAGGTCAGGTAATAGAGGATGTAGGTTTAGTTTGTAGGAGTAGTCACAGTGGAAAGTGCAGACAATGGTATTGTTAGAAAGGCGGGTTACAATGTAGAGAATGGCTGGACGAAAGTAGTGAAGGGTTAAACTCACGCAGGTCTAAAGTTGCCATTACTGGTCAGAACTGAACCAAGCTGTCTTGCGAGTAAACGTTAAAATTGAGGTGCTACTTGGGAAAGGCATTAGCTTTCTCTTCTTAAGTCGCCATGACTGTCCAGAGTTGAACCAAGCTGTGATGCTAGTAAACGTTAAAACTGAGGTGCTACTTGGGAAAGGCATTAGCTCTCTCTTGGGGTTTGTTTCACTAGGAACTAAGGATCTAGCTATATTGCCTGTATCTTGCCACAGTATTGGAATAGAAGCCAAAAATATAAATTGGTAGTCTTGAAATGATGAAATGTACTTTTTGGTATGATTAGTTAAAGATAGTGGACCTACTATGATCACAGAACATTTTTTTAAGATGTGCTCTGGTATTTTGGTTATTTCTGAAGGCATATAATTGTGAAGTTGTGTTAATTTCTTTTGCTGACAACAGCGGCATTGCCGATATACACTCGCATGTCTTGGTCCATTCCCTTTTAATTCTCTTAATCGTGCGATTGATACCTACATGATGGCCTAACGGGGTGTTGTGAAACTGCTGTATAAAGGCTCGTTTTTCCCTATCTTGAAATGTAGAAAATTCTTTGGTAGTTTTTGTCCGTGCCTCTACTGTGTGTGGTGCTGTTGGGGTAATAAATGCCCATTGCATCATTTTATTCAAGATCATCAGCGAATGATTCGGGGGTACTTTCCTGATCCTACTGACAGCATCTGCATTGTTATTAGATGTCCCCTTCTTGTAAACATTGATAACCTTCGAGCTTCAGTCTGGATTTAAGGAATCTGGAAGCTGATCCATTAGCTCTGAAAAGCCACAATGGCGGTTTGTGGTCCGAAACAACCTTAAAACGTCTTCTATACCTCTAAGGATGAAACATTTTCACAGCTCATACAAAAGATATACAATCTTTTCCGCTGACGCTATAATTTATATCAGCTTTGTTTAAAGCTCTGTAATCATAAGCTATAGGTTTGTCTGATCCAATTTGTTCCTGCGATTAGAGATGGGTAGGTCAGAAATTTTAATGGATTTGGGTCCCTAAATATATCCAGCTCTGCGGACCTGCATTCAGGTTTCATGTCCGGTGGACCTATATGAATCCGGCTCTACAAACGGGCGGGTGGAGTGTATGGTGAAAGTGAATATGTGCTGACTTGTAACCTGATACGTGTCCAGCGGACCTCCATGGGCCCAAACTAGGGTTGTAACAGGTGTCATCTTTGCGGAAGCGGAATGGGTATCCATGCTAGACATCCGCAGATGTGGTTGTTTTGCGGAAATGGATGCGGATGTGGGAAAATAAATTTATGATTATTTACATTTTAATATTTTATCAAAAATAAATTTAAAATCAATCTTTTTTCATAAGTAATTCTATTTACATATAATACTGGTATATTGATTTATTTTTGCCACATCTTTCAACAACAAAAAATGTGGGATGATTTCACAAGTGAATCAAATTATTTACATAACTACGCAAGTGTCTAAAAACCAGTCTTTGTCATATAAACTTTGCGGAGTTCGTGGCTAGACTAATTCAAGCGTCAAGCACAAGGCCACGCCACCGCGCATCTCCATACTCGTTTTTTTTTCTCTTATAACTATACGCCTCGTCGACATAGAGGTCATTAGAGGCGTAAAACGATCGAGGATAGCAACGGGAAGGAATTCGGCCATGGGCTTTTAAAGGAAGCATTCGCCTGGAGTGATTTGGGGAAGCCATGGAAAACCCAAATCTGGATTCCCGACGGGGATTCTAACCGGCGCACAGTGGTTCAGAATTGGAATATAGTGTACATTCGAACTAAAGTCATAATATCCATCCATAAAAATTGCTTTAGATAGCATTTGCTGTGCTGATCAATATTTGTTATGTTCAATTTTTGATAAAAATGAGTCTATAAATTATAAGAAAATGTATGGGTGAAAATGATCAATTATTGTAATTATTGTGTTGTATGTACATTATTCATTGCAACTAAAATGTTAAATAATCAAGTTCAACAAATTTTAATTAAGTTTTATATTTATGTACTTAAGTAATCACACTGTACTATCATTTTGTATTTTCTTGGAAATTCATTATTTGATTTTGATAATTTTATGCATTTCTGGTCATTCCTATTCGTTTTTATTGATTTTTATGACTTGTTCATAATGAATTTTCGTTGTTTTCAAAATATTTATTTGTAATCCTATCGTTAATGGTTAATATATTCACAACATATTTTATTCACTATTTCACTTATGTTTCTACATTTTTATCTTTATTTGGTAAAATTAATCTTGGTGTTTCATTTATGCATAATATGTTTAATAATATAAATATTTTAGTTACAAAATAAGAAAAAGTTTAACATTTTTGGTAGTTTCGTATATTATTAAGAATTAAATTCACTTTCAATTTATTTATATCGAAAAAGTCTCCAAGAAATCCAATGTATATAACTTCATTTACGCCCTGTAGTCAAAGCGGCAAGGACACGCAAGAAATTTGTACTTCGTAATATTAAGAATGATAGGGACTTACAATTGCATAAGGTTTGACTTTGACACCTTAATATAAGGCAATGACAAAAAAATAAAATAGATTTTTACCCATAATTTTTATTTATTTATTTATTTAATTGTGAAGGACTCATTTTTATCAAAAATTGAAGATAACAAGTTTTGATCAGCACAACAAATTGTATCTAAAGCAATTTTTTTGGATCGATATTGTGACTTCACTTCGGATGTCAACAGGGCCCGCTCTAGCGGTTTTGCCGCCCCGGACAAATAGACAAATTGCCGCCCCTTAGGATTATGTAGAATTATATATTTAAAAAAATAATAATTTTTAATCGAATAAAATATTAAATTTTAATAAAATCATATATTCGTAAATAAACTTATTGAATTTTGATTTAGCGGCACAAAATAGAGAAATTAATTAAGAAATATCTGTACATAGCCACAAATTAACCATATTTTTTACATTTTTAAATGCTATTACAGATGGACATTATCACACAAACAATCTAAATGCCATTATTTTGAAAATAAAACGAAATTACATCAGATACGCTAAAATCACAAAAAAACTTTTTTTCTTATCTTTCAGGTTGCGAATTTTTTATTACATCTTAATATTTACTTCATCAGCAATTTCATACTCAATTGCCAAAATGGCTAAATCATTAAATTATCAATTTATTGGTTTTCGTAAATGCTTACCTAGGCGTCGTATACATCTCCCAAATGAAATTTTAAAGGGTTTAATGCCTCTATCCTCTCTATCCAATTCTCCCATCTAGTGTCACTCCATGTTTTCAAAGTTGAACCCTGAACATGCTTTAAAAGTATTGCCCATCGAAAAGTAAATGCCAAAAATAATAAATATATTTTTTGGAGCATGTTGAAGAAATTAGCTGCTTCCAAGGATGCTATTGCCATTAATAACAAGATTGAGAGAATGGCTACTACACGGAACATTGAATGCTCGCGAACTGTATTGTTTAATTCTAGATTGCACTCCTGCTTTATTGCCCCTCATATTGGACCCGTTGTTAGTCCCTGTCCTCTGATATCCTGCAAATTTAAACACAAGTCATTAAGTTCTCCAACTATAATGTTAGACATTTGTTTTCTTGTGGATCTTTCGACTGGTAAGAAGCCTTAAAAGCTTTAATCAATTTTAATTTCAACATCAGGATTAAATTTATTGGTTGAAACAAGAGTAATTTGCTGTATGTTACTAAAGTCAGGAGTACAGTTTAAAATAATGGAAAATATTTGAAATTTTTTATTTCATTAATAACATGAGACTTTACGCTTTGATGCAGCAGATCTACTATCCAGGTTTGTATATTTTTCCCAAGATATTGAGCTTTTGTCTCTACTTTTTAGAGCACTCAGCGGACGTGCTCTTCCATAATGGGATCATATTCAGACAGTAACTCAACTATTTTTAAGAATTTACTGTTATTATGCTCAAACAACTTGTCGCTTGTACCTTGAAAAACCAGTTAGCTTTTACCAAGCATTTTGGTAATTGCAACGATTCTTAGAAGCACCTCATTCCAATGATTTATTTCGGCATTAATAACTCTTTGAGTGGCAGCATCTACAGTTTTACAACAATTTAATCTTTTTGCCTGAATATGATTTTTCGAAATTTCATGCTCTTTTAAAGTTTCGTCGAGGTGCTTCCAATTTTTAAAACCCTCCTTTGGAGAGAACTAACTAAACAGCCGAAAATTTTGCAACAGAAGCAGTAAACGCAGTTTTGTGAAAGATAGTAGCTAATCTCGCAATATTTGCTCTCCGTTGCTTAAAATTCGTGCATAATATTTTGCGCTAAAATGTCGATCTGTGTCATTGGAAGGAAATTTGTAATTATGCAATAATTTAGGTGGACCTTGCCTTACTAAAAAGCGTCTTACGGCGTCTCGTAAAATTCTTGGCCACAAAGTTTTAGAACGCCTTCTGTGAGTCTCACGTTGGTGGCAGTTCCAGTTGGTTTAGAAACTTCGTTCATTTGTTTGCTATTATTCTCTGACGATTCTGTACTTCTTTTGTATCCCGACCTGATACTGGTTTCTAAGATTTGTTTTGGTAAACCCTAAATACAGTATATTTTTTTAACGCGCCAGATTGATTCTGCCTTTCCGCTTTCTTTCCCAACCTTCTTTTTTGTACTGGTAACTAGATAGTTTTCTTTGACCGCCAGACATTTTGGAAGAAGCACGCACGTAACTCAAACAATGAACACTATAAAATAATATAAAAGTAAATATTTATCCTTGTTCTAAATAAACTAAAACCACAACTAAGATAAATTATTCTCAGTCGATATAAAAAAATATTTATACACAACACAAAATATTTTCCATACCCTGTGAACATAAAGAAAGTCTAGTGTTACTACACAGTCAAAGCGTATTCGCGGAGGATACTATCCGTACATTTCTGCTAATACAGAAACCATGTATACAGATTACAGAATGGCAATTTCTATAGGCTTAAACGGACTACGTTCCAAGTTTACAAAAAAAAAAAAAAAAAAAAGATGTTGTGGAGTGACTGTCGTGCAATGCACTTATTAAATCAACTGACAAAGTTATTGACATTCACGAAAATAGTTAATGAATTTCTTTTTGTTGAGACGATTTACAAATGCAGCAATTAGAGTATCTGTAAACCGCATTCGTATATATAATAAGCATCATGGGTTATAATATATTAGCAGTTAACATTCTAAATTGAATATACTAATGGTATGTGAAGTAACTAATCGGTAATCAGCAGCTGTTAATATTATTTATTTATTAATGATTGTAAGTACTGTCCCACATCCACTAAACTACAGTATTTTCACAAGCGATCAAAGCTAGCGTATATAATTTAACCCAACCATAACACTTACAATGCCTGTATCTAATTTTTACAACAAATCTGTGAGGCTCGGATTACGAGAAGAAATTATTATGCAAATTATTCCACTTCGATTTCCAATAACTAAGATCCATATTGATTTGGTTTATCAATTCAATAAAATAAATACTCAGCATCTCCCGCCAAGCACTATCGATTCCATGTATTAGAGCCAAGCTGCAATTGCGAAAAATACTCCTTTTCACCGGGTCTAGTAACTTGTGGGCAGTATAACGTCGGAATCAGTGCAGGTAGCCGAGGTCAGGTGTAACAGCCCCCACCTACCGCGCTTCGCTTCTGTTGTGCGCTTTTGTCGTTGTGCGCTTATGTCGTATATCCAACTAAATAACAGTTTAATCATAAATGTACTTACCTTTAGAAATAATGAAATCCTGAAGTAAATTTTATGAACTTCCACATATCACTAATAACGTAATAGTAAGACTAATGCTGTTGTGTAATGTAACCACTTTTATAATTAGCAATAATAAGCAAGTTGGGACAACAAAAGTCGAAACAGCGTTCTACTCGCGTGCTAAGGCCCAATTCACACAGAAGAGACGTGGCGCGGACTTGGGGCTGAAACATGGCGCGGACGCGGCGCATTTTGAAGTTGCTCCTATGGCGGAATTCACACAGAGGCGGCGAGGCAAAGGCGCGCCCCTTTGAGGTCCGCGCCCCGTCTCTTCGAAGTCTATAGGGGCGCACCCAAATAGCTAAGAACTGTAAGTTTTTAACGAACGAAAAATTCGGTATGTGAATTTTTTTTTATTAATTGGGTATTTAACACATTAATATTATTAATATTTTTCGCACACTTACAGCCGAAATGGCGCCCCTAAATTTTAGCGCCCCGGGCAAATGCCCGGTTTGCCCCCCCCCCCCCTAGAGCGGGCCCTGATGTCAACTATATTCCAATCCTGAACCACAGTGCGGCGTCCTCCCGAATGCGAGGACAGGCCTTTACCACCTACCTGCCACGCTCAGTTCCGTGCTCGCAACCCGCCTTCCCACCGCTCTAATGGCGCATTCACAGTACAGCTTGTAGGACCTATGAGATCCTATTTCCAATAAAAGAACTCTTGATGGTCCTTGAAAGCGGTTTCAGGAATACATGTAGGAGGTGTTGGATGTTGTTGGACTCCCAGGCTAACAAAAATGATGCTTGCTGTCCAACAAGCTATAGATATTGGATAAAGCTATTGGAGGAAACATCCTGCGAGTCTGCGGTAAGGACATATGGTGGGCAGCGAGAAAGTACGATTGGAATGGGTTGCTTGGAACATCTAGAGTAGCGTGAATGGGTGAGCGCATCCTATGGAAGTTCTGCACGGATGCCCAAATTGTAAACAGTCAGGTTGGATTACGTGATCATATCGGTTTTTTTGCAACACTTTCGATGCAGTAAAGTATTTTTATAATAATAACTAACCAAAAGCAAGTAAAATTCACTAAAAAAACAATAGTTTCAGGTCGTATAAATAAAGAAAACAATTTTAAAACTTCGTTGATCACACTTGCATTTTCAACACCACATAACAACACGTTTTCGATAAATTCCTGAGCTAATAAATAAATTTTAGGCAACAATAGGGAACATCCATTGCAAATAAAAGTTTTAAAACATTCCACACAGTAGGACGAAAATTCAATCAATTTTAAAGTTATGACGCCGTAAAGAAAAACGTGGCAATTTTCAAATTTGAAATGTGAACAACTAAGACCACTTCAGTAAACAAAATAACTTTTTAAACGTATAATAAATTAAAAGAAAAATTCAGACGATAATACTTTCTCGGACTAAGCAGCACTTTAATAATAATTAACTAGATATTAGTTTTTTTTAACGTCTCTGCCAGATGTCTATCACCTCAGTTTTTGTGAGGTTAATAACTTCTATAATACATCATCGATAATAATAAAAGTTACAGCTTTCAAATCAGGAGCAATCATAGAAAAAAATGACAGGGGTCTAAATACGATAATTTATAATTCAGCAGAAACTATCGGAATTGTGAAAACTAAGTGCCAACAAGGGGATTTACAGACTTTTTCAGGAAGTCAGCTACTATTCCGCATACACATTTAAATTTTTTACAATAAACTGAGTAAGTTTAGGGCGAAAGTCATCATAAACTAGACAAATCTACACACCGCGTACTATACACTGTAAAATTTGGAGCGCTGAGGATCACAAGTTTTGGATAAAATATTTTTGATAACGGCATGCTACAGGTGGTAGGCTTTGAAAGGTATATAACGTTGAGCGGAGATAACCCGTGGTCAGATGTCTAGAAACATTTGGAGCTATTAGACGTATGATCTGGGAGAGTGCGAATTCCAGCGCGAGGCAGGTTGGGTAGTTATAACAGGAAGTGAATGCTACAGTGTGTTGTGATGTTTGTTCTGAACAGCAGAGCATGCGTGAAGGTGCATGTTGTAACTTTAAATTTTCTGTCAGGGGTTCGCTGGTGTTGTTTTGCTTCATTTCCTGCAATTTACGTGTGAAGAATAGTCTGATTGCCTTTACCAACTGTAACATGTGAAATTAATTGAAGTTTTGAAGAATACAGTATTTTCGTGGTTTGAACTTTAAAACTTTTCTTTTCTATAATAGTACCTTTCTCTCCTAAGGTCAAAATTTAGGATTGTGGCAGACGTCTTTATTGTGCAGTTGGTAATGTCCAAAGGTTCACCACGGTTTATAAACATTTCAAATTTTTAACAGACAACTTGCAAGCGTAAATAAATTCAATTTAGGTGAAAAAGCGATACTTTAACCCCAGTATGCGGTTTCATCTATAACAATTAAAAGTGATATGAGGATCTCAGCTGGGGGTACCATCCGTATTATACAGTACTGTAGTTTATATTGCGTAGGCGTAGTTTATAATCTACGAAAGTAACAAATAATATTCTACATTGAAAGTAAGAAATATCGCTTTTTTGTTTACATATCTTCTGTAACAGGAAATGTTAAAAACTACGACACCTTTGACTCTCGGATATTGGTTTGGCCTTCTCGGTAGGCACTGCTTTGTATTGCCATGCCAACGAGCGTGTCCCCTTCATAAGCAGTGAGCCGATAGTTCTGTATTACGGTCTTGTACAGGGGCGGCCTTAGCAGGTTTTTCAGGTGGTGCGAGATCTCATTATGGCGCTTATTTGTGATTAAGGTGGCCGTATAAACAGACTGAAAATAACTTACATTTTTTACATTCTACTAATATTATAAATGTAGAAGTATGTTTGTTTTGGATGTTTGTCACTGATTCACGTCGAAACGCAGAACGGCTTAGGATTAAATTTGGAATAATATATTGGCTATCTAATTTTATTCTAATTGAAAAAGTTGTTCCCGTGGGGTTCAAATATAAATACGAGTATGAATGCGTTATGAATTTCACTCCAGCAAAGCCGAGGGCAGAAGATAGTCTTTATATGTTAATAATAACTCAAACATCAGAAAGATTAGTATTGGATAGCAGCGGAATGAATGAGAAACAACACTAAAATGAACATTATTTGTTTGAAAGGTTTATTTAAGTTACTATGAAGTAAACAACGCTCACATCGCATATACATCAAATTAGATTTTAATAAGTTGTCTTTAAAATAAACAAATGAGGGGATAAAATCATAAATAAAAGGCCTAGGTTGTTACCTTCCTCGCTTTTGCTCTTAGGCAATATTATTTTCTATTGATAAAATTGCGAGATCTGACAGTCTATCTGAGTCTGAGTTTACTATAAAAATGTTTTGATAAGTTTTCATTTACTTCTCCTTTAGCGACAGTTACAGGTGTAAACTATGGTTAGCAAAATTCGAAGTGCTGTCCACACATCCGGAAACATATCCTGCCAACCATTTTTTTTTCACAAGTTAAACTTTTATTAGCTCTCCTGATTCAGCCCCCATCATCAATAATTTCAGTTAGAAAGTTCCTCAACCAACTCACATTTTTCTCCATGAGTTAAACTTATTCTAAATCTGCACAGGATTATTCCAATTCGGACTTTTCAGGAATTGTTTTGATAATGTTTATCTCTATCATTAAATTTGCATAGTTGTGTAAAATGAGTGACCGACGCAGTCGCAATTTTATCAATCATATGCTGAACAATTCTTCTGGATCTCTTCTACGGCCTCGTAGTCGAAAAAAATTCTGTAATTTCTTCGGGATCTTATAGGATATGTCCCACTCTGAGAAGCAATTTGTTTAGCTGTTAACAGACCAGACGAATAATTTCATCACTATTCATCAAATTTCGAGCTGTTTTCCAGCAATTGTGAAGCGTTTCATAAATCAACTTTCAGTCTGAATAGCCTTGCTTACAATATTTCCTTGAAACAATGTATTAAACCAACTCTTCATTGTAACTATGAACACAAATTTCTCCGTGATCTTGTACAGGGACAAGCTTCTGTTGCTGCAACTTAATAATTCGTTTTCAGAAGGGCGTCACGAAGAGTAGTGTTAATGAACAGCAGCGAGGCTAAGAACTCTATAGTCTCCAAACGAGTTTCGTAAATTTCTTTTGCGGTGTTTCTTCCAAGTGTTTGGATATCACATCCCATTGCTTTGTTGACCGAGAGAATAGAACAAATATTTTTAAAATAAATCCGGACAAGTAAAACTATTTAACTGAAGTTTTGGTGGCACCTGCTATTACCTACTTTGATGACAGCTACATGGATTAAAAAATGCTCGAAGATATTGGTTCAGACTTCTGCTTTGGACATCTTTGTTTCCTCGTAGGTATTGTTATTGCTGCAGCTAGACGAAACATCCCTCGAGGGTACAGGAAACAATACATTCCATGCTGGGACAAATCTACGCAAACTTTATATAAAAATTATCAAAAAACTGGTGACCCTGAAACAGGAAAAAGTATATTAGAAAAACTGAATGAAGGGAGGAAACAGAAATGGAAAGAGCTAACTTCTCAAATGAGTTTTACTCACTACAGTAGAAATGCATGGACTCTCCTTAGAAAACTGGGTGCAGCCTCAAACATGTGCAAAGAGGAGCCAGGAATTACACCAGCTGAAATGGCATTGCACATCAAAACAAGAGCTGACAAAGTCCCAATAGATCCTGCCATGAAGAAACAGATGGAGAAAGAGATGATTGAAATGGATAACAACCTTAGAAATAATCCTATCCTTTCTAATCCATTTAGTCATGAAGAAGTTGAGAAAGCCATCAAAATGCTAAAAACGAGGAAGGCTGCAGGGTTAGATGGCATTTTCCCAGAATTCATAAGATATCTCGGCAAGCAGGGAAGAACTTGGCTCAAGAACATCTTCCGTGATATCCTGGACACTGGGATAGTCCCCCCAGAATTTAAGATGGCTCACACCTTGACGATCCTCAAACCAGGCAAACCAGCAGATGATGCTCAAGCTATCGACCTATTGCTCTACTCAGTGTTTGCTATAAGTTTCTAGAACGCCTCATCCTTAACCGCATACAAGGAATAATAAATATCATAACACCAACATATCAGGCAGGTTTCAGACTAAAACGAAGCTGTTGTGAGCAAGTATTAGCACTGACATCATACATTGAGGCTGGATTTCAGAAGAAGTTAAAAACATCAGTAGCCTTTGTCGATCTAACAGCGGCATATGGTACAGTTTGGCTGGATGGACTGCTACTTAAACTTAAAAAAACATATACCCTGTAGGAAACTAACATCACTCCTGAGGAATATGCTGACCAACCGATATTTTAAGGTCACCGTCGGACATAAGACAAGAAAGTCATTTGCAATAAAAAATGGATTACCTCAGGGGTCAGTACTAGCTCCATTGCTCTTCAACTTGTACACCAGTGACATGCCAGAAACAACCGGCAATAAATTCTGCTACGCTGACGACTTAGCTATCGCCGTCCAAACTGCCACATTAGAGAAGACTTTGAAACCTTGAACACATATTACAGAAAGTGGAGACTTTGTCCGAACCCAATGAAAACAGAAGTATGCGCATTCCACTTGAGCAATAGAATAGCACATCAGCAGCTCAAAGTGAACTTCTGCCACCAGTGGGTGAAACATAATTTCTATCCTAAGTATCTTGGCATCACCTTAGACCGCTCCTTAATATTAAAAAAACACCATGAAAACACAAGTCAGAAACTGAAAACACGAAACAACATCATGAAGAAGCTAGCTTGTACTTCGTGGGGAGCAGATGCGAACACACTACGAACAACCGCTCTCACCATGGTTTACCCTGTTGCTGAATACTGTGCTCCAGTGTGCAACGTAGTACTCATACTAGAAAAATCGACGTCCACCTGAATGAGTGTATGAGAGTAATAACTGGCACCCTAAAATCCACCCCAGTCCCCTGGTTGCACCTGATCAGCAAAATACCACCTCCAGAGATAAGACGCCAAGAAGCAACGGCACGTGAGTGGATAAAGCTACACCATCCTGATCATCCACAGGATCTCCCAATCCACGAGGTTCTAAATAACTTACCACCCACTCGTCTTAAATCCAGAAATCCGGCATGGAAAGATGTATTTGACTTTGATGACATGGAAAAATGGCGACAAACCTGTTACTCCGCATCTGTAAAACATTCAGATATTAAAGATCCCACAACTGGACTTCCAGGATTCCATTTAAATAGAGACCAGTGGGTCAAACTAAATAGCCTAAGAACAGGCCATGCGAAATGCAACGCCATGTATAAGTGGGGTCTTCAGGATTCTCCTGCATGTGACTGCGGTGCTCCTTCCCAGAGTGTGGAGCATATAATCAGGGAATGCCCTCTACGGAAGTATGGTGGACCATATGAAGATGTTTTTGGAGCTACACGTTCCTTCTTAGAATGGCTGGAAGAATTGGACATCAGCTTGTGAACGCTACCAACGTTCTTGTCATTGTATATATTTATTATTGTACGAGGGGGGATCAAATATAAACGGGATTTTATTTTTTATTTAAATTCATTTATTGAAAAACACAAGGTAATTACAATTTATTTTTCCACATAGTTTCCTGCTTTGGAAATACGTTTTTCCCAGAATATGGGAAGCTTTTTGATGTCCTCATCATAAAAAGAACATGGTCGTGTCAGCAGCCAGTTGCGCACGAAGTCCTCAACACTCTCGACATCTTCGAATTTTTGCCCTCCTAGAGCTTCTTTAAGAGGTCCAAACAAATGGAAATCGCAGGGCGATAAGTCCGGAATGTAAGAGGGGGAACAAGTGTAGTCCAGTGCATTTCCTGTAGTTTAGAGACAGTTAGAGATGCAGTATGGGGTCGCGCATTGTCGTGGAGGAGAATGACCTGTCGAATCGGTTGGTCCCTTCTTTTGCGGCGATATGCAACTCTCGCCTTGTTCAACAACTCTAAGTAGTAAGCGGCATTGATTGTGCGTCGCTCATGCAAAAAATCAATCAGCAAAATGCCTCGCCGATCAAAAAAAATATTTGAAAGAACCTTGCCAACTGACAATCGAGTCTTTGCTTTCACTGGTGCTGCCTCCCCTTTCCTCCGCCACTCCTTACTGGCTTCTTTGGATTCTGGAGTGTAGTGGTGAACCCATGTTTCATCGCAGGTGACGATCCGACTCAAAAATACATCACCTTTTTCCGCAAACCTTGCTGTAAGCCTCTGACAGACTTCCAAACGTCTCAACTTCAGATTTTTGGTCAAAAGGTGAGGGACCCATCTGGAACACACTTTACGGAACTGTAGCTGTTTTGTGATGGTTGCTTGACAGCTCCCATAACTGATTCCGACTTGTTCTGCAATTTCTGATACTCTCGCCCGTCGATCGACGTCAATAATGTCTTTAACCGCACGAATGTTTTCGTCTGTAACGCTGGTCCGGGGACGGCGATCGTGTTGCTGATTTTCCACGCGTTCTCGTCCTTCCTTGAACTTTTTATGCTAGAAAAACACACGCGTCCTTGACAATGTTTGATCACCAAACTGTGCAGTCAATCTCTGTCAAATTTCCGCCGCTGTAACTCCTTCAAGAGCAAGACATTTTATAATAATGCGTTGCGCAGTGGAGGGGTGCACCTGTTGCTACGACATCGTGAGCGTTACTGACTAAATGGCGGGAAATATCTAACAGCACGCTCTCCCCACTCCTAATGGTCCCGCCTAAGCTTAGCAGAAGCGCGGGGTCAGTACTGCCAATTGTTGATTTTTGGGAACAACAATCCCGTTTATATTTGATCCCCCCTCGTATTAGTTGCTTGCCATACGAGAAATAAATAAATACTGGATCCAGTATCATAACTTTGGCTTGGACAATCGTTCATATCCAAATCGATCTGTTGCATAATATAGGTTAGTGAGTCATTTACCGGCTAGCAACCATCAAAAATACTCATGCACTTGGACTTCGTCTATATTAGTGTCAATAGAAGAAATGTTTAAGATAAACAAACATCAGGAGTTCAATTCAGTATGATGTTAAAGTTCTTAGATGACTTAACCACAGTCAAAATTTTATTATGAACTTTATTCGGTTTGAATACACTTGCCAAAATAAAAGACATTACTCTCCTTATTAGTAATACGGCGGAGATGCTCCACCATTACGGTGTAATATTATCCTAGAAGTTGCAATATACCCAGGAAGTTACGATTATTAGAAGTATTTAGTATTTTATATACAAAGCTTTCTCTGAACAAAAAATTAGGTCATGTTAAAAACAATACTTTGGACATCATTCATTCGAGGATAGAAAACCACTGTGATGTTTAGTCTTAAATCTGTATTTGAAAATGCTTGTAAGTTACACTGAAAGTTTTTAATCTAATCAATGCTTCTATCCAACTGAGAGTTTTGAGACGCTCTGACAAGTAGCTTCAGTCATCAAATCCTTCTTTCTCCCAAATAATAGTGATACCTTGAGCTGAATAAACAACAGTAAAAACAAATTACTCTATCTGCAGATTTAGAGTAATCAAGCCTTCTTGTTTTATAAGTTTATCCATTCGGCATTACTCTTTAAAAATGCGTCTTTGAAAATTGACGTCGATGATTTTTTCACTGATCGGATGATTATTTCATCTCTGGCCGCAAAGAGTGACCATTTTGAAATATCGTCATACCGACAATGGTGGTATGTCTTTCACACTCCATTCTGTAATATTTTGAGCTGCAGATGACGCTCAAACCACTGCTAAATTTTCTCGTACATTCTTCTCTTTATCATCATGGGCCTTGCCTAAAGAACTTTTGTTAAATAAGTTTTCTTCCGTCACGTGTTGAAGTAGTTCCGGGACCTACGATTCAGATGACTTCTAACTCTAAAAAAATTGGCAAACAATTTTGAAGCCTTCTTAGTTTCGTCTTGGTTTTGTTTTCTTTTTAAGTATTGGGCCCCAGACAGGTTTTCTAATACGTAGTGACTTGTTTGTAAACGACACTTTATGCTTTGTAAATTTAATTTAATTTAATTGCAATGGAGCACAGGTTCCGGTGGCAATTTCCCTACACACCCATCTTTATGATAACAGCATTAATTGCAGTCACATAAGGTCTAACATGGCAGAAATAGATTAGTAGGTTGAATTTTGGCCTATGCACACGCACCCAGATGAGAACTCCAAGAGTACAGCCGAAAAAGCAGGAAACAGATTCGGGAGGCGCCGCGCGCCACCGGAGAATGCTATTTATGGGACGAGTTGTGATTTTCTTGATTAACTCGAGATGACTCGATTCTATGAGGACATTCGACTATTAATTAAGCTGAAGCTCTTACGTTTATAAACTCTTCTAGATGATCAGTATGGTAAAATAATATGTGAACAGTAAGCTGGGTTATTATAGAATTTCTTTTTCATTCTTTGCGCAGACGATCTATCGCTGTATTTTTGGCGCCTCCCATATGACGGCGCCCGGTGCGGTCGCACCGCCCTAAGGCCGCCCAGACTGCCAATCTATCTCCTAATTACATTTCGTAATAGGGAACTACTTCTTGTTATAAAGACCAAGATGAAGTTGTTCTGAATGCTCTGAGTAAGTAATAAAGTGCAAATAATGAGCTGAGACACAAGTGAATCTAACATAGGTCGTCTCAATGGTGCCTGGGCACTTCTGGAGCAAATATTAGAAAGAAAGTTGATATTTTTTTTGCGTGACTGCATCACATATATATAAGCACTCTGAAATAAATATTTCAATGACACACCAACTGAGTAATTGTTACATTTCTATTTGGCTGAAATAAAACAAAAACCCTTCGTTAGAGACGACTACCAAGAAGTAATTGAGCTATGAGTTATATTTTTTGATGTATGAAATGAGGCATCCTCGTGCAGTGTATCAAGCGTGATGTTTGGCAAAGGCCATTTATTCACTCAAGATAGTTTCCTAAGTTTTAAACCTAAACTGAGCAAGGAACGCAAAATGTAATTTAGAAAAGAAGAGTATATTGGACTTTGTAGAAAGGATCACTCCTTTGATGGCAGAAATATCCTACTCTGTTTTGTATGGTATACAAAATTAGTTGTCATGTGTGTACATTGTACATTATTTTGTATCTTTAGCAACTTGATCAATGCTTCCCTACAATTTGTTATAAGAAAAACCACGGTGAATTTACATCCGCGAAGAACAAACATTTGTTTTCTCGGGTGAAAATTTAAAGCAGTGCTCTTCAGGAAGATACTGCCAATTTTGTACAGGCTAAAAGAATGGTATTTTATCCGAATGACACAGCTGAAAGATCTGTAAAGTTAATTCATGAGTTTCATGGTTTAATTACAGCCGACGAAGAACGGAAACAATTTTCAAGCAAAACCAGCAAAAATTGCGGCGTAAAAAAGAGATTCTAAAAAGAAAATACCCCTCATAATTTTAATACTTTCGTCTTACTAAAAAATTAAGTATTATTTTTTGTTGTCTGGATTTCATAGTTAACCCACAATGATACGAAATTTTAATGATTTAATCACATATCAAGCGATACTCAAAATAAGCTTTTTTCGTAAACTTTCGTGTCAACTCGGCACGGGTTAACGTCAACGTAGGATGATAAAATTTCTTATGTAAGTAAGCTACAGTGATTGCTTTTGAATTTTCTGAAAAAAAAAATTGCTCTTAAAAGGGACACCATACCAGTAATGAATGGCAGTCCCATACATACGAACAATTTCTGCAACGAAAGTCACGTTTGGTACTGGTATGACACCTGTATGTCCGGAATCAACTTTCTCGGCCAGTAGGAACTTTTAGACCTCAATTTCCTGTCGAATCATACCAAATGCATTTGTTTGTATGATTTTGATTAATGTATGTCTCGTCCAAGTAATCTATAGGTATAGATTACTATGCAGTACAATACGTTCATTTTCTATTGATCCCGGCGTCTTTTGTATGCAGTCAGTTCATAGTTCGCAAAAACTTTTCCCTTGAAACCACAATGCTACTGAGCTCCATTAAATTTTTGGTCCATCTTTTAACTTCCTAAATTTAAATCCCAGCCTTTACAGAAGACGAAAAACGGAACTTTCTGAGCCTTAATAGCTGATTTCAAGGCAGATTTAATAGCCTTGTGGTATTCTCTGCTGTCGTAGTATTCTAGAACATTCGTGCGCACTACTTTTTCTTATTAAAATCATCCGGTTCATTGCATCTGTGCTCCCATTTATACTTCTTTCTTGGAGATTCAAAAACATGGCTCATACCTTCGGTTTCTGCTGAACTAAAGATACCAGTGATATGTTGTGCCGACTTCTCAGAAATACCACAAGCCTCCGATGCCAATTGTTGTTCCTGATCAAAGTTACTGTTTCTACCATGGAGGATGGTTTCTACCTGCTTCTTCACTATGGGAAAGGTTCTTAAAATACTTGAACACATTTGCTGTCTAATATCTGTGCGGCCTGCATGAACGCCAATATTACGCGATGCATGTAGGATTCTGTTCCATAGCACAAACCAAATAACCTTTTAATTAGCGAAACAAACCGACTGCAACTAAAAGCCGATTGACCAGTGGAGAAACATTCGACAACTCCACCGGCTCAATGCTTAGGGCGAATTGGATAGTGCGGGGAGAAGATGAAGGCAAGATAGTGTGTCCATGGCATACTATTTCAGTGATGGGGACTATGGTAATATCATTATTTGCCAACGTCTTTAGCTGCTTACTAAGAATTGAATCTCTAGTTACAATTTTATGACTAATTTAGTGAAAACGTGAATTTATTACTTGAAAAAAACCCAATTTTTAAATCTCTCAAAAAATTGTTAAATATAGTCTAATGTTATCTTCAGTTTACATAAATAATTTCATCTCCACAATTTGACTTCTTATCTTTGAAATTCGAAGTATTTATGAGCTGTCTTTGAAAATTTGTAAACACGCCATTTTATAAAACAAAAAACTGAGCAGTCGGGCTGGGTGGAGTAGAAATTAAATGGATGTCGTTTATCTTTGTGTTGTATGAAGTGGAATGGAAATAGTCAGTGAATAGTTTTTAAACGAATATAGCGCATTTAGTAACATATACTTTTCGGTTCATTACGTGTTTAAATAATGTTACAATGGAATTTCATTCTAAAATAAACGCAGCGTTCGAGGTCTTTATCATTTCATTGTCATACAGTTCCAGTAAATGTTTACAATGTTAAACTGACTTCCAGTACAACCAATAATAAATGCTTCACTCTCAGAATAATACATTTTGACATGTCTAAGGGGCTGGAGACATTACTGGTTTTTGTAAGTTGAAGTAATTTATCTGGCCCCTTGTTTTTGTCTGTTTCTGAGAATAGCCAATATGTTTACAAGAGGGAGAAAGTTTGGGAATGATACAATAGATGTCGTGAACAAAGGTTGTTTCCTCCATTTCGATACACTAGCATGTATAAGAACCTGTCTGTTGGCAACATTTGCAATTATTACTCTCATTTTAGTTGTGCTAAAAATTATCAGGTACCATGTCTATAGACACCCACAAGTTCATCACTTCGCAATATTTTATATATCAGCGATTGAATGTGTCCTATGGTAAGTTTACTTAAATATTATACATTATAAGTTCCACTTTACCATCCATGTATGTTGCCAGATGTTGATGGCAATATAGTTAGTGAGAGTTATATTAAAAGATTATGGTTACTTTCTTCTGTTTAGAAGTATTCAGTATGTTCTGTGGGAATTATGATGTAATTCTTCATAGTAGTTTTCAGTAGATGTTTAAAAGTTTTCAGACTTGACATTTTATTTGAAGGATACATTGTCATCGATGTTCAGTTCTTTTATTCTTTAATTATTGTTTTGCGCACATTTACCTCTATAGTCTAAATATTTTAGGATTTCTTTAATGTCTTGTTAATATTTTATATGGCATATTTGTTTCTTAGAAGTGTTTATACTGAGCTGAGTATGACTGCATACAGAAGTTTAATTTCATTGAATTGTTGGAGAATAATAATCATGCTCTTCCTGTTGATATTTCCAAACATGATAAAATTTTTGGGGGATTATTGGAGATTGAGGCTTAGTTGTAGATTGCAATAGGCCCCTACTGCTACAATTTTTTTCAGTACGGAATCATATAAACCTAAACTGTTTTGATTTCATGGCAGTTGTGTTTAGGTTGAAATATAGCCTGGACCAGAAGAAAAATTTCTTAAAAGCCAAATGATTAATTCTTTGGTAGTTGCATTATTTTCCATATGGATGAAAGGTGTTGTGGTATCATGATACCGAATTAAACCATCGTGATTCTCTGAGTCATTTTTACAATGCCTCTATTAAAAACAGTTTGCATCCATGTTATTTTGTCTGTATTGATAAGTGAATATTTGGGTAATATCTAGATTGGGATACTGTTGCAACTACTTACCACCTCGCGATGTAAACACTCCCGGATGGAGGGTGTATGATGTCACTTTTGTTTCCATGTGTGATGTGTCAGCCTTCGATAAAGGTGTTAGGCCATAGAATGTTATCAGTAACAATAAAAAGAAAATATGGATCGAAAAAGATAAAGATAATTAGTATTTGCTCAGTTAATAATATTATGGAAATATCAACAACATTCCAAACTGATAATTGATATCATTCATTGGTAATGTTCCACAATGTTGGTTCCTGTAACGTGAATGTTATTAGCCACAATTCCATTGATTTGTATTTAATTACGTTCATTTATTTCCTTGCGTGGCTGTAATTGCTATTAAAATCATTCATACAAAATAAAATATTTATAAAAAAATATTTCGTTAATAACTGTTTGCGTTTAGGTTGTAACGCAGCCTGGACCATACTAACCGATATAGATACAATTTGGAAATTGGGTATCAGCAATACCCTGTGTGACGGTTACGTTTCACTATGGTCCCAGCTGCATTAAGACTTAAATGACAGTAACGGCAATAGGTACGACATAGAAATTAGGTATCCGCAATAACGTCTTCGTTAGTTATGTTCAGTGCAACAAAATCTCATCACTAATGAATTTATTCCTGTACTACTGGTGCAAAATAACGATTTCACGACATGAGTCATATTAGTGAAGGACTACTTTCCGTGGAAAGGCCCGCTAGTGACATTTAAAGCTGCGTGCGGAACGTGTACGTCACATTCAGCAACGTAGTGACATCATACTCTCTCCTTCTGGAAGTGTTTACATCTCGAGGCGGTAAGTGGTTGCAGCGGTATCCCAATCTAGATATTACCCGAATATTTTTTAAATAAAGGATCTGATGACAGTATAATGAAGGTGAGATAAAAAATTAGGAAAAACTACTGGTTTATTTTAGAAGTTGCCACCTCACCTCTTGCACAAAATCAGCATATTATCCTGCAAGAGTTGCAGCACTAAATTATGAGACACATAATTAAAGCATTACTTTCTTACTATCTTCATATCTAGTGCTTTTATGTAAAATTGACACCTGATTAATTTCCAGTTGGCATGATTTGCTGAGCCAATTTTCTAGATGTGTGGGGAATTTATGCAGAATGCAGTTTGGTTGACTTAGTTTTGATTTTATACTACTATGGTTGTTTGGTGTTTTTTAATCCTTCAGTATCAAATTTTGAAATATTTCTGTGTAGAAATTTAAACCATCTTCCTGAAATTAGCTTAGAAGGAACAAAGATTGGACTTACTTATGGGGTTTACTGGAGATCGTGATTCCTCTAAAACACCACTCACTAATGACGTTGTAATACTGTTGTAGTCAGTCGTATTATTTTAAAGCAGTAATCCCATTGTAATATAGCCTGGACCATAATTTTAAAACAGAAATCAGGTTAAAATACACCCTGGGTCATCATAAAAAGTCTGTTAAATGTACTGCTATATTGTAACGCCAATTTCTTGCAAAATTGCGATCTCCAGTAATCCCAAATTTTTTCCTTGAAATGTTGGTTTTCTAACTAAGTGCTACTGTTGAAGTAGTGGTTAATAAATCTGTTGGAATTTTCAAATAATTATATATGGCAGTATACATTAAAAGTAGTTTCCTTATTCTATACTATTATTGTTAAGAGATATATTGATTTGTAATGATTCCTTTGAAAGGCCACACTTTAGTGGCAACTATTGTGATTTTGTGTAAAGTTCCAGTTTACTCACCACACACTTTTATCGTGGGTGAGTGTACTTCCAGCGATGTAACTTACAAGCAACCAGAGACATTAGTTTCTTGTTATAATGTAAACAGTAGTAGTTGTAGTCTATGCAGTTTACAACCATGGTGGAAGGAATATATGAGAGTAAATAATTTTGCGACAAATTTTGTACGAATTAAGAACAGAAATTTAAATTGAACTACAAGAATATGCACCATGCCAGAGGAAATATTTAATTTGTAATATATTTAGGAGGCGTTCTGGTAACTCAATGCCTAAGCGCTTGCTTTCAAAACTTTCGCTGCTCCTGCCCCGGGCACGAATCCCGGCAGGCGCAGGAATTTTGAGAGTTGTGTTTTATCATATGAGCTATGCCAGGACGCTCCATGGTTCGGATTCCACGTTAAACTGTAGGTCCCAGAGGAAAGGCATTTCAACCTAAATACACCACGGTTATTGACGACATCATATTTTATAAACTATTTCTCAAATTTATAGGTTGTAATGCAGCCTGGACCAAAGTGAAACATAACCAAAGTACACAATATTGTGGATTCCCATTATTCAAATCGTACCTGTCTCCATTACTATGGTCCAGGCTGCATTACAACCTAATCACACTACGGTTATTGACGAAATCATGTTTTATAAATATGTCCCTAGTGTTTATGTCGTAATGCAGCCTGGACCAAAGTGAAACGTAACCACTGCACACAATATTATGTATTCCCAATATTCAAATCGTTTGTGTCTCAATTAATGTGGTCCATTCTGCATTACAACCTGAAAGTCAACGGTAATTGACAAAATCATATTTTATAAATATGTCATTAGTGATTAGGTCGTAATGCAGCCAGTACACACTCGATACGTAGATGCGTTGAAAACAGTAATTATTCGTCGATATTGTGGCCCAGTGTTCACTACAACAACACGTTTGCGCTCAATAATTTTATGAAAATTTGTTTTTCTGTGTATAATTTTTGGCTCTTAAAAAGAGTTTTTTTGACACCAAAAATAGCGATTTAGCTCCGAAATTAGTTGCTCACGTACCTATTTATTTTACTGATTGGGACAAAAAATTTTCGACAATATCAAAATAGGTACGTTTTCTCAATGTGTCCATTGTTCTTTCATCAACGCACCATTCCAAATGCCACAAAGCTGTTTTAGTTTATCATGACATCTGGACGGCATAAGCGAATGAACTCTAGGAACAAATATTTTGAGCAGCCATTAAAAAAAAATTGATTGTAAGTCATCACTATGATTTCTCTCTTATATATCTCGGCCATTTTTAATTTTTTTCCATATCAATTCGTTTATGTCCTTATAAATTTCGTAAAACTGGAGTCTAGACTGCCTGATCCCTGCCATATTTATCACGTAGTAATGTAAATAATTTTGCTCGTAGTGACGTATGTGATTACACAATAGTAGGCTATCTAAATTATAACGTTTACTTTTGTAAATTACTAAATAATCGTTATAAGAAACATATCTCCAATTTTTACGATATAATAAAAACAAAGATTTATTTAATCGATTGCTTTGACTGACAATAAAGAAACTGCGATATTAATTACAATTAATCCATATAAGTTTTCGCTATTCCGAGATGTCTTTGTTTGCATGTAAGTTACATCGCTGGAAGTACACTCGCCCACGATAAAAGTGTGTGGTGAGTAAACTGGAACTTTACCGTGATTTTGCCTGTTGTTACTACCTTGCTGTTGATTTGTGCCTCTTTTAATATGTGGGAAGAGTAAAGTGCAATGCATCTAACAGTTCACTCTTCAAAAATTATTAATAAATGAACAAGGGAAAACAATCGCTTGCTTTAAATGAAAATCTATGATAATTCCTTAATATGTAGAAATTATATGATGGCTGAGCTGGAACTTGTCAAATTACTTTTTGTATATTGTGCCCTGCCAACTTATGTTTTGACTTGCCTCTTTGTCCAAATCAGCGCCGCAGCTGTGACGGCCAACTTACTGTTGCCTCAGCTGGAGTATGCGTCATATTTTCTGCGGCTCTTGCAGCTTGCAGCAGTATGTCACCTACATTGGTCAATATCTGCAAGGACACCACTCTTGGTACAGAATGTCGTTAATCCTGTATTGTGCCTTTACATTCTTTATTGCACAACAGTGGCACTTATGGGGATGGTGGACATTTCTGACACTTGGACACAGTGTATGCGTGAGTATTTATTAGCAATCTTATAAGTTATTCTATTGTCAATATATCTCATTTCTTTTCAGATTTTTCTGTTGCGACTTTTTTCTCTTTTGTAGCCAATGTTTCAATCCCAATGAGGGACCTACTGGAACTGCTGAAAAGGGATTGATGATTTACCTTCCATAGTTTGTAGGCAAACTTTTATCAATTGTTTGTTTGTTGCAGAGTGTCTAAGCTTATTCAGATATGGTATGAATAAGTTTTGCACTCTTTGGCAAAGGGGCCTTTTGTCGTTCAGGTACTCTGTTTATCCACAAGTGCACCTTTCCACATCTGATTTTGTCCAAGTTCTTCAAAGTTTTCGGATGTTTAAAATTTCAACACATTCCTTAATTTTACTTTCTAAAAAACTCTTTGTTTGAGCTAGGATTTTAGCTTTTTCACATTGAATGTGATGAGCTGCTTCTAAATGATGCTCCACACTGCTAATTTGGAGCTCTGCTTCAGCCACACATGGCGAGTATTTTCTTTTACTCTAATGGTGATGGCTCAGAATGTCTCACTGATATGTACTTTGGCACATTAACAGGAAACTCAGTATCCTCTTCAGTCCCAAGCTCATAATGAAAGTGCAAGAGAACTACTATTGTGTTATTTACTTTGTGTTAATGCTAGTTAAAAATGAATGACCATAATTTTTTTTTTTTGAAACAATAATTATTTTTTTTATAGTTGGTATATATATGATACCTCAGGAGTCAAGCAGGAAAATTATACACACGACTTTACTGCTTCATTTAACTTTATTTCCATGAAATAATATATGTCTTTACCTTTATTTCGGCGAGACATGTTGTAAAGCTGCAGGATCCCAAGTTTCCAATCAGGGCTGCCAGAAGCAGAATATCGAACAAATGAGTTGTGAGAATCGCGATGTATATTGTAGATGATTCGATAGACCAGAAAATGTTCAGCTGTGCAGTGGCCCAAGAAAAAAAATAATTTCTGGAGGTATCATATATAATACCTTGGGACTGAAGAGGATATAATGCACATGCTGGTAATGACAGACCGCAATCTTTTACTGACCTTAAATTGTTGCTAATTGTCTCATCACTGCTGAAAACTGGTTGAATGTTAGCTTTGGTCAGCATGCTACCCTTCCTCAGTAACTAATTACATGAGATAGAAAGGCCTTTTACCTACATTCATTATCTTGTTCACAATTTTTGTTCATCTTTTTAGTGGTCAGAGTGCCGGCTACCGTTTGATCATTTAATCCATTTTGTTGTAGATCCTAATTTAGATGTTTTCTCTCTTCAGTTACATGGTTGTGGTATGCTACCCTCTCAACTCGACAAAATGGTGCACTGATCAAAAAAAAGAATACAGGCAAAAGGCCTTTCTACCTTATATGGAAAAGTTTTCAGCAGCAATAATATATTCAGTAGCATCTTAAGGTCCCTACTCATCTGGGGTGTCTTACCAAACAATGTGACGTGGGAACGCACCTTTAGAAAGTTCTAGTGCTACACTATCAACTTGGCCTCCCTTCTCCAATTCATCTGAAATACCTTGCATATAACCCACCATCTGCGATTCACATGACTATCCTTGCCTAAAGTCATGTTGTTGATTTACAAACAGTTTCTTTCCTAGTAGACATTTCTGATATAGTTGCATATCAATCTTGCCATCATTTTGAAAACCACTCTGGGACTTGTAAAAACTTTCATACTATACACCATCATCATTAGTTTTGCTATTAATAGTGAGCCATATAAAATATTACAATGAACTAAAGGAATTTTCTAAGGTTTTCATTATCTTTTGGGGGAGATGTAAGAGTTTCACTGAAGTTGACTTAGGTGAGTTAGTTTAGTCTACTGGCTTTCTTCATTTAAGGATGTGTATGTCATATGCCTTTCCTTAGGCTTACAACTGATACCAATTAAGTTACAAAAGTTTTCAGAATATACGGTTGTCGATAAAGTGAAGTTTTTCATTTGACTGTGCAATCTACCACCATACAGGCTAAATTAATAGTTTGGCGACCAAAGTTCAAGATACCCTGCAATTTATGAATCTGATTCAAGTAGTAACGGACAGAGCATCGACAACCCACAGGCAATCCACCCCCAAGTGCCAGCATATTGTTGACACCCTCCTTTACAAAACCAGTACTACCATCGCTCTGGTAAGCAACACGACTAATTTTAAATAAAATTCCAAGGCAAGGTACAGTATTGTATCCCACGACCTTTAATACATCTGTAGTAATATTATATACACCAGCCCCTTTGAGTCTTTTTAACTTTCTGAGTTCCTCCATAATTTCACCGAGCGTGGTGGTGTAACGGCTAGCGTTCTGGCCTCGCATTCGGGAGGACGGCGGTTCGAATCCCCGTCCGGGCATCCAGATTTGGGTTTTCCATGGTTTCCCCAATTCACTCCAGGTGAATGCCGGGATGCTTCCTTCAAAAGGCCATGGCCGAATTCCTTTCCATTCCTTGCCCCCCATCCTTTCCCGTCTCTAAAGACCTAGTTGTTATAGGAGACGTTAAGCAGTTAAAAAAAAAAAAAAAAAAATCCATAATTTCTTGAGAATCTATTTCAAATTTAGTAGTTTTCTCATTTATTCTTGTAGACTCTCCTCTGATTCATTCCCTCCTATCATAGGCTGATAGTCCCTGGTGGTCTTATTAAACCAGTCACCCACTCATCTCTGCTATTTTAAGATTCTCAGTGACTTCAACTCCATTTTTATCTACAGTTGTCTGAATACTTTCCCTTCCCCTCAGTTTTCTAACATAGCCATAGAAATTTCTAGATGCATCATTGAGTGGTCCCCCTGCACCAATAATATTCTTCATAAACTCATCCTTAGTTTAACTCTTTTCTCTTATTAATTGCTTGTTTAGTTGTTTTAAGTATTCCCTACTGCCTTCCTGTCTCTTAACTCTGTTGTGTTCCCGCCTCACTAACCTCTTTAACCTTCTCACCTCCCTATTGTAGTATGTAGGTTCTGTACATCTCTTTATTTCTTGCTTTGGAATAATCATTTCTTCTAACTTTTAAAAAAATTATTTCCTTAAACTCTTCGCCTCCACTGTACTTTTGCCATTCTTCCATTTGCTGAACCTTTCCCTAAAATATTTCTTCAATTCTAAAGTCTGTGCCTTTTTATAATTATATCCAGTTCCCCCCTTCAATTTTGGCCACACGTTTACTGAATCCCCTAATATCTATCATAACTGCGTTGTGATCATTTATTCCTTCAGTTACCTGACACCCTACAAGATTTTCATTAGGCTTTATTAGATACAGTCCCTGGCCAATTTATTAGACGCACTACAGTTTTTATGCAAATTTTGATTTGTGGCTAACTAAATAAGTTTTTCAATACATAAATTGCAATAAAATTATGTGTAGTCTGCTTCATGACACAGGTCATATAACAAATAAATAAAACACGGTATTTGTTGAAAATATTTTATTTCAAATAAGCACAACAAAATATTAAAATATTGTGAAAATGAAAACATTAGTTTTAATATGTTGTTGAGCCACCTTTCGCAGCTATGAGAGCCTTAATACAACGCGGCATGCTGTTGATGCAGGATTGTACAGTGTCCTGCATTTGTGGATGACAAATGGATTATCTTCTTCAATAACTGCGTTTTTGTCGTGATGACATCTTTTGCCATCTCCCTCTTCATGAGTTCCCATACATTTTCTATGGGGTTCATGTCGGGACTGTTACCTGGCCAGTCCAACAGAGGGATATTGTGTTTCTTCAGAAAGGTATTTACCGACCTGGCTGTGTGACAGGGAGCGCCATCCTGCATAAAAATAAATGGTTCCCTATTCGGGAACCATTCTCTGACCTGCAGTATTAACCGTTTTTCCAAGACTTCTTTGTACTGATCTTGCCTCATTATGCCTTTAACCACATAAAGACGTCCTGTACCTTTGCCAAAAATAACAGACCAAATCATCACCTTTGTTGGGTGTTTTACGGTCTGAATAATGCAGTCGGGATGGAATTTTTCTCCTCTTCGATGGCGCACATGCTAACATTTGTTACTTAAAATTTCAAACGTGCTTTCATCGCTGAAGCATACATGTAAAAATCAAGAAACTTAATTAATATATTATGAATAAATGTACATAGCATCTATCATATCATAAATAATAATTTTAAAGTTAAATTACCGATCTCCAGAAGTCCACATCCTTATCACACCACTGTTTAGCCCACTTCAGACGTTTTGCTTTCATTGCGGCTGTTAACTTGGGTTTTCTAGCAGGTCGACAAGCCTTGAAATCAATATCCTTCAACTTTCTGGGAACAGTGCGTTCAGATGCATTCACATTAGCCTCTTCAAGTTGAGATTTTATCTGTTTCGTTGAGGCAAATCTGGTTTCTAGACAAATTCTTTTGAGAAATCTTACACGCGAGAATGCCACTGACAGGTCCGTACCTGTACACTGTACTATACACACTGATAGCCACAATAAGTCAACAATTCAATGTCAAATAGCAACAACAGACATAAAATTCAACAATGAACTAAGTGCCCTAATTAACTGTTATAAATTTTACGATTAATTGCATGAGAAATACTACTCAACAAGTAATTATTGCAAATAATGCTAAGGATTTGCAGTGCGTCTAATAATATGGCCAGGGACTGTAGATATCCAACATGTTTGACCCCCTCATCTACTACTTTACCACTTCCCTTACTAACATATCTGCAAATCTCTGTTCCCTTGTGTTATTAATCTTATTTCCTACCCAGTTAACATTCGGTAAATTTAAATCCCCTCCAATAATGGCCATTAGCCGCCCATACACACACACATTTGTGTGCGAGTAAGCTCGCTGAAGATTTACCCTCGGATATTCACATGATGAACCTGCACTTGTCAAAGCCCATATACAGGAACATCAGTTTCACACATTTGTCATTCAACTGGCTTGTTATGTTTGTGGTATAGGTCTACAGATTTATCCATTGTGATTTCCTTGCTCGTGGCTCGCTGGAAATTACAAAACATCACGAGACAAGTGCAGTGAAGTTAGTGTTACACACAAGGTAATCATATTTGACTGAAACATGTTTTTGAGTCCTGTACAAAAAAGTATTTATTTGTGCAGCAGCTTATATTAGTACTTTGAAAAAGAAATGGACAGTTTGACCCAAAAAAAAAAAGTTGTTGCAGGAAGACTATAAACACGATAATATACTGCTACTTGTACTATTTGAGAAGCATTTTCTTTGATTTCTTCAGTGTTACATATATTCACAGACAGATACATCATCCTATGCATTTCCATCATAATTTGGGCTTCCTGATACTGTCCATTGGTTTTTGTTGATCTCTTGTAAATAGTAGAAGTCATAATACCATACATTTGTTTTGTAGCTTTCGTTTTTGCTTATTACACTTCTTGTTTTATTTTTTTCATATTTATTGTGAAAAACACTCTGCAAATAGTGGATTTTATTTTTTATTAATGCACTCTCAACTTTTATATATTTCCCACAAACTTCAATCAATGTACTATATCCTAATTATTATTATTTTAAAAATTTTCTGTTCGTGTACTCTTCTGGTTTCACCTTCCACAATGCAGTATGTTGGCGATATGTCGCTACAAAATCAGTTACGAATTCTCTGCTCATCTTGTCAGACACTCAGCACGTCTTATCCACTGCGAGTAAATTGTTAGGTGACATATTGTCATATATTATTATGTCCCCGATGTTGTATTTTATTATCTTCTTTTTGTTTTATAAGTAATATGGATTGGTATATCTCTGAGAGTGCAGAATCATTTTTAAGTTCTTGTGGCGAATAATAATAATAGTCTTTCTTATTATTCACTTGACGTTTATTTCACCTTATTTCATTTCTAAACAAAACCGAAGAATTACCCATGTCCTAAGCTGACAGTAACTTTTATTTCAACACATTGCCAAATGCGAACTAACTTTGTCTAGTCGCTCGCCAGAAAAACCTCTTTTTTTTTGGTCTCTATAACAACCGATTTTTCCTAAGAGTAATTATTCTCTGAATAGTCTGTTATACTATAATATCTGTGTGTAAGGCTACCACCATACTTGCCACATTCAAATCTGTAATTATTGTTATTGGGTTGTGATGCAGCTCGTCGTTAGACAATTAACACACACATTTTATCATCTATACGGATCTTCATGGAATTGCTGGCACACAAATGTGTGTTTGCCTAGCTATTTACACTCACCTCTGAACTGTTAATATGAATTTAGTTTCTATCCCAGAACCTCATCTCCATAATTCATTCTTACACTATGGTAAGCAGCCAAAACCCTGATTTTTTTTCTTTTTTATCACCACAAAAATTTACCTATAGTAAGTAACGCTTGGTCATGATCTGTGAACACTAGAGAACTTAAGTAATGTTTGCTAACCAGCATGAATACTGTTGATTCTTGGCTGTCCGTGTCAGAGCCCTGGAAGAAGACCCCAGAATGAGGGTCAAAACGTCTGTTTCAAGAAACATGACGCGGCGCCACCCTGACAGCCAAGAATCAACTGACTCTGGCCGCGGAAGCCTATGATTACAGTATGAATAATGCTCCACCAATTGCTGCTCTATCTCTGCGGTATATTCTGTAACCATCAAGGAAAACCACAATTTGTCTAGCACTCCTTCTTTTAAACAGAACGCTACCCCTATAATCACTTGGGGTTCATGTATCTCTATTAAATTTGCAAATTCTATTACTTTGTTCATTATACTTCTACAATTCACTAATAAAACTCTTATTGGGCTTTGTGATACTTTCAGCATTAACCTTTTTCTTTCTGGTTATCCATTACACAATCAACTGCTTCATTTATTTCTTTAGCATTTGTATTTTTTCCCATCGTGTATCTCTAATGAGTACTACTTTGATCATTTATTTTTATCTCCTCACTAGCAACCCCTAACCTAAAAAATCCTGATCCCATCATAACTGGAAGTGGGCTCCTTTACAGCTTTAGCTAACTACTGAGAAATTACTCCCTTCCCAATTCTATTTAGGAGTAGGCCATGCCTAGTAAAACTCCACCTATCAATGTTGTTCACAGAACTAAGGCCTTTTCCAAGTAGCATCCGTTTTTTCATATTTATCTGCCTCAAAGTGTGGTTCAACTGTGGCCAATCATTGCATGGCATGAGTGCCACACTGGAATCCTGTGCCTCCGTCACCACCTTTCTCAGGTCACACTTAAGGATTGCAATCCCGCAGTGTTTTCAATCCCGCGAGATTTTTGCGGGATTAGCGGGATCCGTGCAGGATTGGCGCCAACAGTTTTTTAACCCATATATTTAAAACATAGTTACTTAAAACGTTAATAAATTAAATAATAATTAAATTGATGATTGAATTTTAATGTTAAATGAAAAAAATTACAGTAAACAATATTTTAATTGGCAAAATGACATTAAAACTTTTTAGCTTGTCTTAAGGACATTTCTAGGTTTTACATTTTTGTTTTTAAATCTAAACCAATTTTTAAATAAATAATAAAAAAGGAAAATATTCAGTGTTAGGTCATATTATGTACCTTACAATACATCACATAAGTTTAAACACATGGTTGGTTTAATGGCCAAGTTACCGGTTTTTTTTTTTTTTTTTTTTTTTTTTTTTTTTTTTTTTTTTTTTTTAATTTTAAATAAACGTTCCATAACCCCGAGAGAAAGCATTGCATTTCACAAAGTGAAGTGAATATACTCTTTAAAGTGTAGACTTGGCTCAGAACAAGATCTCATAACTTTTTGTCACTGCACAAGCACGAGACTTGGCCTTGCTTTTTTTTACAAGAATTGTTTTTGTGGGATTCATTATTATATCTCCTGATTCCTTGATTGATCTTACAGTTGATTCAATGCTATTAAAAGAAACTACTCACCAACATGTAAACTGTCAAGTATTTCAGTTTTACTTATGTGGCATAACGACGTTTTTAAAGTGGAAATTATTACTTCTTAATAAGAAAGGAGACTTTCTCGGCGAATGATTGCAGTGAAGTCCTCAATGTTGTATCTTCAGATTTCATTGTAAAAATACGAAATTTCACATTGGAGGAAGATGGCAGAGGCAGCCGTAGAAGTATGGTGTTCCTACAAGACAATTCATGGATACACCCGTGAAAACTTTATTATAACTTTTTTTGCCTTTAGTTGAAATAATAACAAGGAGAAGAGGGATTAATCGAAAGCCTGAGCGGTACATGTAAGCAGGCGGCTTTCGTCAAAGAAACGCATTGAGGCAGCGGCCAAAACAACACTAAGTCAAAGGATATACAATTGCCTTTTGATAGCTGCTAAATAAATAGGTATGCGATCGTTAAAATTACGATAACATTAGTTTCGTATCAATAATCAAATTTTCAGCCGCAAATAAGGAAATTGTCACAATTAATTTACCTGCAAATGCAGAAAATTGGAATAATGAAACCGTGAATAAAAAGCTGTAAATGTGTAGTTCAGATAACGTGTGCGACACATAAAAAATATTTATATAATTAGAAAATCGTACTAAATACGGAACATAACTCAAATTACAGAAATGTGTACACAAAACAAACGTAAGTTTTAATGAATACGTAAAAATGTATCTGTTTACTTACGAACGACGAAGGTAGACAAAAACTAACGTTTGTTCACACGAGTCAAATGCCAATTGCAAGCTTACAGGCAAACAGTGTAAAACATCAGATAGAGACCAAGTGGGGCAGCGAGTCACATAGACTGACATACGTTTTAGCCGGATTTTGCGGATTGCGGATCCGCTTAATTTTGTGCGGGATCCGCCAGACTGTCTAATGATGCGGGATCCCGCTTTGCTGGATTGCAATCCCTAGTCACACTCTATACTATACTTTTCGTTCCTATCAGTACTATTGCCCACACCTCCCATTATCACTACTCTATCATTCTTAGCAAAATCCATACAAAGTGATCCTCTATTAAGTGTCCTAATTTTGAAAAGGCTTGTGATCTGGTAGCCCGTACCTAATTGAGCCTGCAGGAGAGGGCCTACACCTAGTAAGAGCGAAAACTACCTAGTAGTATTGCTACTACCTAGCAGCAGAACCTTTTTCTTCCCATTTTTTTCCTTCCAGCCCTCTATTCCTACAGGCCTGTTGCACATTACCCATTCCTACATCTGCAAAAGACTGGATTTAGTTTGAAATAGTTTACTGTGTACTGATTGGCATATGTTAATTTCAAACAATGCCGATCGTAAGTGATACCACATCCAAGGTATTGAAAATGGGTGACCGGTTTTAATGGTAACTCTCATGGTATTGTGTTTGCTGTATTTATTTCTCTGCCTCATTGTGTCATTACTTAAGTTTTCTCTAGTGTTATTTTGTACTATCATATGTTGTTACTGTTAATAACTAGCTTAATTTTTGTAGGTCCTTTTCAGTTGTAGCTATTAGAACTGAAAAATTCAATATGGTGAGGAAATGGTTTTTATCTATATGGATTCAATTTGGTCCAACTTTCTTTTCAAATTTGATTTACACACTTGTATTAAAAAGGTTGGGCTATCTTAGATCCCTTGTCATATTCCTCTATTTGTATATTTGATAATAATAATGCTATTAGGCAATGAAATTAAGGAATGGTAGGAAAAGTAACTATTAGTCACCACATGTAAACACAGGAGGGACTCAACAACACAAAAATATGATGATTTGCATATACCTTAATCATGACTCGAGGCAGATCGGATATGTATGCATCGTGACTCACCATATGACTGAGCCAAAGATGAACCAAGTGGGTAGAGTGGGGATGGGAATGGTAGGGGGGAAATTAACCATCAGTAATCAGGAAAGTGCCAGTCAGAGTGAAATAAAATTGATTAAAATAATTTTAAAATAAAATAGACTTGAAAATATTTAATATGAGGTAAATATAAATAAAAAAAACTTGTGAGTTTGAGGCCAGGAGAATGGCTGGTGTCAAGGATGTGTTCGTAAGTAATTTCCTGTCTACGGAATCCTGAAGGGGCAGTAGCACCAGGAAAAACTCTTGACAGCTCTCATTGTAAAATATGTGTTGAGATTGTTAGGGTCACATTTACTAACATGCGCAGCAACTGGTTGGGTTTGATTGCTACTATAAACTGTTTGGCTGTGGCCATTTATCCTGATGAATAGTTGGTTATTTGTGAGGTTGTTATTATTACTCCACGATTCACTAAAAGTTAGTGGTCGAGTGTGCATTGCACCAATCCTAATATGTAACCACTTGTGCATAGGCAGGGATATACGGGACATGGCACAAGGCACCCATGGATTATCTTTAGGAACCATCCCGGCATTCGCCTGGAGAGATCTGGGAAAACCATGCAAAACCCAGATCAGGATAGTCGGAGGGGTTTATAGATACCCACTCCTATTGGAATTTGAGTTCTCTTACTCAATAACTCCTTCTTATAATTCCATAATTGCTCGTGGAAAAAAAATAATATAGAAATGAATCGGCTCTAGCTCTGGTTTCTCAAAAATAATATAGAAATGAATCAGTTCTGGCTCTGGTTTCTCTTATCTTATTTTCTTGGCCATTCCTAGATATCAATGTAGCTGGAAATATGTGTTTGCTGTCATCCTGAAATAGGTCAGCTGTGAATTTTTCAATCAGCTTCTGCCTTTGGTGTTCCAGGTCTTCCCAACCAAACTCATTCAACATCGCACTTGCGCTTTCTCTCCAGCTATACATACCTGTCACGAATTGGGTGGCTCTTCTTTGGACCTTCTCCATTAACACCTTTTTATAGGGACCCCATACAGAACAATATTCTAAGTGAGGATGCACCAGAACTTTGTATACAATCGATTTAACTTCTGGTGTACATTGTTTTAAATTATGACCTAGAAATCAGAGCATATGATTTGCTTTCCCAATGACCTTCTCAATATTCCACAAGAAATTATTATGAATTGCTACACCTAAGTATTTAGCATATTCTACCATTCTAAGGCCAGTGCCAATAATTTTATATCTACATATATACTCTACAATTGTGGCTGGCAGAGGGTGCTCAGCACCGGAGCTAATCTCTTTGTTGTGCATTCCAATCCTGAATGGTACGAGGGGAAAAAAGAATTCATAAAGAATCAATGGGGCACCTTATTTCTCTAATCTTATCTTTCCTGACATTCTGACTCAAATAGGTTGGTGGATGAAATACTTCATTACACTCTTAAGTGTAAATGGGAGTACACATGTTTACCAATAAGTTTAAACAAAATGTGCATCGTCTATCTACCAGAGACTCTCACCCCAGTCTACTAATCAGTTCTGTGACACTTTCATAAGAACTGTAGCAAACGGTCACGAATCGAGCGGCTCTTCTCTGTTTTTTTCTCTATGCTGTCAATCAACCCCTTATGAAATGGATCCCAAATGGCACAACAGTAGTCCAAATGTGGATGCACAAGAGATTTGTACGCTATCTCCTTTGTTTGTTCAGTACAATTTTTCAAGATTTGTCCTAGGAATCGCAGCCTAGAATTAGCTCTACTTGCTAATGTATTAATGTGTAAGTCCTATTTCATGTTCCTTTGTACTGTTACTCCCAAATATTTCACAGAAACGATCATATCAATAACTGAACTGTTTACCTCATATTTCTGAACAATCGGATTCTTTTTGTTAGTTATTCTCATTGTCTTGCACTTTTTACATTTTAGTGGAAGTTGCCATTCAGCGCACCATGCCAAAATAACATCCAAATCACGCTGAATTTCTAAGCAATCGGCCGAATTCCTTACTTCCCTATAAATAACTGCATCATCAGCAAACAATCTAAAAATTCTTTTCACTTTGTCTCCTAGATCGTTTATAAAAATTAAGAAAAGAAGTGGTCCTATTACTCCTTGAGGTACACCTGATGTAACATCTAGGTTAGAAGAACTTTCTCCTTCAATGACGACATACAGCGACCGACCAGTTAGAAAATCCTTAATCCATTCACAAAGCTGATCTGATATATCTTACGCTTGAAGTTTCGCTAAAAGGCGGTTGTGTAGAACAGAGTCAAAGGGTTTCTGAAAATCTAAAAAATATTGCATTTAATTGTGAAACTGCATCAATAACTTTCATTATGTCATGTGTAGATAGGGCCAGCTATGTTTCACATGATCTTTTCTTCCGAATTATTTTCATCTAGAAAATTTATAATGTTCGAGCATATAATATGCTCCATAACTCTACTACAAACAGATGTTATAGACATAGGACGATAGTTTCTAGGATCACTTTGATCACCTTCCTTGAAAATCTGAGTTACTTGCGCGATTTTCGAGTTGGAAGGTACTTTTCGCTCTTCTAAGGATTTACTGAATATATCAGACAGAAATGGTCCAATTTCCATCACATACACTGAAAATACTGGAATTACATCTGGGTCCGGTGCTTTCCCCCACTTCAGGAGCTCTAATTCCTTTGATACCTGCAGTTTCATGTGGGAAAACGGGAATGCTATCCTTATTTTCATCAGTAAATGAATTTTTGTAACAGTATTTAGTACATTAGCTTTATCGTGGTTTTCATTAACCTCGGAACCTTCACGACTTACTTGGAGACCATCAGACCTGTTCAGAACGGATTTCGATCCCCCGAGTATATGTTGAAGGGTGTTTATTCCATATGTCTGTGTTACAATTATTTCTTCAAAATGAGCCCTAGGTATCGAGAAATTAACGCGCAAATATATATAAATATCTTTTAAATATTATAATTTTAGTACGATTTTTAAAAGGTTCAGTGTGGTGTATCGGTAGCGAGCCTGCTTACCATTTTGCGAACCCGGGTTCAAATCCCCATACTGCCAAATATTTTTATTTCTTTTTTTATATGCAGTAATCATTGAACATTGATTTTATTTCATTCAAAATTCATTTACGAATTTTTATTATGCAAAATAACTTTTAAAACAAAATATTACACAATATACAGTCCCAACTTTTTTTTTTAGAAAATCATTATTTCATTGTTTATTGTTTATGTGTTTTTTTTAACGAAACAGGTATATTTCATGTACATCGTTTCTATACTTGTATCTCTACAATTAATGTCAAAAAGCAAATATATTACATCCAGAAGGTCGGGGTTTTTTCCCCTTTACCATAGATATACTTATTTCCGTGCAGTGGTGATAGCATGTAAATGTTTGAAAATAACATAATGTCTGTGACGAAACAATCGACAAAATGGAGTTAATGGAGGAAATGAAAGGAGAAGTGACAAATGCTTATAAATATTGCAAAATGCTTTTGTTAGACGCGAATTTGCTAACAGAATCGCCTCCTGCTGAAATTTCTTCATCCTCTATTGCTATGGGCGAGGTATTTTATGAAGCCATCGTCGATATTTTGGCCGATAGGAAACTAATTATTGAGGACGAGCTGATTATGCATGATGAAATTGATGAATTATGCGAGTTTACAGAAGTAAGTGTTTAG
This sequence comes from Vandiemenella viatica, assembly GCA_031002005.1. NCBI lineage: Eukaryota > Metazoa > Arthropoda > Insecta > Orthoptera > Morabidae > Vandiemenella > Vandiemenella viatica. The sequence goes on along the minus strand of JARYHS010012519.1, from coordinate 67,475,407 downwards.
CAGTGCAGATATTACTTTTTTTTTCAATTTTCATATGTAAACTGATCAGTACTTAATCCCTATGCAGCCTGCGATTGTAGCGGAAGATGAGACAGATTCCCTTGCACAACAATTCGCAGACCAACCTCCGGATTATGTATCCATGTCATATAAGGAGAAAGTTGTTGCTCTTGCAGTGGCCCACCCGAAATGGAGGTTGCAAACCTTAAAGGCAAACGGATGTTGCAAACTGAAACACATAAATTATCTCCATCGATGGAAAAAAGACGTAAGTCGCGGCGGTACACATTTTGAGATATGGCAAACCATAAATTATGGTACATATGAGCGATTTATAGAAGCCAGAAAGAATATGGAACAAGTAAGCGTAATGAATACGGTAAAATATTATTCTAGTTTGTGAATGGCAAAAATAATAACCAGTAATATTTTTTTACATAGGTAACTACAAGGAATTTACAACAGTGGGCTATGAATATTGCATTTCCATTTTTATCGGAAAGTTTCAATTTCCTCGCCAGCTCGGCTTGGGTAGAACGATTTAAAAAGAAATACAGGATCCGACAACGCAGAATTACAAAATTTGTCAGCTACAGGGAACATACAACATTGGAAAAAATGATGGCGAGTGCTGAAAAATTCCGTGTACAGATGAGGCTGCTGATTCAGAATTGTAACCTTGATTATGTCATTAATACGGACCAAACTGGTTGTCAATATCAATTAACTTATAACAGATCTCTCGCCAAACAAGGATCCAAGACAGTGCTAGTAAAAAAAACCAGTCTGAACCCGTTAACTCATTCTTATACTGCACAATATTCCATAACAGCATCGGGAAAAATCCTTCCGCATGTATTTTTATGCATGCGAGAGCCTTCAGGCCATTTTGGTCCACAGATCGAAAAAAGAGTAGAAGAATTACGTAACAAATACAGAAACGTAATTGTAACTTGTTCAAAATCTGGAAAATTGTCTACAGAAATCTATAAAAAATATTTAAAAAACATTTTACTGCCGTATGTCAAAAAGAATAACTTTGTCTTGATTATTGATTCGTGGCCTGGACAAACAGATTCGACGATATACAATGAAATCTTTGAGAATGAAGATGGGGCTTGTTCATGCACATTAAAAATAATTCCGCCCAAATGTACACCGATATGTCAACCATGTGATGTTTATTTTTTTAGACAAATCAAATCATTTGTTAGAAAAATCCAGAATGCACCAACACTTCTGAAATTACAAAGAGAAATATATTCACGCGAAGACGTGATTAAAATACATTCCCTAGTCATGCATCAACTTTCTGCGCCCGTATTCCGCCCAATGATACAATACTCTTGGTATGGCGCGCAACTGATCGAAGAAAAAAATATTTTCAGGAATGTTAGTGACGTTTGTTTCTCAATATCGTTAATAAAAAAGAAATGTGCATGTGGCAAAGTGGCATTTATGGAATGCGCTTGGTGCCAACTCGAAATATGTTTTGAATGTTTTTACGATAATAACCACCCGCAAATATGTTCTACGGAAGAAATGGAACTTTAACAAATATCCCTTTTATGGTCGTAGCATTGTAATAAAAATTGTTTATTGTATCTATTGTAAGTAATTATATTGTTGTAAGTAATTATATTATTGTCAATAATTGTATTATTGTAAATAATGTTTTAAAAGTTATTTCGCATAATAAAAATTCGTAAATGAATTTTAAATGAAATAAAATCAATGTTCAATGATTACTGCATCTAAAAAAAGAAATAAAAATATTTGGCAGTATGGGGATTTGAACCCGGGTTCGCAAAATGGTAAGCAGGCTCGCTACCGATACACCACACTGAACCTTTTAAAAATCGTACTAAAATTATAATATTTAAAAGATATTTATATTTGTTTGCGCGATACCTCTCGATACCTAGGGCTCATTTTGAAGAAATAATTGTAACACAGACATATGGAGTAAACACCCTTCAACATATACTCGGGGGATCGAAATCCGTTCTGAACAGGTCTGATGGTTCCCAAGTTAGTGCTGGAATATTGTTGTTGGTACAACTGACTTTTTGTACATACAACCAAAATTTCTTTGGGTTTTCTGTGATGCTCTTAGAGAGAGAGTTGGAATGAAAATTGTTGTAGGCCTCACACATCACATTCTTAACACGTCCTATTAACTCAGCTAACATTTCTAAATCGCTACGACACCCCCTCCTTGAGCGTGCATATATCCTCCTTTGTTTTATGAGTAATCTTTTGACTTCACATGTGTACCATGGAGGATCAATCTTCCCCTTTATTGTCTGCTTCAGTATATGTATTTCCATACCTTTCCTGACTATACGTATAAATCGATGCCACATCTCTTCAATGGTGTTCTTTGTTAACTTGAAGTTATGGTAAATTATTACTCAGGTATGTTCTAAAACACTCCTTTGAGGCCTTACTGAATCTGTAAACAATCCCTCGTTTCCCCCTTTTTCGCTTGGTCATTAATTTGATAGTCACAGTTACTGATTTGTGACCATTTATTCCTGTGGTCATTGAAATGTCAGTGAATAATTCTGGTCTGTTGATAACCGGCAGATCTAAAATGTTTTCGCTACCGTTATGACACCGCATAGATTCATTAACTAGGCTACCTGCTTGAGATGAATATTTGAGAACAGATTGAGAATTACTTTCGAAGCTGCCTTATCCCTGCTACCAGTAATATGAATGAAATTATGTCAGTCAATATATGGCAGGTTGAAGTCGCCTCCTAGATTCGTAGCATGATCCTGAAAACGTCTAGCTATACTATTTACATTATTTCTTAACTCCTCGGTGATAGCTATCTTGGAATCGGGTGGATGGTAGAAAACGTCTGTGATTAGTTTTGACCCAGCAACATTGAGTTTAATCCATATGATTTCATAGATTGTATCGACGTCTATTTCATTACATGGGAGAGATTTACTCATAGCTATAAATACCCCACCGGGGAGCAAAGTTACCTGGGTCTGTAGCGTACCTTAAGCTACACGTGCTCTTTGGGTGGTGCTAAATTGGTGACAGCGATCAGATGCTGCCATACTGCACTTTGGGGCCTCATGGCAATGACATTTATTACAAACGTAACAGTCCTTGTAACGACTCAGACTTTCATGCAAGGACAATAGGCTCCCAGCTAAACATTTGCCAACTTATCATCAGAGGCATCAGTGGAGCAGAAATACTCTGTTGATGTTGTCATACTGCAAGGAACTCACACAGAGAATGACAAGCTGCTGCTTACTAGAGGGAAACTAACGGGATATAAAATGGTAACAGCACAACATCATGCAAAATATAGCATTTCAACCTACATTAATAATGACATATGCTACTACAAGGTCATTACAGCACAGTATCACCAACTTACTTTTCCTCCACAATAGAGGTGCACAATGTTGTGGTTACAAACATCTACAAGCCACCCACTGCACGTTGGTCATAAACTATCGGCTTGGTTCCCACTAAGAATAGCATTATCCTTGGAGATTTCAACTCCCATCATACGCTGTGGGGGTATAACAAGTGTGACGAGAACAGGATTAAATTAATAGAATGGGCTGATGTCAACAACTTGACATTAGTTCATGATCCTAAAGACAAAGGTACATTTCATTCCGCTCGCTGGAAACAAGACTACTCACCTGACCTCTGTTTTGCCTCTTCTGGTTTAACAGCTCCTTTCTGTCGCATAAGGAGACAAGTTCTCGGTGACTTCCCTCACAGTCAGCATAGACCCATAATCTATAAAATAGGAATCCAGATATCTGTTATCCGATCCACCCCTAAATCTCGGTGGAACTTCCATAAAGCAGATTGGGAAGTCTATGCGAAATATACTGACTCTAACATTCGATGGATCAAAGCAGTCCCAGTGAATTATGCAAGGTTTGTAGGACTAATAAAAGCTGCAGCGAATAGAGTCATCCTGCGAGGCTTCAGAAAAGACTATATTCCAGGATGGAGTGAGGGGTCAAGCAGACTTAGAGAAGAATTTGAGGAAAACAGCTCTCACGAGAAGGCAACAGAACTGCTGGAATCACGTGATGATGATAGAAGAGATAAATGGATAAAAGCTCTTAAAAACCTGAACTTTACCCATTCCAGTAGAAAAGCCTAGTCTCTTATTTGTAAATTAGATGTTACATCAATACCCTCAAGGACACACTCATCCATTAATGTGGAATCAATAGCAAATCACATTGTATATACTTCTAGAACAGAAGAGGACAAACAGTTCACTAGATGGGTCAAATATTAGCTTAAACGTCTAAAGTGTGAAACTCACGTCACTGTATATATTCCCATCCATTCACATTACAAGAGGTTCATGGAGGTTTAAAGACCCTTCAAAATGGTAAAGTTGCTGGATTAGATGAGATTTGTCCAGAATTATTGAAAAACTTTGGCCCAGCTACATCTCGTTGGCTTGGCCCATTCTTCAGTTACATACTACACTGTGGAAGGCTTCCTCAGATCTTCAAGTGAACAAAAACCATTGCTTTACTCAAACCAGGAAAAGATCCAACTTTCCCACAATGTTACTACCCGATAGCCTTACTCAGTGTCACTTACAAATTACTGGAAAGCATTGTATTGAACAGAATAGCTCCGGCAATCATTACTATGATCCCTGTTAAACAAGCTGGATTCCTTCCCAGGCGGGACTGTAGTGATCAGGTGCTGTCTCTTACCACCTACTTGGAAGTAGGTTATCAGAAGAAAATGAATAACGTATTTGTATTCATAGATCTTTTGGCAGCATATGATACAGTTTGGAGAGAGGGTCTCCTCAAACTAATCAAAGCAGTTTCTTGCATAAGATAATTTCTTTACTGGAAAACATGTTAAGTAATTGCCTGTTCAAGGTTCACACTGAGTTCAGCAGGAGCAGATTTCACAAGCTAAATAATGGTCTACCACAAGGCTTGGCTCTCTCCCCTATATTTTTCAATTTCTATACTTACTAACCTGCCAGACACGGTCTCTCGCAAGTTTGTATATGACGATGCCATCAATCTTACAGTGCAAAGAAATAACTTCGTGGAGGTTGAAGAAATACTGACTCATGACCTTAAGGAAATGGATGCCTACTTTCGAAGGTGGCGATTCAACCCAATCCACAGAAAACAGAAATAGCTACATTTCATCTTAGCAACGAACAAATGAACTATCACCCAAATATATTGTTTAGAAACCAGATGCTGAAGTATAACAGTACCCCAAAATACCTGGGTGTGACATTAGACAGGTCCCTAACCTTCAAAAGGCACCTTCAGAATACAGCTCCCAAGCTTAAAAGTTGGAACCACTTACTTCAACGGCTGGCAGGAACTTCATGGGGAGCTGATGCAAATACATTAAGAACAGCCGTAGCCTCGGTTTACACCACTGCTGAATACTGCTCCGGTGTGTGGCTCAATAGCTCTCACACCCAGTTGGTGGATATTCAGCTTCACCATACAATGCGCTTTATAATTGGCTCGTTTCCATCTACACTTATTCAGTGGCTGCCAGTGCTTAGAAAAATCTCACCACCTCATAAAAGAAGGCAAAAGGTTCTAATAAAACTTTGGTCGAGAATTTTGAACAATGAAGCTCTTACCATGCATGGAGATGTTAGGGAATACGAAACATGGCTGAAATCACGTCGCCCTGCCTGGAAGACTGCTGTCAGTCTAGCATCTCACTCCTTCAACCTTACAGATAGTTGGACAGTGGAATGGGCATCATCAAAACCACAGGGCATAGTGCAAATTACCAATCCCTGCTCAAAACTGCCAGGATTCAACTTACTGCAGTCAGTTTGGTGGAAATGAAATCAGATTAGATGTGGTACGGGAAGAACTGCTTCAACTCTCCATATCTGGGGTTGGGCAGATTCTCCATACTGTGACTGTGGTGAGGTTTTACAAACTGTGTCACACATTGTGCAGGACTGTCCACTGCGTTCCTTCCTGGTAGTCTGGAAGACCTAAATTTGGCTACGCCGGAGGCAGTGGCCTTGTTGGAGCGCCTCGACGTCACATTGTAGTTGTTGTGACTGGAGATCCTGTCTCATTGGCCAACTGTGGGCATTGTCCGCTGAACTATGTGTGTTTAGATTGTTCATTGAATACAGCATAATTGTAATTGAATTGTGTAAATGTCTTATAGCATCATATGCAACATAAAATAAAATATCCCACCTCCATGAGAATGTAATCTATCTTTACAAAAACGTTCATGCTACCTTTAAAAGTTTTGGCAGAACTTATTTCCGGTTTTAGCTAACTTTCTATACCAATAATGAAATCTGCTTCTGTGCTACAAATAACTCTTTCAAGTTCTGGTTGTTTGTTACAAACGCTTCTACAGTTAATTATGAGATCTTTAACTGTTGAGATTCTTTTGCATTCCTCCTACCGAGCGTGGCGGTATAACGGTTAGCGTTCTCGCCTTGCATTCGGGAGGACGGCGGTTCGAATCCCCGTCCGGGCATACAGATTTGGGTTTTCCATGGTTTTCCCAAATCACTCCAGGCAAATGCCGGGATGCTTCCTTCAAAAGGCCATGGCCGAATTCCTTCCCATTCCTTGCCCCCCCATCCTTTCCCGTCTCTAAAGACCTCGCCGTTGAGAGACGTAATGCAGTTAAAAAAAAAAAAAAAGCATTCCTCCTACATTCCGGTGTTGCATCTGATTGGGTTGCTCCTAACTGTATTTCATGTTTTGGGCCTTCCTCCCTCAGCCTAAAATACCACGTAGTGCATTCCACACGGCCCTGCCATCCGTGTAACCGTTTCACTTATGTAGTGCACACCTGACCTTTTCAAGGGAACCCTACATGACTCGAGAGCTAAATGGTGTCATTTTTTTACTTACTTGCATGACTTGAAGTTTTTTACCATTTAATTCCAGCTATCAGTCTTTGCACCAAGCAATTATTTTCATAACATGTGCTTGTAATAAAGAGCATTTGTCCTGGGTTTTTATTTCACGATAAATAATTTCATCATTGACAAATAGTATTTTTTCCCTAATTATATTGCATAAATCATTAATGTATATGAGAAACAACAGAGGTCTATCACAACCCTGAGGAATCCCGGACCTCACTTCGGTCAGTGATGAATGCTCAACCATTGGGAAACTACATACTGTGTTCTACCCATTTACATATTTGTCAAGAGATATCGTAATTTGATGTGTGAAGCTGTGCAGTGAATGCAGATAAGTTGCTAAATGAGGTTTATAGCTGTGCATGTGGTGTGTCCAATAATAGGAAAATATTGCCCGTAGTGAGATTGGAATATACAGTGGTTGTTGGATTCATGCTGAAAGTTGTGCAGCAATGTCTGTTGCATGGGAAAGAACTATGTAGTACTCTAGGAGAGTCAGAAGAAATTTGTGTACCAAGATGTTCTTGAGGTAGGCTGATATGTTGAAGCATGTGCATGAGGCAGTTGGTAGGATCTTGAGAAGAATGATATGCATTTCAGGGAAAGAACATAGAAAGTAACATTGAGCCACTTTAGCTGTAGGTTGGTACAGAATGGAAGTCATTGGTATGACAGGTGGTAGCATGAAAGATTTGTTTCTGCACAATATCAGGAGGGTAGCAGATGGTTACTTTTTCTATCCGTATTTCAGTGCCCCATTTCACCTGATTTCTAAATATGTTAGAATGCCGTATTTTTTTTAGTATTCTACTGTTCAGAGTACAACATTGTGCTATTAATACATATATACTTTTTGTCTTTTGAGTAATTTTATGTGAAAGTTTCATATTGGTAATAATTGACTGATTTGTAGGTCCCTATTGGCTCATGCTGTCTTCGGCAGATTTAGTGATGGTTCAGTTGTTTGTTGGAGTGGCACTGTACGTGACTCGTCGAGCAGATGGAATATCTTCACTTGCTTCATTCAGTGGCTCACAGAAGAGAGACTTGTGGAGTATCATTGTTGTGTATGAATTTTCAGCATTGTTAACTGTTACATATGATGCCGTAATGAGGTTTGGTAAGTTTTCTCATTCAATCTTTAGCTTGCCTGATAATTACAAAATAATATTTTGATTTTGGAATGAAAACTTGTAACATAATTGGCTTTATAGACTACAGAAAATGATAAAAAATTTTTTATCAGTATCAGTTTGGGTATGTTACCCAAAGTGATACCGCCCACAAAAGATAATACGATCAGGTGTAGAAGAGAATGTAATGATCACATTGGTGGTAGTCTCAATGTCGTATGAATTTTCTAAAGTGAGTTAGGGGAAACCTTAGAATTAGACCAAAGGAGCTTTGTATCATAGATGATTCAATGGTCAATGGATTTATATAGGTGTGAAAGAATGATAGTCAATGAATTAAGCTACAGAAAACAAGTCCGAGGAATCAATTTTCATTTATGTTTATTTTTCCAAAAACTTCACAATAACGTAAACACACATAGACATCAGTTGATCCTAAGATTCTGAGTGCGAGCATAAACAAATGCTCTAGGGATACAATGAACTTGCAACTCCTTTGATACTAAACTTTTTAAAACTAAAACTTGTCTCTGTTGTTGGCCTTATATAATCACTACAGAAATTTCCAGAATAATACAGAGAAAGCTGCTCGATGTTTCTCAAACGTTGACAAAGCAGCTAACAATCAAATTCACATTAAAACAATCAGAATTAATATTAAATCATTCACAATCATCATGAAACACGCAGAAATGGAAAATAAAGATATTGCAAGTATTTACACACAAAATTATCTACTTAAGTCCAAACCATCACAAATTGTCCTCTAAACATCGTATCTCACATCAGTACTTAGAAATACAAACTTTTAATCAATGTTTCATGCACAGAACTGTCCTTGAACCTATTAAATAGTATTTGCATAGTTTCTTTCCATAATAAATGTTTATACACAAATTCACAATTAATTGCAAAAAAAATATACAAAACCATATTTACTCAACTCCCAGCTTGCTACACATAATTCTTAATATACAACTTCATTAAAGGACTTGGTTTGAGGACTGTTACAACCCCTCCCAGGACCTACTTGATTTTACATAGCTAAAATTGATTGAATCCTTCATGATATTAGACAGGTCATATGAACATAGAAGGTCAATGTATAGAAATCACAAAAAATACAGTTAATGCTGTTATAAGATCTTGGTGTAGAAGTACAAAAGATGGTTACAAACGATATTTAGAGTAAATATGGCAAGTTTCAAGGTAGTTTTTCATTAAAGAAAGAAATGACAAATCGTGAATAAAACTGGTAATCAAAGAAAATTATTCAGATTAAAGATCTTTTGTAAAATAATGTGTTATTAGTCTGAGATTGTTGGTTGAACAGAAATATTTTAAAAGTAATTTCAAAGCGAAAGTTCTTAACGCATTGGGGTGAAGGAGATCCTCAAGAAGGCGCAAGACTGTTAACGAAATAAAGGCTAGAAAAGGCAAATGTGAACTATGAAAAATTTCTGAGAGACACCCTATGTTTATGAAAGCACAGTTTTAAGTAAGTTTGACATAAGTTTCAATCAATACAACCCTTAAGGTATTTGATTCAAAGTATTTAATCTGAATTTAATAATAGTGGTCAAAGAGAAGTGGAAACTTTGAAGGATTTATATCTCTCTAATCAAATGCATTTAGAGGGGAGCAAGATACATGCGACTAATCGTAAAAATATCTAGAATTTCCTGATGTTAAAACAAATACGCTAGAACAGATGATTTTGACAGTAAATCTAAAAGATAGATTTTCAGGCTTCAGAAATTAATAATGAGGAAATGAAAGCAGATATGAGAAAATTTATTTGCACAGAAAGTAGTTAGAATAAAAAAGTTCTACATTATCACAAAGTTTCAGGAAAATTGGAAAAACTTTGGGAAAATCTGTCGCAACCCAAGCCAGACGGGGCAAAAAAAAAAAAAAAAAGTGGCGACAGAAGCCAGACAATACATGGCAAGCGGTAGATCGGTAGGAAGGTCAGTGAAGTCGGAGTTAGCTAAGTGTCTCTTAGAATGACACTATAAGAAATTTAAGAGGAGGACTCGTCCGCTTTTAATTTGGCAGTTGCTAGGATGAGGACTGTAAGTAGTGTGTGATTGTTAAGGATGGTGGATAGCTGTAGGCTAACCTCGTGGAAGATTCGTACAATAGTTGTTTTAATTTTGAAATTGATCTTTAGTAAATATACTTCTTTTCCTGAATTTAATTTATCAGTAAGGAAAACTTCATCTGGGGAAGGAGGTTTCAAGTGAAGTTAATTTTTATTCTGATTGAATGGAATGTAGATAATTCTTGTGGCACTAATCTGCAATTTTCGGAAGGAAGTCTTACTGGAACAATTTCTGTTGACAGAGTAGTGATGCTTGAGAACTTTGAACTATAAAAAATTAATTAAAAAATTACTTTTGTGTCTTGAACTTTTAAATTACTTTACCTGTCAGTAGATGATCCTACTGTAAAATCATTGGGTTTATTTTAACATAATACTGCAGATAAAGAACGGATAGAATAGCAAAATCAATTTCCCAGTCAAAGATTATTCGATGAGAAAAAATACTTCATCTCTCATTGGATGATTCCAGTCTCCCAGTTTAAGAAATAATTATGCCTCAAGCAGAAGTTATTTTCTTACAAACTGAGTGTGTAAACTGTTACCAATTGTATTAAAATAGTGGTGTAACAATTAGATCGTAACTAAATTTTTGAATATGTTGATGTATTGCAATTTGTTAATTACCAAGTCCTTTAAATGCTTTGTATCAGTCATATTGTTTTTAAATATTATTATAAGTTTTTAAGGTTTATTAATATTTTAGCAATTTAAATAATATTTTATCTCTTGTGTTTTAAATATAATATTTTACTGTAAAATTTATTGCAAATTTCTAAATATGTCAACTAATTACTTTAAAAAAATTACAGTTGGCTCTGAAACGGAAGGTTGCAGCTCATTATTTGCTCATCGACAGATTTACTACTCAATGGTTGCGTCTCTCTTTGTATTGGTGAAGTTTCTTGTTCCCACATGGATACTCTTGGTTGTTCTGCAGCCAGTTGAAGGGGACACGCACAATTCAGAAGTGGCTCTTGCAAGTCGATATAGCACAATGGTAGTAATAGTCATTTGTTATATGTTCTATTATTTAAGTTGCAAGTAACAATTTTTGGATGACCTACTTATCATTTTCCATATTATTTTTCATGTCAGATGCTTAGTAACATTTCTGTTAGTATTTGTTTAGTTGATAGATTTGCATCATTCAACTGGATGTGCAGCCTTACAGCATACCTAATAATGTAAAAAGAGGGATTGAGGATTTTATAACTTGAATGATAAAATTATTTCATTCCACCAAGCGTGGTAGGTAACCATTAATACTTGTGCCTTGCGTTTGGGGGGCATCGGTTTTAAATCCCTCTGGCCATCCAGATATCTGTTTTTCAAGGTTTCCTGTAATCACTCCATGCGAATACCAGGATTTCTCCTAAAAGCCGTTGCCAAATTCCTACCCATTCCTTGCCGCCAGTCCTTTCTTACCAATAACAACCTCGACAAAGTTTAAAACCATAAGCTAAAAAAAAAAAAAAAAAAAAAAAACCTCCATCCAGAAAGAAAAAGATAATTGAAAATGTAATAAGTAATCATACACTTAAATGTCTGAAGGTGTCATTTCCCTTAACAACAGTAGAAACCACATGATTAGTAGATAGTGGAATGCACTGAAATGATGCTATAATTGTTAAAACGTTTTACTCAGTGATAAGTTGCAACGTGCGGGATTTAAATTTAACTTATTGACTTGGTTTAATATTTCATATAGTCTTATACTGCCAGCTTCCTTGCAGTTGCAGATATGCTACCTCACAAGAACCATTATGTTTTCAAAAGCTGAATCAATAACCATGTGGCGAAACTTTTCATGTAATTTGGAGGTATTGGTTTGATAGTAAAAGTGAACTCTTCAATTACCAGTGATGAAGGCAGGAGGGCAGTGACAAACACAAAAAGACGAACACAAAAAGACGAACAGTTTTTATATATTTTGATATATTTTTGTCCTTCCAAAGAGACAAGCATAACATAAGAGGAGTAGTGTGATAAAACTTGAAGTTTGTGCATACAACCCCCTTGCGAAACCAAACATACGAAAAGAGATGAGATTGTTTTCATGAATAAGATTTTGTATGGAAATTAGTTATAATGTGTTAATCTTTTTGTGTTTATCACTGCCTTCATCTCTCTTAAATGATGGATTCACTTTCTCTATCGTTCATTTTTATTAACTAAAAGTATTTTCCTTCTAATTCTAATTATTACCACAAAGGAATTGCTTTGTGTCTTTCTAAATCTCCTTACAAAGTCTATTCGTTTGTGAAACCATCTTAATCGACAACTTTTCTGAATGTCTTGTATAGTGCTGTCACAATGCTTTATGCTTAATAGAAACATTAAATTAACAACCTTGTCCAATAAGATAGGGAAAATAAACAGTTACCCGTCACTTACCACAGATGAAGGCAGGAGGGCGAAACACGTAAAAACACAAAAACAAAAGAATTACACAATATTTCGACTTTTCAGTCTTAGTCGTGTAGGAGGCGAGACATATGGCAGGGGGAAAGATGTGGTCACATCCGAGCCCGCCACATCTTATTTTCAGTGCCTCGCGGCAGTTTCTTTGTTTCCTTTATCCAACCTTGTCCAATGGCAGATTGGAACTGTAGAAGGTCCAAGATGCACTGTAAGATACTTCTATCGAGCAAGAATAATGAGGACAGCATTGTAGCATTAGTTGAGGCACAGAGGATTACACAAATAATAATAACAACAATTTAAAAAAATGGTTTTCAAATATTCACTTGCACAGAGGAGTGCTTGTCATTAACAATGTTAACTGATGGGTTACTAGTCATAACCCAAGGTTGAAAGCCATCCAAGCGGAATGTAGAGTCTTATTATTTATTGTTGGCATTTGGTACTTAGACCTTACATGCATAACATGATTGTCATAAATATGTTGCAGCTTTTTGATTTTTGACAGTGAATTAGTATAAAATTTTTATATAATACTGATAATATTCGACTATCATTATTAATCTTCACATAAGTAAAGACATCTCTTTAACTATTGACCTTGATTATAGATCTTTATGGGTTTGTCTAATAGAAATTTTAGTATTAGGGTTGAAATTCACCGATATTCTGACATTTTTGAGTCTTGTGGACAATATGTAACCAGTGGAAATACTGAAATAGTTTGAGAGTACTGGCCGGTACTATGAGATGCAAGCATATGCTTATGTGAGCCATTTATATTGAATTGTTGAAGAAATGTTCATATATTGGTCAGATAAATAATTTGTAGTTTTAAAATACTTCAGGTACTTTAATACTTATTGGAATTGTTGGTAATATTTATTGATTAAATAAAAAGTCACTTATGGAGTCTTTTAATAAATAACTGTTTTAAGATTTATATACAGTTGTGTAAAGTAATTACAATTTTCTTCTAGGATGGTACATCAGATCCAGGGTATCGCCAGTATCAGCGAATGCCTTCTCCATTAGGTCCACATCTCCTCCCATTTGTATCCGATTTCACATCATTGGGTGCAGGTGACGCTCCACATTCTGTAGTGGCACCTCTTAGCCACAAGAAGGCTCCATCCAATGATAGGAAAGCACTCTCAACTATAAGTGAGGAGTCATGTCCAGCTTCTGCACTTGATAGCCCATGCAGCCAACGTGATACTATCAGCTAGATTCTGTATTAATTTAAAACTTATGCCATTTTGTTCTGGACTGCATATGCTTTGTAGACCTCACAGAAAACCTTGATTCAGAGGATGAAAGACAAAGGGAGTATAGCCTTTTCTATACTTATAAGAGACTGTTATGTCTACTTCAGTGTTAAATAAAAAACTTAAATTGCTCTCTTTTTATCTCAATGTATTCACTAGAAATTTGCAGCCATGTTAACATAGCTGCTGATAAACATTAGTATGAATGACTTTATGGAGAAATACATTGTTTTTATTTATTAAGACTGGATAACATTATATGGTTCCATGTTTGGTACTTCATTTTAACACTAATAAAATGTCCTTTGATTAAGTCTTCATGGTTCGAATTGTAATTATTCCTATTTGTGCCAAATATGTGTATAAAATTTTACAATTCCGTCTACACCATTTTGGTGTTAGTAATCCAAAATTAGTGTTATAATTTCATCATCTTTAACAATTTAGTATTGTTTGTACAAGAGAACATATTTTCCTAAACACATCTTTTCTTACATTTTTCAGTCGGAATACACAAAAATTTTCTGATTTAATAACAACATTCTTCTATAATTAGGGTGTCTTTTTTGTCAGATTTTATTATTTCTGGAACTGATCACAGGAGGTACATAAATAAAAAATGTTAGATTATTTTTTGCTGTGATTTTCTGTTTTTCAATTTACTCATGAGTAACTTTCTTTTTGGATTTGAGGGCAGCAGGTAACTGAAATGCTGGAGTTTTTATTATGAACTGCCAGAATGTCTTTTATCTTTTTATTTGTTAATCATTTGGCTGAAATTATATGTATTAAGGAATAGCAATAATAGAAATTTGTAAGAAGAATATTGGTAATTGATATTATAGTGATAAGTTGTCTGCTTCTATTTTGTGCGACTATGGTATTGTTTCCAATTGAAAGCCAAATCATGTTTAGTTGGTAAGGGAACAAAGAATATAAGGTAGAGAATAAAATATCAGCAAGAATTAAGAAAGACATTAGAAACAAATGAATAAATTTACTGTTCTGTAGGATGATTTGAGGAGGAGAGAATTTTTGTAAAAATGGCTGATGAATGTGTTGTATGCTTGATAGCCCCAGTTTCATAACAATAATCACTTTTCTTTCTTCGTGTTTGGTATAGTGGTGGTCACTTTTTTATTTTACACTAAAAATATTTGGTATCCTGCAGTTTAGTTTTTTTTATTGGTTCTTGTAAAGGCACCTAAGTGAACTGATTTTTATTATTGATAGTGCTCCATAGCACTCCAAATTATCAGGTTTTGTAAATCTTTTAATGTTTTTCATAGCTAAATATTCATTCATCATTTGTTGAATCTGGTGTGGAGCTGCATTACATTGGTTAATTGCAATGATATTTCACCCTAAGCTTTCATGCATTTTTGGACCAAATGTTGGTTAATTGTATATTAGGCTGTCAACACCAGCAAAGCAAACTATAGAAGTTAAAGAGATGTTATTGTGTTGTGGCTTGATGGTTGTTGTTGTTCCTCTGTATTTCTATTTTGAAAAGATTTTTTTCCATTTTCACATAAAATACTTTTTCTTTAGTGTAAACAGAGATGGAGAGTATGGACTGTGCATAGCGTGAAAATGAATTTGATATGACCATGGAAAGTGCCGTACAAAAAAAATTAAACAGAGGAATATTGTCTTGGCCACAAAAGGATTACATTTCTGGAACTTCTTAAGTTGCTGTTTTGTTGGTGTTTACAGTCAAATATACGGTCAGAAGTTAATTTACATTTGGCCTTGAAGAGGCCTACAGGCTTCAAGCAAAATGCTGCCACAGTTACTCAACATGATGAGTCCAGTGTCTGGTTCAACAAACTTAGAATTATCATATTTTATTTATTACTGATAATACTCTATAGCAGTACTTTTAAATTATTTTATATTTGGTATTTTTATGATACAATAAAAGTGGACATTCTTTGCTTAGTGTGCAATTCTCTGAGTAAGGAGTTTATCTACAGAATAAACTTTCATTTTTGTTTTCCTGAGAAAATAAGAGCTATTTATAAACTTTACATAAGGTTAACTTAGTCTGCATTTAATCATTATTTTACAGGATTGGTGTTTGTACTTTTAAGATTTTGTATCTGTGTCCAGTGGGAACAAGAAAGTAGGTTGATTTCTCAGGCTTCTGTGGCCCTCTTTGTTACTAATAACTGAATTTTTCAGAAATGCCACTTTTTTTTTAATATTTTTTTTTTTACGTTTCTAAACCTTTGACAGAGATACTCCATTTGTTTACTTAGCAACTAGTGCCAAGCATTATAGTGTACTAGGCCACTGTCTTCGTTGAATTTGTTTGTTTTCCACAAAGTTTCTGCTGCCTCCTTCACTTCTGAGGCACCACTGGTCTTGTCCTCCTGGCAGTCTCTTGTTTTCAATTTGTTTTCGTGCCTGGTGTTGGCATGGCAAACTATGATGGATTTGTCACTTTGTTTATAGTGATGGATATGTTCTTTAAGTCTATCCACCAGTGTGGCCCATCTCACTTAATACCACCACAGCTGCTAGAGATTTTCATAAACACCTTTTGTGAGTATGATATGGATGGCAGCTATCAAAACAGAGATATTGTTGTAGGTTAGTGGGCTTGATGTGGACAGAGGTTTGTAAGTGACCATTCTGTACAGAGATGTCCACATGCAGGAAAGTGACGACAGTCGGAGAGTAGGATCAGGTGTAATTTATGGGGGAGACTGGTGGCCCTTTTAGGACGCTGTCCTTCATTGGTGCTGCACAGAAATGGTATCTTTGCATTTATAAAAGTTCCTGTTCTTTTATCTCCTGGGAGTGACAAGCCACTAGCCTTGCCTGTAAGTGAGAAATAAGTTTTGGAGATTTGGCAAACTTGGATGTAATTTAGTGGCCTGTGGTTTACACACACCAGACTTTGTATGGAAGCACTCTCGAGTACTATAAGCGAAGAACAGATTCTCACGTAATTTCTTGATTCTTTTTGGTATTGGAATTTTCTAACTGAAGAGAATGAGATCTTTGGCTGGTATTTTCCTTAGTGCTACCCACAGACTTTGAAATCTGCCTCACTCTGTTGTCTTGCGCTCACACACACTCTGTCCAATTCAAGCCCACTAACCTACAACAATATATCCAGTTTAACAGTTGCCATTCATATCAT